>JALPQD010000026.1:5928819-6488819 GCA_023101885.1 Typhlomys cinereus
CCAGTGAGAATAGTGTTATTTTTCCTAATGATTGACTTATAATTTATCTTCTTTCTGTTCTATATCTGTTCTTATAGTAAAAGGACTATGCCTATAAGAAAAGAGAGATAGACATCAGGGTGAAAGGGAGAAAGGAGGAGGAAAAGGAACTCAGGATGAAACGATGAAGAGGAAGGGAGGAGACAGAGAAGCAGCTGCAATGAAAAGAAAGGAGAGAGGGCAGGAGAAGTATGGGAAAAGGTATAGATAGCAATTCCCAAGATATCTGAAGTTCATTCCTTACTGTCCTTGCAAAAAGGGGAACAATTTTTATGCAGAATGAAATTTCTTGACCACTTTCAGGACAAATGTCTTTCTTGATTCAACTGCATAGGCATTGATCAAATTAGGGAAATCTTAAGTCCTACTGCTTATCTATCCAAAATTTCTAGCAATAAAGGTGAAATAAAGAATTTTTTAATTATCTAAGAATAAACAGCTAGTGGAAGAGGCATGTATTTTAGGTCTTCCTCATGTATGTCTGTGTTCTAATTATTTCCATATAAAAGCTTATGCCATTATTAGTATTTTTTATCTATACACATTTCCTACATGAATACAATGAATCTTTAGTCCATTCTACCTAATCCCAACACTTTCCTTCCATTAAATGCTTTTTTTTTCCAACCAATATCCCTTCTACTTCTTTGTATTTTACTTGGTATATGGACCACTGAGTCTCATGTATTTAACCTACGGTACAATGTGCCTGAGAACTTGCTGGAGCAGATTTATCAGTGGGTATACCATTGAAGAAAGTAGCTCCACTTCCCACAGCCAGTCTTCACCTTCAATATTGCCTCAGAGAGGAGTGGTGTCTCCTGTGGTCTTCCCTGTTGAGTCCACCACCCATGATGTGGTGTCTCTCCACCCACTCACACACTCATTCACACGATTACACAGCTCCAGGTTGCAATGACAAAGAAAGATAAGTTCCACCGTCCACGCCTCCGTCTCAACCCTGCAGAGACTCGATCATGGATGGGGAGTTTGTCAGAGCAAAATCTCAGTTTTTTGGGGGTAACAAAACAACTTATATAGACAAAAGACCACAAGGCGCCAAACGGGCAGCCAATTGTGTCAAAGGTCAACACATCCTTCAAGTACTAGTGGTCAAGTCCAGTGTAACTCAGCACAGAAGGAAGGTCAATACCTGAAAGCCAATTAGGGCTCTCTGTAATGTGATCAGGGTTACACCCAGGACACTAGCTCTCAGCGCCATCTTTAGTCCCATGTGCTTGGCCATGCCCTGGGGCAAATCCTGGGTGGGCCTAACATCTCCCCCTTTTTGTTTTAGTAGAGACTATATTTTACAATTAATTATACGTATGTCCAATGTCCAATCAGTCTCAGCGTGAGTTTTCGCTGTTGTCCAGTCTCGGTTGGTCTTCTCAGTCAGGCAGGTTGGCATCAGCACCAGGCATGGCAGCAGGTAGCTTGGGGAAGTTGCATGTGGCTCACACAGGCAATACACGCCTGCCTGGTCCATTATTAGACCAAGGCCTCACAAGCCTCCAAGCTTGAATCGTGTCTCTGGGGGCATTGATGGAGCGCTGCTGAGAGATGTGCTGAGAAAACACTTAAGTGATATAGTTATTAAAAGAACAATTTTTACTAGATATTAGGTCAAACCCAGATCAACTCCACCTTGGTTTAGGCAAGGTATTAATCAGGCCATCTTGCGTTAGGTCAGTCCTATAAAGATTATGGTTAGGATCTTCCTAGAGCACACCGTGGATAGTTTCCTGACAGAAGGTTTGGTGGATAGGCTTCCCAGTGTCTTTGGAATCTCAATTCAAGTTGTCCTTTTTGAAAATTTAAAATTTAAAACGTTGATGGCAAATAATGCCAACCCTAGCTGTTGGTATGGGCTTACTCCCCCTTTTTGTTTTAGAAATTGGACCTTTAATTTAGTTGGGTATGGGGTCATCTAGCAGAGGGGGATGTCTTTTTTGGAATTTTAAAGACTTCAAAGACCCTGAGAGACCCAGCCCAGCATGGCTGTTCTAAACCTGCCTACTTTGCCCCTTAATGTATTTGAGGACCCAGGCTGCTCAAGGGATGAGGGGCGACGACCGTTCTGACTACTTTCTGCTGAGATGGACGTTGAAAGTGAAAACACCCTTGTGTCCTCATTTAATAAGTGCTGGGATGGTCTAGAATCTTTGACAGATGGCTTTATTACTTTAAGGTCCCTTTAAAAGAGACAAAGTACAGGTTAAACTTTTAAGATCTACACACGAATTAAACCATTGTAACTAGGAAGGCACATGGGATAAAACAAATAAGCTCAGTAATCTTACTATGGGTACAGGCACGAGTTAGTAAAGAAAACCTGTTACCTCGCCTGGAATAGTCATAGTCTTAGTTTGGTGTAAAACCAAGAATTAATCTATATACCGAAGACCTTTTTTCTTTGCCAGCTGTGAATCTCTATGATCACATCTACTTTGTGAGTGACTGATGAACCTGTCATTTTACCTGTCATCATTAACATTTTAGTAAAATCAAAGATTGACAAAAGCCTAGGAAGGAAGTTGAGCACTGGAATTTTGTGTTCCCTAGTCTAGAAACAAAGAGGCTTCTCATTTGATTGTTAAACCCAAGGTTCTCATGAGACACTGAACCTGGCATTTTGGGCCTTCTCTCGCTGGATATCAGAGCAAACTCTTTTTTCCCATCGGAGGGAAGCTAAGAGCTTCAGGCCATGTTGTTGGTCCCCACCAGAGGGCTTCACCCCTGGGCCCTGGGGTTCAGGGGGCAATCTTCCTGTAGTGGAAATTCCTATTGTTGGGACGTAGGCCACACGAAAGCTTCCTGTGCTTGAACCATCTCAAAGCACCCAGTCTGGTCATAGTCAAAGTATCTTTTTATCTTTCCCCTGTCGGGTTGGTCTATTTGGACGTGCCTGTTAATTTTCTACCTATCTCCTTAGGCAAATGTCAAGTTTTGATTTCTTTGTTTTGTAGCTCTTTCTCTTTTCTTTCCTTTTTCCACATTAAGTCTTAGATCATTTGTCCTATTTTAAAGTCCTTAAAATGGTCTAAAAATAAGTTCAAAGGGGGTTATCTCTTGTTTATGATGTAAACAAGGCATGTCCAAGAATATACTACAATCTGACTCTCTTTCAGGTTGGAAGGACTAAGCATTTGTATTCTTTAGCTCGTCCCTGGACACAGGAAGGGGGAAATCTCTCTTTTGCTTCAGTTTAGTGGACCTGGATTTGGGGAAAGGACACATGGCTCAGCAGAGTTTTGCCAAGCACTATATAAACCCAGTGACTAGATTCTAATCCAATCCCACTCTAGATTATGTTATCACTATGGAAACGCAGAACTGTCTCAATCAAATCCCATGGCTTCAAGGGATCTCATCGTGGGGAGCACAGGTGTAATAGGTTTCCCACCGCAGGCCTACATTTCCTCACACATTCACACAGAGGTTAAAACATTTTTCCCAGATTTTAAACGTGCCCTTTTCCTCCCCTCCCAGGAGAAGCCTGTTCGCTTTTACCATGAAATCCAGGATTTAAGTTCTAGCCGAGAAGGCATCTGGTGGGCGGGGCCTCTGCTTCCCTGTTCGGGTGGTTGCAGGCCCTAGTGTCAGACCTTCCCTAGGGCCGAAAGAGTGACAGGCTCACTCTGCTCATGGCCCCTCCAATGAGCCTCTCGTTGCCCTTGAGAAGTTGGGATACAAATTCCTGCTTAATCAAAACAGACAATTGAAATACATTTGAATACGTGAAGCTTAATTCTTAATCTCTAATTTCTGAGGCTCAATGTCTTTTCTTTTATAGCATGGAAGAAGCATAATCTATAACTTTTTTTAATTACCATCTCTAATTTTTAATCTTTTTATAAACCCAACATTCCATAAACTTTTACTGCGTACTTTAATATCCTTTTAAGCAACCAACTCAAACTTTCTGTACACATTTTAATTTTTTAAGTGAGATTTTTGTCCTATAAACCTTATTTAAAACCTTTTGCACATTCAAGTACCATACATATACTTTTTTATATTTTCTTTATCCTCTTTGATGGTTTCCTATTGTCTTTACATTAGATATTCTGTAAGAAAAGTCCTTTAATAGAGGCATTAACAGTAGACCTTGTCTTAAAAATCATTATACTCGAATTAAATTTGTAAGATTGTAAGAGAACACAGGAGTATACTTGGAATTAGAAACCATATTTTTTCCCAAGAAAGGGAGCTCATACATACCAGGAGAATGAAGAAATTCCAATGAATTTCTCAAAAATCAGTTTTTCTTTCTGGCTGTTATATATGTTAACATTACACATGTGAAAACAAACTTTTTTAAAGGAATTACAAAAGTGATGTTATCAGATCCTAGGTAAAAACATAATACCACCTTTTGTGAAGCATCATAAAAACCAAGATATTTTAATCAGTATGTACTCAGGGCTTTTGATGTTCATTTTATGTGCGCATGTGCATTTAAGTTGGGCATGCCAAATAATGAACAAAGTCAAAACCAAAATGTGATTATAAGTAAATCAATAAAATCTAAAGTGGCCACAACTATTATTTTGAAACATAGGAAATTCAGGTAACCAAGCAAGACAGGAACTTTTTAAAGTCACCCTTTGTCATCCCAGGCAGCCTACAGAGAACAACAGTTGTTTTTTTTTTGAATCAAGCTTAGACAAACACAAACTGAAGCCGCACCCACCTGCCTGTACAGAATACTGAGGCTAGAGCCCCCACTCTAGACTGCCAGGGGGCCTTGCCCGGGCACAGATTCAGGCCTATGAAGGCCTATGGGGGGGGTCTTCCTCTAACCTTTCCCCACCCCCTTCTCCCTTGAGGAAGGGAATCGCGTGTCCTAGGCACTCTCTCTAGTGGCCGCCACTTTCCTGCACTGGTCTGCTCCTGCAGCCTCTTTACCCCACTGGGTCCATCCAGTAGGTCGCCCTGGCGTTCACAAGCGGACAGCTCCTTCTTCTTGCTAAATCCTGTACAGAGCTCATGAGGTTCCGGAAGGGGAAGGGAGCATAGCTCCTCCCTCTCTCCAGGTCGAGCCCGCAGCTCTGCTTTGTTCCCAAGCATTTTGCGCTTGCACGGCCTCCCCACATGTCACTTTGAAGCTGCCTCCGGTGTGCACTGCTTCACCTCTGTGCCATTCGTAAGCATTATTTGACTTCATCACACCCGGAGCCCTCAACTCTGTGTAACATTCCCGGTGCACGCACTGTAATGGGATACCATTCTCTAAATGGCAGGCATGCCCACCATCCCATGGTTTCCTGCACCCTCCCATAGCCCAGCAGAATGCCCACCCCATCGCTGGGGGTGTGGCAAGTCCTCTCTGGGGCGCCTGGGATGGCTTGTTGGCTCCAAGCACCCTGGAGCCATGCAGCGTGTCTGAAGTAGCTCTGGCTCCTCCTTCCCCTCCGGTGGGCACTGGATTGGGTCGGGAAGGGAAGCCATCTTAAGTGCAGACACCACGGAATGAAAATCCAAAGGAGGCAATATTTAAGATTTTTTTCTCGCTCTCTGGCTAGATTCTCTATCTTATTCCACGTGTCCTATGAATAAATGTTGGAGATTTGGGCAAACGGAGCCAACTCACGCCACACCTCGGTAATGCAGGGCTCTGGGATTTCAAAACCACAGCTTCTTAATACACATCTCAGTGCTGATGGCACTAGGTCAACAACCTTGTAAGACGCATTACCCATACTTAGAGTCAAAAACTTACCTCGAGACTCCTGATTTGCTTCATCTGATTTAGGAATTCCTCACACAGGGGCACCAGTTTGTTGAGTCCACCACCCACGACATGGTGTCTGTTCACCCACTCACACACACATTCACACGATTACACAGCTCCAGGCTGCGATGACAAAGAAAGGTAAGTTTTGCCATCCACGCCTCCACCTCAACCCTCCAGAGACTTGACCATGGACTGGGGAGCTTGTCAGAGCAAAATCTCAGTTTTTTTGGGGGTAACAAAACAGCTTATATAGACAAAGACCACAAGGCGCCAAATGGGCAGCCAATTGTGTCAAAGGTCAACATATCCTTCAGGTACTAGTGGTCAAGTCCAATGTAACTCAGCACAGAAGGAAGGTCAATACCTGAAAGCCAATTAGGGCTCTATGTAATGTGATCAGGGTTACACCCAGGACACTAGCTCTCAGCACCATCTTTAGTCCCATGTGCTTGGCCATGCCCTGGGGCAAATCCTGGGCGGGCCCTACACTTCCCTCCTTGGCGAAATCTTGACAGGCCCATTCTTATTCAGCTCTTATTGAGATAAACATAGGCATCATGAGTTCATGAGGCAGCAGCCCTGTCATGCTCGTGGTACACTAATTTGGTGAGTCTCTTCCTGTCTCTGGCTCTTTCCTTCTTACCACCCCAACTTTTCTGCTATTCTTTTTGTAATGATCTGCTTGTGGTTGTCCAAACTTTGTGCCATTCTTTAGAGTGTGGGAACAGTGACTGGAAAGAATGCATACATGAGAGTGACAGAGAGCAGTCTCATCCAGGCTAGGAACTAATTTACTCCTTTAGGACAGTGGTTGCCAAACAGAGAGGTGTCTCTTTCCCTCTTGTTGTAAGTTATATGACAGTATCTATAGATATCTAGTTGTCACAACTGTTATAAGAGGGGATTGCTGTGGGCACCTTGGAGGTAGTGGTCAATGATGCTGCTAAACATCCCATATTTTTCATAGCCTAGCTATTCCTCTTGAGGAAATGATTTAAATCCCTGAACCCTTTTGCTGGGACACTCCTGGTTATTTTTCATTTGGGCCATTAATCTTCATGGTATAAGGGCATGTGACACATGATTGCTCCTGTAACAAAGAGTTATTTGGCCCCAAAGGCCAACAGTGACCAAGTTGAGAAATCCTGCTGTATAGTCACCCAATCAAAATGATAAGATGCACATTTGCCTTTTAGTTTTCCTTACTCGCTGGAAGTTTCCTCTAGACCCTGGCAAGTTTCCTCTAGGCCTTGTATAGTGAGTGACATGTTCTCAACTCCTCAGAGTACCCAGTGTCTACTATTATCTTCCGATCACAGAAAGAGTCCTGCTCATTCAGCCTTTTCTAGGCTAATTTCTTTGTTCCATTTTTCTATTAGAAACATAATCTTAGCTTGTTAGGGGGAATGGTTCTGTACGAGTAAATGCCAGGGCTCAGCTGAATAGCAGAAGATTTCCTCTAAGAGTATGCTGCCTGGATGGATGTCAGCCCAATGTGCTGGCAACAGTGCTCCTGTGTTCCAAAGTACTTTTATTGCTGACCTATCATAGCCCAAGGAATTCTCTTCCCTTCTTAAATTTCATTGTTGCTATTAAACAAAGTATACACTTCCTCTGGTCTTTTATTTCAATGAAGAACTTAACTTTTCATAGCATCAAATATCAGATATGTCAGTGCTTGCATTTTTGTAACATGCTGTTGAGGTCACTCAGTGTCCTCTAACACGGTCATTGCAACTGTGTCTTTAGAGTTAGCCCTCACATCCTTCTGGCTTGCTAGACTTGCTGACGATAGAGAGGGAGTGGTAGATCTTATGACATTAAATTCTCTGCACTTTGACTTAGCACTTCTGGCTTTCTGGCATCTTGGAGCATCTTGATTGGATAGTCAGGCAGGGAATGCCACTTCCTCTAGGAAAACACACCAAGCTTTGCAATCAGATCTGAGGCAAGCATGCCTTTCCCTTGAGCAGCTGCCATGCATGTTTCTTGAGCTTCTCTAGCCAATGATAGAGGAAATAATCTGTACTGAGTATTTCAGGAAATACTATTTTAGAAAAGCAATGGTTATTTTTTTTTTGTTCTGTCTTTTTCCAAAAATATTTTTTATCAAATCTAGCAATTTTTGTATGAATGGACAATAAATCTATCATTAGCTATTGAAAAATAGTTCTTAGTGTATTTATCCAAGTCACAGGGACAGAACAAGACATGCAATTCTTGTGTGCACCAAGACAGCTACTGGTATCTAAATGGTGAAGGCAGCAAGACTCCTGGGGCAGTGACATTGAAGACAGGGCCCACGGGAAGCCCTGCCAAAGAACTGGAACAGAACAGGCAGCGAATGCAGGCATATCGGCTTCACAAAAAACCCTGAATGAGCAAAGCTATTTTAGATGTAAAATGTCTCATGCAGCTTATTATATCTAATAGCATGCCTAGCCCAGAAGAAATGGTTAAGAAACGTTAGCCGCTGTTACTATTGTTGGTACTGTTAGGTGAGACAAGCCATCTTCTGGAAGATGACTTATGTCTTGGGATCCTTCCAGCTTGGTGCTTTTCAGTGGCTATTTTTAAATGTAGTCATTAATTTTCTCATGGGATGGCTCATTTTGTTGGAGGATTGGAATCCAGTGTTGTTGTTCATTCAGCTGTTCTTACCAGGCACCTGTGAATAAAGGCCTAAAAAAAGAAGCAAAGCAGTGGGGAAACTGAGCACAAGTATTTTTCTTTGGAAGTAAAAGCAACTTTCCCTGAGAAGGACGTGCCGTGCTTCTCAGGACAGGAGTTTCCCATTGCTCTGGAGAATGAGAATTGGACCAAGGCTAGGCACAGGATCCAGAGCCATGCTGGGACACGCATCTGCCCAGAGTCCAGAGCAAGCTGGCCAAAGTGTCAGCAAAACTGATCATTCCCCCAGCAGGCAGCATTGACGAGCATGACCTCTGGCACATGGTTTTCTTTCCTAAGGAATCCCAACCAACAACCATACCATCTTACCAGATGGTAGTTATTGGCCCTGACTGTTAGAAGACTTTCATTTGCTTGCTCGTTATCAGCATTTGCAAATTACAGTAAAATCATGCCAGCTTTTTTTAATAAGGTATGAAACTCATATGATTTATATTTTAAAAGTAAAAGTAGACTGCCCCCCCACAAACTAAAAGATGTCTCCTGTTGTTTATTATTGCATTTTATTATTGTTGAATAACATGAAAGTACAAACAAGATTGCAAAAGCAAATTAAAGTTCTGTGCCCCAGGACTCAAGGAATTAATAATGACAAGTTATTTCTAAAGCCATCATCCAAGAAACATTCCTAGAGCTGCCTGTGTCGTTACTGGGAAGGGTTAATATGTAGGGAAGTGCTGTCTGTGCTGAGGTAATGGGCAGCAGTGCAGTGTGCCTGCAGTCAGCAAGAAGGCCAAGGCCAAGTGCTCATCTCCTTTCTGAAACACATGTGTGCATGCATACAATTAGCAGTCAGCTTAAAAGCAAACAGGCTCACAGGCTGGGAGAGAAGAACCACCTCGTAAAAGATGAAAGCTTGGGAGGCGGCTGTGTTCTCTGAATCTGTCAGCGAGCGGAGACAGCTCAGCAGCTCTAGCGTAGCAGCTCGCCAGGCTTGTCGCGCTTTCATACCTCATCACGTTGCAGTTGTCATATCCAGGTTCGACCTCCAGCCTGGCCCACAGGGGTTTGATCTTCAGAGTACCAGCATTATATAGCCACACTAGCCACAGTCTCGGAGCCCACCTGTGCACCTCGTAGTCAGAGTAGCCTTATTAGCAAGCCTCACCCACTCTGACTAGATTGTAAACCGAGTTCACTTCTATCCCAGATGGTTGTTTTATTCGCATTATATTTTGAGATTTTCTTTTATGTGAAAAATCACAGAGTTGGAAATTCACATAGAAGAATCAGAAGATTACATGTGCCAGGAGTATAACGATAATAGTGTCTAAGCAACAGGCACCTGTGGAGGGCAGACTGGCAGAAGCTGAAATGCAGAAGATATCTTCCCTTTCTTTCTTCATGGTTGGCTCTGACACATTAACCCACATAACAGTTGGATTTTCCTCATGTCTCATTGGTCGGTTGCTCCATGGTCAAGTTCACGGTTCAGTTCTTATGCCCATGTGATCCTGAAGAAGGTGATATTTCAGGTTTTGCTATTCTGAACTCCCCAGCCCAGAATGGCCTGCATGGTGATCAAGGTTTATGAATATGTACATGAACTTTTCTCCCAAATCAAGAACATTGTTGTACAATTATGTGCTTCTGTTGCATGAGGCACATCCCCACAGGGCACATGAAGAGTGTTATTACCGTCTCTCTGTCTGTCTGCCCTCAGTTATTTAGTGACTGATACTTGCTTTATATAACTACTGTTCTTCATTAAGAAGTTTGCTCTCACTTTAAAAGGTTCTTTTATCGGGCTGGAGAGGTGGCTCAGGGGTTAAGCCTCTGCCTTGCAAGCAGAAGGTCCTGAGTTCGGATCCCAGATCCCATGTATAGACGCCAGGCGGAAGCGGGGGCGGCCTGCGTTTCTGGTCTGGTAGGGTGGAGCCTGTGAATCCTCAGGCAGAGTAAACAAGAAGGAGGTGGAGGCGGTCCGTGGTGGTTCCCGAATTCGCCCGTGGTTCTACACATACACACACACATACGCACACACGCACAATTGAACAAATAATAATAAAAAAATTTAAATTTGAAAAAAGTTTCTTTTATCAAATGCAATATCATTGTACTAGTTATGAGCTTCTGTATAACAAGTAGCACTACATGTAACAGCTCAAAGCAACAGACCTTTGGCATCTCCCCTGTGTGGTTGTTGAGAACTGGTCACAGTATAACTACTAATCAATACAGTTAAGTGTGAATAAATAGCATCAAGTTGAATAATAAGGGGAGAGAGAGAGAGAGAGAGAGCTCAATATTAAAGAAAATTTGTCAAGTAAGAACTCTAAGTGGATGAAAAATCACTGAGATGTCACACATTCCTTGCTGTTACCCATATCAGCACTAAGATGTAAAGAAAAGCAGCCACTGTTACAGCAGGGGATACAGTTAGTGACAAAGAAGCATGGGGGAGGCACTGAATGACCTAGCCAAATCCTGGGTTTTCATCACCCTCTAAGTGACATTGAAACTACCATTGATAAAGAAGAATGATCATTTAGTATGGGAAAAAGTGAAAGAAAACGTTTCAAGAAATAAGAAGCGTAGATAGGGAAGTGCAGATAGTTTTTGCAACAGTGAGCATGTTGTGAGTGGAATTGTAAGAAGTAAAGCTAAGAGCTCTTACAGATGATTCAAAGACATGTTTTAGAACTTCTAAGATATTCCAACCTCTGTACATTCTAATTAATATGTTCATATTGCTAATGTGTTGTTTTTGTCATGTACCACTATTTTCTTTGTTGCTGAAAAGTTGTTCATTAAAGGAAAGATATTTCTTTTTTTTAAAACATATTTTTTATTATTTATTCATTCATTATTTTTTATTATTATTGTGTGTGTGTGTGTGTGTGTGTGTGTGTGTGTGTGTGTGTAGAACCACGGGCGAATTCGGGAACCACCATGGACGCCTCCACCTCCTCCTTGTTTACTCTGCCCGGGATTCACAGGCTCCGCCTTACCAGGACCAAAAACGCAGGCCGCCCCCGCTTCCGCCCGGGGTCTATACGTGGGGTCTAGGATCCGAACTCAAGATCCTCTGCCTGCAAGGCAGAGGCTTAACCTCTGAGCCACCTCTCCAGCCCCAAAGGAAAGATATTTCTAACAATCAGCTCAGACCTAGAATCAAGGCAATAAGGGCATTCATTTCAAAGAAGACCAAATAGCTTATCTATTAGGAGTTCCAGGAAAAATGTTCAGTGTCGTCTAATGAAAGCTGATTTGAGAAATTTTTGAGAAGAAAGTTGTAATTATTAATAACTATAGTAAGAATATTTTAAAAACAGAATTGCACAGATATGTCCATTAAATATGAGAATGAGGCATCAGCACAAACATGGCAGGGCATAGCTGAGAGTTCTGTGAGGCTCTTTGCTAATTTAGCCAAACCACAGTTGAATCTCTTTGCCCTATTATTGACTAGCGATGCCCTTGAACAATTTGCCAGACTTCTTAGCTTCAATTCATTCAACTTAAAATGAAACATTATATATGTCCCATGTTGCTTTGAGGACTGAATGAGATGAAACATGCAAGGTAATTGGAATGAAAGCTGAAAGCTAAGTACTGGAATGATCATATTGTCTTCCTGGTGGGCAGCTGATGCTCCTCTGACTCTTCACATTTGAATATGCAGTGTGTGTGAATCTGCGACCTTCCATGACCAAGGGGACTTGTCTGGTCTAAGTAAGGTTTAACACTATAAAGGGAATTTTTTTCCCAGATTATCTAGCTTAGTCCAACCTAATCACATCAGGGCCTTAAAAAGGAGTTTTTCCCAAATGTGGTTAGAGAGAACTAAAAATGTGAAGAGACCATCAGAGAGGTGCAGCATTTATGCTGTGAAGATGAAGTGGGCAAGTTACCTCTAGAGGATGGAAAAGCAGAGACAGGCTTTGCTCCACTGCAGAAAAGAGCATATCCTGTGCACATTTAAGTTTCAGCCAAGCAGATCTGTACAGAACTCTTCACCTATAGAACTGTAAGGACTCTAGGCTGTTTCAACCTGCTGTTTAATTTGATCCAGTGGCAATAGAAACTGAACACCCTATTATTTTTAGGTAGAACTGTCAAATTGCTCACAACTGCATTTTAAAGGGATGCTCAGTCCCCACTTCTGTAATTATTGAAGAGAATCAATACATCTGGAAAACTGGTGTCTGTAGGGAGAATTGGAGGGAAATCTGTTAAGGAGAGGGACTTAATTTATTTTATTGTTGAATTCCTCACTTTTCAGAATTGAGTTTTTTTCTTTTTTTCTTTTTTTTGCTATAAACATTAAAATATAGTCACTTGCCATGAAAACAAAGGACCAGAGATTGGATTCCCAGACACAAATAAAATGCCAAGAGAAAATGACAGTCTGCCTGCAATTTCAGCTCTGGAAGGCAGGACATAGAAATCCCTGGGGAAACTGGCTAATCAGATTAACCGTATAAATGAGCTCTGGGTCTAATTAGAGAACCAACCTCAAAAGAAAAAGAAAGAGTGAGAATGATTCCCAATATCCCCTCTGGACCACCACAAACACACACACACACACACATACACACACACACACACACACACACACACAGACACGCTTGCACACCTCTGTACTTTCATATACACCTGTGCTCACATACATGACATATGCATACATACATGTACATTCCACCCATACATACATTAAAATGACAAGAAAGTTAAATTACTCTTTATCCTTAAAGCAGCTTTCTATTTATTTTCTAATAAGCAGAAATGATCAAATCATGTAGAAATAGGCTTCCATTCCCCTCAAACATAGAAAATTAAGTGATAATGAGAATGTTTATTATCAGCTTCCCTTTTAAAAAGTGATTCTGAGCTTAATAAGATGGATGAAATTGACAGACAATACATTAAAATTTTATTCCTAGATGGGAGGGTTGTGGGGAGCAGTCTTCAGAGTAGAGGATTATTGGGGATAAACTTTTAATTCAGGAAGGCTTTGTGCCAGCCAGGAGCCATCTGAGTCTCAAATCGCAACCTGTGGGCCATAGCTGGCTCTCGCTGGGGATTTATTTGGCTTTGGGGACTTTTTAATGATTCAACACTTAAATGGTCAAAAGATTTCATAATAAAACCTGGATTTGCAGCCAAACTTGAATTGTTACCTCTTAGTTCTGGGTCTGCACTGCTGCATTTCAGCTATTAAATGCAGCTGACTAGTAGCAGTCTGCCCTGAAGTTCCCTCTCACCATGTTCCTCCTTTCCAGTCATCAGGACTCTGAGATTCCAGAAAACAAGCTGGAACTCTCGTGTGTATCATGTTCTGATAGTTGTCTCCTTCTTCACTCATTACAATTCATCTTTCATATGCATGGAAAGCTTTTTAGCTTATATCCTATGATTTTCATATGGAAACAAGGTCAGAGGTGTGCTTTTAATAAAAGTTATGTCTTTTCTAAATTCACAAGTAACTTTGAAATAAATCCCGGAAGAATGAGAGGAAACTTTGATAAATTTCGAATTCAATTTGTATCTATTTTTCTTGAAAATTAAAATCTGGGATAGGGAAATAGCTCAGTTGGTAAAGTGTTGCACAAGTATGAGGGCCTGACTTGGATCTTCAGCATCCCTGTAAAAAGCTGGGTGTGGTGGTATGCACAGTGGTCCTAGTGCTGGGGAAGTGGTGACCGAGAGAATTCCTGGGTCTTGCTTTCTATCCTAGAGTAATCAACAAGTGTCAGATTTTTAGTGAAGAATAACACCAAAGGTTGATCTCTCTCCTCTAAACATACTTGCATACGTGCCCTGTCATAATTAGATCCTAGTGTCAACTTGATTGTTGTGGTTTTGAACTCTGGGAACATTTGTAGTAATTGAGTTAAGCCCAGAGCCAACCTGCAGGAGACTGACTAGCTAATGGGGAAAGCCTAGCCTATGGTGGGTGGAACTAGGCCCTGAACAGATGAATAAAGCATAGAGAGCTGGTTGAGAAAGTTGGCATTCTCCCATATGCTTGACCAGAAACACTGGTCTGGCAAGTGAGAATCGTTCCTCTCTCACCTGCTTTGTGGATAATGGTGTGAATAGTTCCATTGATTCCATTGTTGGTTATACACTGGACAAGGAACTGTAACCAGACTATCATAAGAGAGAATAAATCCCTTGTTTCTTTATATCATTTGATGGTGATTGCATCATCAACCATATAGAGGAACTTCTACATGTGCATGTGTACCTTCACATACACAAACATGCACACATCTAAAACACATGCACATGCATACATATACAACTAAAGAAATGAAATATTGATAACTTTAAATGGTAACATTTAGAAACAGAATACATATATAATTAGGTGTTGGTAGGTCTATCAAAAAGCTGGTAGATTTTCTTTTTTTATTAATACATTTTTATTATTATTTCAGCTCATACAAACTTAATAGGTACACCAGTTCCCTCCCTCCCTACTCCTCCCCCCGTACCCCCTGCTCCCCCTCCCCACCCCCCTCCCTCTTCATCCCCCAGTGCCTCCCGCCCCAATTCCCAGAGAGTCCTTTCTTGTGCATGCCTGATTTTCCTCTGGGCCCTCCTCTCCAATGACGTACAAGGACTCAGTGGCCTTTCCCGGAACCCTTTCCGGTGTTCCCCTTAGGTATAGGAACACTGCTGTGGCTGCCAATCCCTTGCCTCCAAGGATCTTGGTGCCTTTAGCAGATGCTAGACTTTGTGAGGTCAATAGTGTGTTGGACAATGCGCAGGGCATGTAAAGTCCAATTATGATTGCTTCAGCCCTAACTTGTATGGAGTATCTTACATAACATTGCTCCTCCCATCCTTTTGCTTTTACACTCTTACCGCCTCCTCTTCCGCAAATTTCCCTGAGCTTCAGGATGAGGAGAGATTAAGCTGGCCTAGTTCTAGGTGGTTGATATAGAGTCTCTGAAGTTCTGGATTGTGGTTTGTTGATTTTCAAAAAGCTGGTAGATTTTCAATTCACTTAATTCACTGCAAAGTTTACAACAACATAATTTGTTCAGACCAAGGGATATTGTGCTGATAAACTAGAAGAAGCCATTGGGGATGAAACTTTTGAATTCTGTATTTTTTTAGTGGCTGGTGTATTCATCTGCTTGAGCTGCTGTAACAAAGTACCAACTATAAAAATTCTTTTTTTTTATTTTTTATGGAAGCTACAAGTCCAGATCAGCATTGTATCTGGTAGAGTTTCTGAGGAGGGCTTCT
The DNA here is from genome assembly GCA_023101885.1 of Typhlomys cinereus. Lineage (NCBI taxonomy): Eukaryota > Metazoa > Chordata > Mammalia > Rodentia > Platacanthomyidae > Typhlomys > Typhlomys cinereus. Next base: position 5,944,493 of record JALPQD010000026.1, read on the forward strand.
TAGACTAGGAGCGGGGGCTTCTAGTGTCTGTTCTCGGGAGGGCACCAATTCTAAAGCCCAACCCCAGGAGTCCTTTTCACTTTACTTATTTCCTCAAATGCCCTGTCTCTAAAGACAGCAATGATAGGGTAGCACTTTAGCATATAAATTTTGGGAGAACATGAACAGGCAATATAGCGCAGGTAATGTGTTCTTCAAGTGACTTAACACCTTCAAAGAAGTAGCAGGTGGATGGTTTTTAAGGAGTCATCCCTGGAACTCTGTCACATAATTGGGAGTGGGACATCACTGAGAGTCAACCAGTGACAGAGGCATGTGGTTGTATTCTGGTCCCCTGGCTGCAGAATTTTCTTAGGGCTGCAATCCTTAGTTTGGCCTTGATGATACTTGTTATTTTATTCAGTTTCCCTTTGTACACATACATCTTACAGCTGGTGGTATATTTTCTCTAAAAGCAGTAATATAACTGCATTTCTATCCACAGTTGATGAGTTCAATGAAAAACAGTTGATAGTATCAGTAGGGAACAGCATATTGAGCTGCCTAATGACTACCTTTGTCATTACAGGAAACTTTCAGCCTTTCTGAATCTCAGTTTCCTATTAGCAAATAAACTGAAATATAATTTGTTTTTGTGTACATGGGCAGTCAAAGGCTTTTCATTGAAAATAGTAGGAAAAGCTCTGTCTTAAGCTTCAAGAGAAAGGTGTAGTTTGCTCCAAGAATATATATTATATATCACTCGAGGAGTGATCTGGAAATCATGCACAAAGCAAAGCATGTCTGAAACCCTAGAAGTTACACTGATCTTCTCCGGAGAACATGGGGTGATCTGCTGCTGTCCCTGGACCACGGCAGTCTGCCATCCAATCTATTTGGGAGCAGAGAGAAGAGAAAATGCCTTCTCACCATGTCTTTCAACTCCATTCATCTACTTGACATTGAGAAGTGCGGTAGAAACATGTTGTCTTAATTTATATTGCCAGAATGTTGGAGAAGATTGGCTGAGAGAAAACTATTTGGCTTCTTTTTGTCTTTCATGATGGAAGGGCCTCCTCTTTAAACTTACACTTGGATGATGTTTCTGAAGCAAAGCTGGCTCATATGTTAAATAAGAAAGGAAGGGAGGGATGAAGGGAAGGGCACCATGTACCAAGAGAACAAGCGACAGAGGGCAGTCAATACTTGCCCAGTGGCAACTCTGGGCATTCCTATATGTCAAGTCAGGCCACTTGTGCCCCTGAAGCAAATACAAGTAAGGATAAAATGGCAGCCAAGGATTTTCATCAAAGTCACTATCTGGTAAGGGGGAAATTCATCATTTCAGCCCATCTTCAAGGTACTGCCATGAGCTTTTGGTTTATATAGGGAAAGAATGGGCACTGAGAAAGAGGCATGCACAATTAAGCACTTTTGATCAAACTGTGGTCATTGTTCATTACTTTGTATTGGTTCCGCAAGAAGACCTCAAAGGACAAAATCCCTTTTGCATACTTGGCTCTCATGAGATGGTGGTACGTGTTTCGGGGAGAACTCATCATGGGCTGATCCCACTGAGATATTCTGCTGAAGGCTAAGGGGTTTAGGACAATGTCTGAAGACTTTTAAGGTGCATTTGGAGTGTTGGCAAAATTACACTGTAAAAGCTGACAGAAAGACACCCCAACTACTCGAATGAGGAGGAGCTAGTCAGTAATCACCAGAATTGAGGTAGATATGCTGAATGACTAACCAAGAGTTAAGCAAGATCTGACCCAAAGTCAAGGAGACACTCAAACAGGAGGCAGAGCTGCCAGGTTTCCATCCTTTTTTTTAATTAATTAATTTTTTTTCCACTCATACAACTTAATAGGTACCCCGGTCCCCTCCTTCCCTCCATCCCTCCCTGGTCCCCTTTCTTTCTCCCCCCTTTTCCCTTCCTTCCCCCTCTCCCTTTCTCCCAGTCCCCCCCCCATACCCATACCTGGATCATCCTTTAGTGTGCATGTCAAACTTCCCTCTGGGTCCTACCTCTCTGATGAGGTGTAAGGACTCAGTAACATTGCCCAGAGCTCTTTCTTGTGTTCCCCTTTAGTATATGAACCCTATTGTGGCTGTTAATCCCTTGCTTCTAAGGATCGTAGTTCCTGTGATCCATGCTAGACTTTGGGGGGTCAATGCTATGCTAGATTGTCTTTCCTTGTGGACCCAACTGCTGTAGTCCATGCTTTTTAGCAAAGGCAGTTTCTTAGTATCTATGAGGAAGGAGGAGGAAGAATTGATGTAGGGTTCTATGGTAGGATTAAGTGAAAAGGAAACTTAATACTGCTGAAAGAATCTTCAAAGTATTAGAGCATTTCTATGGGTCTGACTGCCACTGTTGATCAAGCCTTCATTGTTCTTGCTTAGATGTGTGAGTTGTTCTGCTATTTTGTGGCCTGTACTTTTGGGATCTTTGTCACCAGCTCTCTCTTCCCATGCAGTGGATTCTGCTCTGTCTCCAGGGGCTTCAGTGACTTTGCCCTGCCTGCAAAGTAACACAGCTCAGCAAAGCAGACTAGATTTCAGCACCATGTTCTTCTACAATCCACAGCCTCTGCTCTGCAGAATTGTTAGGACAGGACTTGATAAGGTACTGGTTATGAAGCAGATGCTGTTCTAATGGGCTCCAGCCAAATTTTGAACTGTGAGCAAACTAAAGAAAAGTAGAGGTAGAAAGTGACTGGCTCATGACAAGACCTCAGTAGGTAAATTTGCCTTTATCTTGGCATAGGATTTAAGGCAGTATGCACTTTGATCCTTCTGGTAGAAGGTTTAGATGCTGAGAATGTGCTTCAGTGTGCATCAAGCCTCATCTCCTTCTCTGTTTCTTTGTATCCCCTGCTGAGCACAGTGGAGTCACTTCCAAACAAGTCACAGTGGCCGCTGGTCCCTTCCACCCCAGCAAAGGAACTGAAGTGCATCATTGTGTCAATCTAGAGCTGGCCACGCCACCTGTCCCCTTGACTTCCAGCCACACTACATACCACAGATTCACTAAAGAACCACCTGAAATATAGCATCACCTATTAACCTTCCAACACTGCTGTCTTCATTCTGCTCAGTTGGATGTTAGACCCCAGTTACAACATACGGCAGGTTTTATTACACCTTTCTGGAAAATGGCTTTGCTGATGTGGTTTTGAGGGATGAGAACAGCCTTGTTCACTCTCCTTTTAGCTTTCTAAAATGCACCTCCATCTTCTAAGGCCTAGTAAACAGGACTCCAGCTGTCTGAAGTTGCTTTGAATCTATACATTGAAAGTTCACGTAAATTTATCAGCCAATGGCATAAGGCTAGTATTCACCTTCCTGCCCACTTTAGATGTTTGTTTGTTTGTTTGTTTGTTTTTCTGTGTGTCCACAGCTGTTAGTCAGATCTGTTTGGCTTCATGTTAGCTGTTCCACATCTGCTTTTCCTCACTAAAATATATTATTTGAAAATAGGCTTTGTGTTTTTTTCCATCTACATGCAGATAAATATCCCTATGGAGCAGCATATGAGAGAGCTGTCGCAGAGACACTGTGTAATTGAAGTAAATTCTCAGATTTTATTAAGTCGAGGAAGTATAATTCCAGTACAGTCGATAAAGAACACTTGGCATTCTCTTTTCTCATCACTGGGATCTGTGAGTCTGCAGGCAGTTGTGAACTTTGATGGTCACAGTGTCTCCCCATCCTCACGTTTTTCTTCCTTAAGCCACACTTCAGTGCTGCTCCCATCTGGAATCGTGCAGGGCCTCTCTCCATTCCTTGGCATTTCTTCCTGGTCCTTGGTTTCGATTTACCTCTAATTCCTTCTAGACTTCTAGATGTCTGGAATGAGCAGGTGCTATGTCCTCATCAGAGAAACCTAAAAGGCCAGGTACTCTGAAGCAATGGATCATAGTGCACTTTTAACATGAAGCGCCGAGCTGATGACAAAACACAGAACTTGTATATGTGTGTTCTTATGTCATATACTAACCCTCTTTTATGCAGTGTTGGAATTACTCCCAGTTCACTTATGAAAGAATGGAAGTAATATAGGTACCATCTCAAATTTGTACTTTATTACCAGAATTATTAGCCCATGACCATGGGCCGGTTGCTGAATTTCATATTCTCTCTCAGTAGAATAGAATGAAAATAATAATAGTCAATTCATATTCTGTGAAAAGATCAGAAGAGTTGGTGTGATGCAGGAACTTCACTTAAATGCTGTAAGGAAGGCACGTGCTCACTGCTGTGCTGGCTGCACCCTTGAGACTTTAGGCTTCGTAGAGGGCAGTGAGAATGTTTTCATTTATCATAAAAGTCATGGCAAATTGATAAGAAACAGCTGTAATCATCTTGCTATGGTCATTTTCTTGTATAAAATGATAATAGATGAAGATACAATGAATGCAAAGAGAAAGTGGCAGGTTAACAGACATACGTTGGGAGCTTGGAAGTGAGGTGTAGCTATCTGGTCCTGTCCCTTGTGAGCTAGGAAGCTTCTTCATTAGTTACTAACTCCCTTTGGTTTTTCTTTCAGTAAGATGGAGAAATGATGCTCATCTTTAAAAGGCTAACAGTATTAGGCACTGGAAGTGCCTATAACAATAGCTGCAGAGTAACTCTGGTTAGTCAGAGAACCATGAAATTCTATTACTGGGCTATCAAGAGTAGCAAATGGGATTTGAAATAAGAAACATTCTGCTTTCTGTGTTATCCATGTTTGCTTCATCTGCCACCTGTGTGTTACAGCTGTGGACAGGGAGGTCACCTGCCTGTCATGCACAGTTCACCCAGACGTCCTTGGTTTTAGAGTTTGCAACAGAGGCCTCAAGCCCAGGTCATCATCTTTGTCTTACTCTCATTGTTCAGGAGGAAGACGGCCCAGTTTCGGCTCTAGCGCACTGCTTTTCCCCTCGTCAGTCTGTGTTTACACAGCAAACAAAGCAAGAATTCTAAAAGCAGGCTTGGCCTGTGACATGTCACTATGTATTAGAATTTAGTGGCTCTCTACTAACAAACGTATGTTTCTTTCCTTGCCTCCCTTTCCTTCCCTTATTCCTTGGCAATATTTTCTTCCTTAGCTTTTTTCACTGGCTTTTTGCTTAAGAAGCTTTTTGCTTGGAATTTCCTGTGTTCTGTTGCTTTTTCTTGGAATGTGTTTCTCTCCTTTTGCACCCAAGACTTTTGTTGGGTCTTAAGTACTCAATACTCTAAATACCTGTCATTGTGGACCCTGGTCATTTGCTGGGAGACTTCCTTTGCAGCTCCTCCACCTGCCTGCCCTTGTGCTGGTCTTGTGGCCTGTCTTCCCCAGCCACTGCAGGCTGCATGAGGGCAGGGATGAGGTCTCTGTGCTTCGTCTGTGCCACTTACTGTGCTCCCAGGATGTTTCCAGAGAGTTGTCTAATGAATGTGAATCAGCAGTCATTCAGGACCATTGATTTACTCAATGTTACCCCACAAGAGTATTAAAGCACACCACCTAAGAACTTTAAGGAATGAAAAATGTATAAAGGAAGATGGGGTGTTGTTTATGCACATGCATGCATGTGTGTTTAACTTTTCTGGTAAAGGATTAATATATTCATTAATTTCTTCATAAGAAAGTTGAAGTTGAATTAAATGAAGGTTCTTCCTTCTATACTACATGCACTTGCAATGCTTTGCTGATTCTACTTGGGAAGGTTAGGGCACACCTCTTTCACACTGCTGGGTAGTTGCCACCGCTCTGCCATTCTTACTTCCATTGCCTAGATGGTATCTCAGACATATTATATGAAATTAAACCCAGTTACATGCCACAGTGAGCTATTTTCTCTGTCAATCTTTCTATCCCTTTACACGCATGTCATTTTCTTTGTAAAAACCAAGCCAATTTTATCTGTTTTTTTTTCCTGTTTATTACAACATACTGACTTGAATGCATTATTTTATGTTGTTTCAGCAGAGGTGTAGAATGTGCTTCTGGATGTAAATCTTGCCCTGGTCTTCACAGTGTGCTGAAAGCTGATTCTCTATTAGAACAGTAGTAAATGTGTGCCTGTATCCCTCTGATGCCGTTCCTTTCTACTTTGCTTTGTCCTTTGAGGTTTCTCCCTCATTAGATCAGGGTTTCCCCAGTACATTAATTGATGCTCCTTCAAATAGAAAGTGACACATATGTTGCATATTGCCCCTAAGGTATTTTAAGTGTTTCTAAAAATACATACAAACTTACTTTTACTTTCCAAATTCTGTCTATAATGAATATCATAGAGACATTTAAGAAGAGTGAATTAAAATATATTCATCAATAGAAATCCTACTGAAATTTGAGAACAAGCCAATGTAAAATTTTTTAAAAGCCCAACGTTGATTGATCAATTAAAATATATCTCTTTTAGATGATACCTTGAATTTTTCTTTCATATTGCCATATGTTTCTTTTATATATGTGATAATATCATTTTGATGAAACTATAGCAGATTCATGCAGAAAATACAGAAAAGACCAGAGAAGGAAATGAAAACCTAGCATCTGTTCCACTAGAGACACCACTGCTAATATTTTAGAAGTAAGTTTTTAATCTTTTACCTTTGTAGTCACTAATGTTTGTAAGCCTTTTGAATTAAATTACAGACACCATCATATTTTTACTTAACTTTTTAAATGATTTACTAAGAATATTTTATTATACCAATGATGTTTTATACTGTAAGTTATCACAAAATCATATTACACTATAAAATAGAAAATATATATTATAGTAGTAGTCATGTGTGGTTGGAATTTTAACTTGTTTACTAGCAACTATGATATATAATAAAGGATATATTATAATCCTCTCTAAAAATATTTAGACTACCTCTGCATAATAATTAGATCCTGATTCTAAATTCTAAATGCCTTCATACTATTAAATTGTCCTCTGAAATTTTGTACCAATTCATATTCCCATCAGAAATGTTTAAGAAAACTGTTTCTTCAAATTTTTGTTTCATTAGAGCTATTTTCTTTTTGAACTACAATTTGAAGGGCTGGGACTAAAATGGAATTGGGAATACTCACACCAAGGTTAGAAAAGATAATTAATGAAAGTAAGAAAAAATAGATGGAACTATTTCTGAGAGTTCAGAATTAACAAAAAGAGATTTACATTGGTATGTATTTTGAGATATGAGGTTATTTTCTTTCATGCATGGCCTGTGAGAATCTAACGAATAGATTCCCTTTCTTCTAACCCCCACATTCAGAGCAAAAGCTGGTCACTACCCTTCCCCAATAGCCAGCAGACATTGGCAAAGCCTGTGTTTGGTTAGGTACTTCATGGGAACCGGGGATAACTCCTTCCCTTCTGTCCTTCACCCCATCCACAAGCCCAGGTACTATAGAAAAGTTCTGCCCTACGTTCAGATCCAGCTTTTTCTCCTTTTTAAGAATTAGTCAGTGTCACCCATGAAATCAATAAACTTTTTCCATTCCTTGTCAAAAAAAAGAACTATTTTCCTTTTGTATATCAATGCAAGATTACATAGACAGATGCATGATAGCAAATGTATTGACAGTAGAACAACCTTGGCGCTTTCAGTGTATTTTCTTAAACTGGGGAAAGAACGCATAATGCCTACCATCAACAAAGTTTAGGTGTAACAATATAATACATATTGTCATTTAGTGACACCACATAGCACAGCAGATCTAAATGAAACATTATTTTTGTTAAACAGCAACTCCACATTTCTCCCTCCCCCAACTCCTGACAGCATCATCTATTTCCATGACTTCTGCTATTTTATGTACGTAACACAAGTGTAGTGTGGACACAGTTTCGCGTGTGTATTGGTCTTTTAGTCTTTTGTTAAATGCTTATTTAAATCTTTGACACTTTTATCTGTTTCCACTATGAGTACTTTTCTCATTATTTTCATTAATTATACATGTTTTCAAAGTCTTTATCATGTTGATTGAATAATTGTCAAGATGAGAATCATACAGGAACCCCAGCCTAGAGAAGAGGCTAACAGCCTCTTACACCCACAAAAGCTTAAAGTCTCATAAAGTATGTTGTGGAGATCTCACTGACAGACGTTCACTAGATCACAAGAATCCATGAACTGAGCAAGGGTAGTAATATTACACCTGTTTCAAAAGGGAGAAAAGTGTCACTCCAAAACTAGAAAACTGTTATGTCATATTTTGAATATGAGTCACCCAGCCACCTTAGTTGGTGTTTCTATTTGGGAAGGTTGTGGCACTTCAGGGAGTTGGAGTCTTGCAGGAAGAAGATACATCACTGTATACAGTCTTTGTGGTTTGGTTACCTGCCTCGGTTTGTTTTTGCTGTCTGTCTTAAAGATGGCTGTGATGATCTGAACTAGTCTCCGGCTTTCAGCCATGAATTTTGCTGTTTTTCCCACCACTAAAGGTTACATTTTCACTGGACCCATAATCCAAAGAAGTACCCCTTTTAAGTTGTGTATGAGTACTATCTCATGGAAACATAAGAAAAGTAACTATAATCTGGTACAGTGCCTCACATTTTCAAATACAGTGCCAAGCCTTAGTATCTTTTGTCCTGTCAATCTTAATTTTTCACTTTCTTTTCTTTTTCAGTATACATTACCTTCTTTCACTATTTAACAACACATCCAGACTCACTGTGGCATTTTAACTCCTGACTTAACCTGTTTCTATCCTCAGGTAGCACTGGTTTGTGTCAGACACTGGCACTGACTTGCAAAAAAATATATTTTAAAAAAATCACCATGAATTTCATTTAATCCAACAGGATCCAAGTCAAAATTTCCAGCTGTTCATGATGTAATAATCATCCATACATTTCATATTATTTTGTGTTACATCTTTGAAATGTCTAATTTTTTCAGTATACCTATATTAAAAATTAGCTGTATTGCAAATATTCAAAGACCACATATGATTAGTGCTTCCATATTGCTCAGAACATTCACACAAAATTTTGAGGGAGAATTTGATGTAAAACAACAGCACCACCAACAACAAATTTACAAGAAATTCATAGAAATCAAGCTGAGAACTGACACCCTCTTATTATTAGGTGTGGAAATTGTGGGGAAGGAACTACCAATTGATTGATCTACTCTGAATTACTATGTGTTTCAAATCTTGTTTGGGGGACATGTGACCTTTCCAAAGCCATAAAGGTATAAAGAGGCAGAGCAAGACTTGAACCACATCTTTTAGTTTCCTGCCAGATACTTTTTTATAAATACCTGCTTATTGTAGCTCACAGCAATGCTTTTTATTATTATGCTGCAACAGTCAGCCTATACCACCTCAGTGTGCATGAATAATGACTTTTATTTGGTTATAATTTTTAAAATTTATTTATGTTGTTAAAAATTCCAACAATTTTTGTTGTTTCTTCCCATAACCTTACCTGATCCTTCCTCCTCCCATTGAGAAGTGTCTTCTTCCTCACAAGCTTCCTCCTACCCCGATGTCCCTTTTTCTGGATGTATTGCATTGAGTCTCATAAGGATGACACTTCTTGAATGTGCCTGTATGTCCCTGTCACATGAGGATTTCTTATTATGACCACCCTCCTTGAAGGTGGGGCCACCTGAATTTCTCTCTTTTTCATTGTGCATGGTATTGGGCCTAGTCTTTAATAGGTCATGTACAAATGAGTTGCAATGCATTTAGGTTGTGTTTCTTTATGTCTAAAGGATAGCTTGTCAATGATTCTCTATCTGATCTGGTTCTCACCTTCTTTCTTTCCCATTATCTGGCTTTTGACATGCAGGCACAGGAGAGCCTTTGGTGTCTGTCCTATCTGTGTTCAAATATTCCTCAGTCACTTAATTTCTGGCTGTAATTCAGTAGTAGTTCACTTTATTGGTCTTTATTGACCAGTTTCAATTCAGAAAAGTCTTCATGGTTGAAGGGTGGGATATTTTATTTGTCTAAAGATAAGGCTCTCATGCCTTCTTGGCAAGACAATAATCATGAGTTCTCTTCTAGAGCCCAGGCCTTCCCTAGTCAAGACAGGCCTTTAGATTCCAAGCATGAAATTCAAGGGTTTCTTCTGCTGAGAAAACCTTAAATCCAGTCATAAAGTGGTTGGTTGTTCCCATTTCATTGATGCCACTGTTTTCCCCCCTTTGGTAGAAATTTATTATAATTACTTTTAGTTTGGAGATAGAAAACTTGAAACTATTAAAATAAATTACTTGTTGCCAAACTGTTATGAAAATAGATAATGGCTTATTAAATAAATATACAATCATAAACTATATGGCATTGTTCAAGTCTATAGATATTTCAGCGGTTTATGCACCCACAGGAATAGTCAGATCAGAGTGAACCCTCCCAATAGGCAGAAGGGTGGGAGAGAGTGGGAGAGAATGGTGAAAGGAAAGAAGGGAATGGAGGGGAGAAGGGAGGGAAAGTAGTTGTCATGAATACCCAAGATGCTTGCAAAAGTAGAAAAAAAGGCAATTCTTACTCTGTTTGTTAGAAATTATAGCCAATATAAACATAAATTAATTGAAGTCATTGTTGCATGGAAATGCTCTTATATGACTGGATCATGTTGAAGCTTACTGGTTTGCTAGCTAGGTAAGACTGTTGCTGACTTTCCTCCTTAGGCAGCCTGCATATTTCCTTCCAGCATGTCATTATGACCAACAGCTCACTTAGGGGGATCTCACACCCATACTGGGGATTTTGTGTGGAGCATCTCTAGGTGGACACTACTGTCTCTGACTTTCCCTCTTTCTGAATCCATGTGCAGGGTCTCTCTGGTAAAAGTCTTGATCTTTTTCCTGGTTTTTAATGTTGCTGTTTTTTTTTTTTTTCATTTCCTAGTAGGATATTCATGGCACAAGTTTCTGTGTGACTTTACTTTATGTCTTAAGTCAGATTTTACTTCATCTTCCTCAGCCCTGTCTCTCCCTTTTGTTCATCCTCAAGTCATTTCCTCTATGAGAGCTTTTGATGTCATTCGTGTATTTTCCTTTTTCTCCCTTTGTTCTTCCCCTTTTCTTAGCACTCCCCTTGAATTTTCTTGTCTTTAGCCTATATTATCAGCTAAGTACAAAATTCTGGTGTTTCAAAACTATTCCTTTTAAGAGAGAGCATGCAGCATTTTCCTTTCTATATAGGCTTGATTTACTTCATTCAGTATAATATCCAAATTCTATTTGTCTGCAAATTTTACTCTTCTTAATGGCTGAATAATATTCCATTATATATATGCCACACGTTCATTGTTCATTCATCAGTTGATGGACATCTGGATTGATTCCATCTGCTGTTCTCCCTGTGGTCAGATGTAGATTCTTTTGGGAATAAGCCATGGACTTGGTAATATGTTATTTAACTTCCATATTTATTGAGGAATCTCCAAACTGTTTTCCAAATTGGCCATACTAGTTTACATTCCAACCAACAGTCAATGAGGGTTGACCCCTCTTTTTTCATATCTTCATCTGCATTTGTTGTCACTTGTTCTCTTAATCTTGGCTACTCTGACTATGGTAAGATGGAATATCAAAGTAGTTTTCATTTTCATTTCCCCTGTGGCTAGGAATGTCATATACACATTTCAGATATTTATTAGAAATTTGTATTCTTTCGTAAATTTTCAATTGACTTGCTGGGACCAATTTTTTATTGGTTTGTTAAGTTTTCTTTTTGTATTATGTTTTGAGTTCTTTGCATATTTTGGACACTAGTACTCCCCTGTCAGATGTATAGCTGGCAAAGACCTTCTCCTGGCTCTGTGGACTGCCTCTTGGCTTAGTTAACTGTTTCTTTTGCTGAACAGAAGCTCTTTCATTTGATGATTCCCACTTATCAATCCCTGGTTACAATTCCCATGCATTCCCATTTAAGTGGAGTGCCATTTAAAATGTACTTTCTTAAGCCTAGGTCTTTTTTTTTAAATTTCCACTCATACAAACTTAACAGGTACACCAGTCCCTCCTCCCTCCCTCCCTCCCTCCAACCTCCCACCACCCGGTTCTCCAATCCCCTCCTCCCTCCCTCCCCATACCCCATTGCTTCCCCCTCTCATCCCCGGAGCATCCTTTAATGTGCATGCCAAACTCTCCTCTGGGTCCTCCCCTCCAATGAGGTGCAAGGACCCAGGGGCATTTCCCAGAGCCCTTTCCTGTGTTCCTATTAAGCATAGGAACACTACTGTGGCTGTCAATCCCTTGCCTCCAAGGATCCTAGTGCCTTTAGCAAATGCTAGACTTTGTGGGGTCAATAGTGTGTTGGACATTGCACAGGGCATGCAAAGTCCAATTATGATTGCTTCGGCCCTAACTTGTGTGGAGTATCTTGCATATCATTGCTCCTCCCATCCTTATGCTCTTACACTCTTACCGCCCCCTCTTCCACAAATTTCCCTGAGCTTCAGGATGGGGAAAGATTAGGCTGGCCTAGTTCCAGGTGGTTGATATAGAGTCTCTGAAGTTCTGGACTATGGTTTGTTGATTTTTTTTTTCCAGTTTTGCTGCTCCTGCAATGCCCTTCACTCCATCTTAATGGTATTGGATGTCACCCCCTGGCCAGAGATAAAAAGCTGTTAAACTAGAGTCTTGTTGTAAGAGTATATTCAAAGGTAGATATAATAAAAGTAGGAAACTGCAGTGAGGGAGGGGTCGATCACCCATTTGCAAAATGGTTACTTTTTTCTGCCATACTATATGCCCTCCCCTTCTCGTGAGATCATACTCCCTCAGTTGTAAATGATCAGGAATGAACATCTGTGAACTTAACCAGATGTCTCTTACTTACTTGCAGTCCTTGATGGTGGCCTATTTTCTCTGCTGTAACATGGTCCCCTCTCTCCTTGTTTCTGGTGTGGCCCTACTACCCCATCCCTCCTGTTCATAACCCTTGCAATTATGTAGGTATTACAGAGATTTATCCTTGAGTGTCTCTAAGTGGGTTTGGTACTAGGAGCCACCTATTAGGGAATACATACAGCGCTTAATTTTCTGGGTCTAGGATACTTCACTCAATACAATTGTTTCTAATTCCATCCATTTCCTGGCAAATTCCAGTAATTCATCATTTTTGATGGCTGAGTAGTACTCCGTTGTATAGATGTACCACATTTTCCTTATTCACTCGTCAACTGTTGGACATTTGGGTTGATTTCATGACTTTGCTATTGTAAACAGTGCTGCTATGAACATGGTCGTGTTAAGCCTAGGTCTTGAAGTGTTTTCCCTGCTGTTTTCTTGAAGAGTTTCATGCAAAATGAGAAATATGGATCAAATTTCATTCTTCTGCCTGTAGATATACAGTTTTCTTAGTACCATTTATTAAAAATACTTTCTTCAATATGAACTTTAATTCATGTAACTGCAGTTGTGCAGGCTTAGTTCTGGGTCTCCAATTCTACTCCATTAATCTACATATCTGTTTCGTGTTAGTAGCACGTTGCTTTTAATGTAATAACTTTGCAGTGTAGTTTGAAATTAAATATTATGACTCTTCCAGTAAAGTTTTTATTACCTTGTCTTCTAGCACTGATGTTCTGTCTTCTACATGACCCATTCTGTTGGTGTGGACTTCCACTAATCTTTTTATTTCATGGCTTGAAATTTTATCTTCATTTCGCTATATTTTTAAAATTATTTCTCTCTCAGTTTTCACATTTTTCAATTGCCTTACTCATTTCATTTCAGCCCTGCTATGCCACAGAGTCCTTATCCTTCACTAGGGTGGAGGACTCAGAGGAGGTTTGGCATTCATACAAACGGATGCTCTAGGGGATGGGAGGGAGGAAGGGGGAGGCATTGGAAGAAGGGAGGCAAGGAGAAGGTTAAAGGAATGGGATATGGGGGAAGAGTGCAAGGGGGGGACTGGGAAGGAGAGAAGGAAGGGCGAAGATGGGGGTACCTATTGAGTTTCTATGATTGGGAAAAAATTAAAATGTGGGGAAGAAAACAAATGAGGGTTTCTTTGGGATGCAGTGGTCCCAGTGGGTGTCTAGGGTTGTAGGGGAGGGCAGAGAGGCATGACCTATTGTGTACATGTTTTCTACATGTTAGCAAGTGCTTTCATGGAGAATGAGGCCCAGGTGGTTGCTTTTCAGGGTTAGGAGGGAGACTGAAGATGTGAGCAGTGAAGTCTGGCCCAGCATCAGCAAATATAAAAAAGTGAAATTTTGTTAGGCAATAAATATAATTGTATTTTACAGTTCATTTTGTTTTATATTCCTAAAAATACAGTATTTTTAACACATAATCTTACTTTGTAGCCCAGGCTGATTTCAGACTCACTGCCTTTCTCAGGTCCCCAAGTACTAGAATCATGGATATACTCCACCACACCTGAATAAATATGGCATTTTGAAAAATAAGTCAAAGAAATATAAGCATGCTTCAGTAGATGAATATCTGTGATCCTCTTGGTATTTCCTGATTCATGCTTTGAATGCATATTGTATAATTACATGCTTCCCTTCCCAACGTATCACTCATTTATTCTCCCACGATATGATAGTAAAGCATCTGTTTTTCATGTATGTCCTATTTTTTTAAACTATTCATTATGGTTGTGTATAGAGCCACCTAAAGGTTCCTTCCCATCGCATCTGATTCTAGATGAATAAAGCTTTAAACTCCTATTATTTGTGAAAAAGACATTTTCTCCATCACAAGAGCAAACACAATTTTGTCCAATCTTATTGTTCTTACTAGTTTACTCCTAAAATTTTCAAGAGGTATTTGTTTATTTGAGAGGAAGAAACAGAGACCAAGATAGAACATGGGGACATGCATGCCACAGCATGCTCATACATGTGTGGAGGTTGAAGAACTGCTTCTTTTGGAGTTGGATTTTTGCTTTCATCTTGTGGACTCAAAGGATGAAACTCAAGTCAAAAATATTCACACATAAGTGCCTTTATTTAGTGATACATCTCACTAGTCCTTCCAAATTTTAACATTCCCAGTTCCATATTGTCAACTCCAATCATGTTAGATTCCAAGTATTCTTGATGACTTTAGAAAGTATTCAGAAACTGTGGTGTTATAGTACCAGAAAGTATTACTGGTTTATGCTGAGAGAGAATAGCTGTTTTTTACTGTGTTGTACCAAATTTTCCTATCTCAGCTATTTGTGTCTGAGCAATGTGTGAACTCTCTTATTAAAAAAATATAATCCAGAAGATTCTTCAGTGTAATAACCCTTGTTGCTATGCTACTACATTCCCAAAATAGCAACTGATGCAGTATAGTGTCAGCACATCTGAACAGTGTACAGAATAGTCATTGCATGAACTGATTTGCTGTTTTCAAATTGTTTGTACAGTTCATTATCACAGCTAAAGAAAAAATAAGGACTTAAAGATTTTGGAGAACCAGGGAGGCACAATAGTTCTTTATGGAGACAAAATGTTCAGGGTTCAAATTTCACCTCAGGATTTTTTTTAATTGCTAAGCAGCAAAAGGCAAGGTATTTTTGTTCCATCATCATTATTGCATGTGGGATACTAGCATCTCCCTCGTGCACTTGTTGGAAAGAGAGTGGACTGACAGTGTAATGCTGTGCAGTGAATCTGGTGCATAGCATCGAATAAATTTTAAATTGTGTGGATAATAATATCAGTGATAGCTCTAAAGCATTTGTTAAACTTATAAAGAAATGCTGATTTGTTAATTCTTTAAAGTAAGGAGTCCTCATAGGATCTTTCTTGAAGCAAGAGGTGAGTTTTACATAGGCAGCAACTATAATCGTTCACCACTCAACATGGGGACTATCTGTAAAACACCCCATGGCTTTGCTCAAATTACTTCTCATTTTGTATCTTGTTCTGCCAACAAGAAATATCTCTTTTCTCCCTAAGGGTTGCATGATAATTCTTCCCTCTGAGCTTTCTCTAAATATTCTCACTATAATTGTCTTTTTTAATTTAACTATTGCTATTCAGGGAGTGTCTTAGGTCTACTCATCAAAGAAGATGCTAACAATTGAACAATATGCCTTACATACTCCTGTTAATTTTCCAAAGGTCATTTAGCCTTCCATGACACCTGTGCCTCTATGCTGATTCTTGATGGACTCTGTAATAACATTGCAGAAAGATTCAAGTAGTGGCTGTAGTTGGGAGAAAACAAATTCATGGGACACATATACACACACACACTCAAAAGACATGAAAGTTGGAAGAGGACTAGCTGGGAAAAGGAAGAGGATGGGGTTGGTTAATAAGGGGTGAAAATGACATGTGTTCATTTTATTCATATATGAAACTATCAAATAATAGAAATAAATCATTTAAAATATTAGAATGTGAATAAATTACTCAGTTTTAACAGTTAAGAAAGAAAATCAGGAGAGTGTTATTTCAGCATTGTTAAATAGAGTTGGTAAAATGAAGGTGAACATGGGAAAAGATATTGCATAAATTTGTAGATTAAAAATGGGAGGTGGTAGGCAAAGGATGAAAAGACCATTATAAAAAAGAAATCAATTAAATGAGTCCAGAGGCCTGAGAAGGGCTTTTGAGGTACATAAGGGTGTTTGAAGTCCCCCAGTTCACACACTGACCTGAAGTCAGAGTGAAATCTGTGACAGCAAAGCATAGACAGAAACACTCTGGCAGGAATCATGAAACTCAACCACACAACTATGGAAGACTGGCAGGAATAATCTTGGCAGGATTCCCATACTTCATGCCTTCCCATACTCTTTCTCATGAAACTACTTCGTGTCTACATTCTCTGACTTTTTGAAGCTTGTTTTAAGCCAATTTCTAACCCAAACTGAAGTTTATGCATTTTGGGTCCCCTTTACCTCTTTTAGTACACACTTCTCTTCCTTTTTTAGACATGCCAAATAGAGTTACAGTATTCAGGTCTTTATCAGCTACTTTTCTAATACCTGACAAGAAGCAACTTAAAGAAGGAAGGGTTTATTCAGACTCATGAACAACTACAGCAAAGTAAGGCAGGGCTTGCCCCACAACAAACCAATTAATCTAGCTTAACCACACTTCCTTTTGTGTGTGTGCGTGTGCATGTCTACAAGAGTGTGTGTGCTTGTGAAGGTCAAAGGGTGACTTTGAGTTTCATCCTCCTTATTGATTTTCTCTGGGGTTTCCTTGTCTCTGCCTTCTAGAGCCAGAGATACAGGCTGCAGCCATATCCATCAGGCATTTTTGCATGGAATCTGAGTATCTGAACCTCAAGACCCTTTGCATGCCAGGGAAAAGCTTTACTGCTGAGTCATCTTTCCAACCCTGAGACCACACACACTTCCTGAGGGTTTTATAATCTATTCCTTTTTCTGTGGCAGTACTTTTGTGTATATTCTTCTGGACTAGTAACAACTTATTCGTTGTATCACAAGTTTATCTGGGACAACCCAATGCAATACAATACCAATATTACATTCCATGTTTTCCCTGAAAATATACACATTTTTCTTTTGTCATATTTACTTTGACTACTTGTTTAATTTCTGTTTTGCACATAGTATTTATAAATCCTGAAATTTCAGGAGACATATCTTTGCATTAATCACTTTATAATCTATGTCCACCATCATGTCTAATGCAGAGTACTTTGGAGTAAGCTCAAAGACCAAAATTGAATAAAAGGTGATAAAACCTCTGTCTTCTAATGTTAATATCTTTACTTTTGTAAAGTGCTGGAATAATTCAAGAGTATGCTCAAAGCATATCACATTTTAGACTCTCAGTATTCTTTTCTCAATTTTTCATTTGTATAAAATGGTTAAATCTGGGTCTGGAGAGATAGCTGAGGGGTTAAGACTCTGTCTCACAAGTAAAAGATCCTGAGTTTGGATCCCTGGTCCCACGTAGAAACCCCAGGCAGAAACTGCAGACCCTGGTGAGCGGATCCTGGGAAGTCCCAGAGCAAAACAAGAAGGAGGTAGAAGCAATCCAGGATGATCCCAAAGTCACACTTGGTCCTCCACAGGGACATACAGTACCCTCTGATACACACACACACACACACACACACACACACACACACACACATGCACTCTAACTAAATAAACAAAATATTTTTTAAGAAATTGTTAAATTTTAAAATCAGTCATGATTAAAACTATTTCAGAAGATTATTTCCTATATCTTCAAGTTTGTAAGAAAATCAAGATAGTTCGTTTTATAAATAAAGCTGAAAATAAATATTAAAACTCGGTTGAGTCCAGTATTCTCATTTTGGAAACACATTAAAGTAGTTCAACACATTATATAATAGAACTAGATCAGTCAGTTATACATAAGAAATGTGCTCAATTAAAAGTTTATTTTAAAACAGAACTTTTCAGCTAGCAACCTTTATTATACTAGAATATATTTTTCCTCAGGGTAAAGAAGTTTATAGAAATAGTTAGGAACAGGGGCTGGAGAGGTGGCTCAGGGGTTAAGCCTCTGCCTTGCAGGCAGAAGGTCCTGAGTTCGGATCCTAGACCCTATGTACAGATGCCGGGCGGAAGCAGGGGCAGCCTGAGTTTTTGGTCCTGGTAGGGCAGAACCTGTGAATCCCGGGGCAGAGTAAACAAGGAGGAGGTAGAGGGGGTCCATGGTGGTTCCTGAATTCATCCGTGGTTCTACACACACACACACACACACACATACATACACACGTGCACACACGCATACACACACAATTGAATAAATAATAAATAAAAAAAGAAATGGTTAGGAACATAGAAAGAAATTAAAATTTACCAGTGCAATAAGAAATAAGCATGATGTAACCCACCTAACAGATAAGATTACTTTACCTAGCAAGTTGTGTATGCTATATATGTAAATATTATTTGATCGAGTCACTTAATTTTAATATGTTATTGAATTATAGGTAAGTAACCTTAAAATATCAAAAATTCTGTTCTTCATTTAGATTGCTCAGCAATTATTTAATTTTTCATTCTTTTTAAATAAATTAGAACAGGAACTCCCGCAGAATGTATAATTAGTATGGTTTTTTAAAGCATGAATTTTCACTCAAAGCAAGATATTTTACCCTTCATCATTACTGGATGAGTAGGTGTTCATTTGCTGATGTTAAATTAAAGTATCGGGATATGGGGTAATTTAATTATTTCTTTACTCTCATGCAATGCTGAATCACGCTAGGTTAAAGACTTTCCATGATTTAACCTTTTGAGAATGAAGAGGTTCTCACTCCAGCTACTTCCTAACCTAATACAAGAATATGTCAAGGGCATGGTGTGATGCACTGACCTTCCCTAGTACTCCTTTTTATTCTTACCTGAACTTACCCACAGGGACTCACCAATGTCCTGTTGAACATTTGTCTAAATCACTGTCTCACATCTCTGACATGTTATGCTAGTGGCCTCATCTTTAAATCTGTTGATAGGCCTTTCCCCTTGATTTTTATTTTACCTGCTAGAGCAGTTACTCTACATGTTGCTAATAAATTCAAAACCAAATGACTTAAGGGATTGAGGGATTTTATTTTGACTTATGATCGTCCAGTTACAGATCTTAATCCAACTTAGCAGGAGAATCCACACCAACACCAGAGGCTGTGGGAACTGGACAAACCATATCCACAGGACTGCCAAGAGAAGAACAACCCTGATTTGCCAGACTAGCATGTCTGGTCAAAATACTAAAGAATCACAACTTCCTTAACTAGTTTCCTTCATCTTATTCACCTGCCCAGAGACTGGTCCCATCTGTCATGGGCTGAATCTCTGCATCAGTAAGACAATCTCCATCAGGTTTGCTCAGGGCTTAACTCAACTATCAATTCTTTACAAATGTGTCCAGAACTTCCAGTCTTAAATTATTAACTTGAAACCTATATCTAACTATCACATCTACCTTCATGCTGTGTGTGCATGTGTGTGTGTGCGTGTGTATGTGTGTGTGTGAGAGAAAGAGAGAGAGAGAGAGAGAAGGGAGGGAAGGGAAGGCAAAGGAAGGGAAGGGAAGAAGGAAGGAGGGGAAGGAAGGGAAGGAAGAGAAAAGAGAAAGAGTTAAAGATTTTTTTTCATTTATTAACTTGCATTTTTCTAGTTTCTTTCTGTAATTCCTAATTTGATTTTTTTTCCTAGTCACACTCAGCTTTTAAAAACATTTTGCTTATTATTTGATATATATATATATATATATATATATATATATATAGAGAGAGAGAGAGAGAGAGAGAGAGAGAGAGAGATGTGAATAGATATAGAGAAAAATATTCCACTATGAAAGTTTCCATCAGTTTTGCAAGCATGCCAGGTTTGCAAGCATGCAGTTTATCCACCAAGCTATGTTTTCAGACCTCACACAGTTTTCACTAGTTCTATCCACTAGTGGGTCTACAAAATTTTAAGGCTTTCTATGGCCTAGATACAACATTTTCCTTTGATATAAAAACCATGCAGATACTTGAATTGTAGTTAGAACAAAAGGAACTAATGAGATGTTTCTACGTAGATAGACACTGCTAATAAAGGTAGACTCTACTGAATTATACTTCTTCTGGATATATTAATGCCATGAATTAAAGGTCAATCTGTGTTTCTTCATTTTTTCCTTTTGGCTTTTTAAGGGAAATAGTATTTCATGCTTTGTATGTGCCTACAATCCTGTAGCTTCTCTTATGTTGTTCAGTTCAGTCTTCAAAACAATGCCATCAGATTGGTATTGTTATTATTCCCATTGTCTGTGCAAAGAACATGAAACATGGGAACTTTCAAACCTCTTTGAAAACACACTACTAATAAATACTGATGCCAAGGTCTGCTTGTTTTGAAAGCAATAATTTTTTTAATGAATGGATTTACATGTATAAATTTTGACCTAATCTTTATTTAAGTCACATCCCACAAATTTTATACCTAGCATTTTCTAGTGTGTTTTGGTCCCAAATATTTCATTATTTGTATTTTGAGTCTTCCTTCATTCATAGATAGCTTGAGCTTGTGTGCACAAAAGCCTATGGAGCTGCTAGTGCTGTGTTAACTTGACTTGAAATTGCTTTTGAAGATAAGTACTTTTCTTCATTGAATTCTGAATTTTATTCCCATAAATCTGAAGAGAACAATGCAGATTGTTACACCATGTGATATGGAAGAAGTGAAAGATATGAACATATTCTTAGAGAATATGAGAAATTTTGATAACAAAAGACAACTGAACAAAAGATGCAAATGTAATAATGTCACAAAGTCCTGATTGCCTCAGTCAGAAACCTGTAATAGAAAGTAATGGAATGTGAATGATATTAAATGGATAAACACAGATGAAGGTGTTATGGACTCAAAAACTATGCTTTTGGTTCAATTTGGTAGGCCTTATTTTGTCTCCCAGAACACTAATAATTAAAATTGCTATACCATACAGCAACACTCGAAAACACTAAATTTCCTTGTCTTTCATTACCTCATGCTTCCCTGAAGTAGTACTGCTAATATATCATATCATGACTGCATGGTTGATGTATGCTAATCCTCAGCTCTCGAAGCATGGGACATTTAACTTGGGACAAAACCCTGACCTATAAAAGGCTGGTTCTCATAGGAAATCCATTGGAGGAACCAACTGTGAGTGTGAACACCCATGCAGTATTGGCCAGTAGCTATAATTGACCTGTATAAAATCCAAAGACTGGCATATTTATTTTTCATGTGACTTTTCAGAGAAAGAACCTTAGTTAGTTTGATACTCTTCATTTACTTTAGCATCTAAGAGTTCATACTTCAAATTCAACAGACTTATTTATGAATCCCAGATTCTGTACTTAAAAATTTTGAAGATGTGTATTTAACCTGTTTAAGACTCATTTGAATCATCGATAAAATGGGGCTGATACTATCTATTTCATAAGGTCATTGTTAAAGTTAACTCTAAGAAAACAATAAGTCATGTGTTGTATCACTTAGAACATTATAAGTGATCTATGATTAGTAGCTTACTATAAGGTGGAATGTAAATGGCAGCTAAATGATTAGGTATTTTCCTACTTGTCTTAACTGTGCTCAACTATACACATACAAACTATCTATTTCCAAAGTGGTAGGATATTAAATATGTAAAATGCAAATACAGGTTTTATGTCTGTGTAGCTAATGAGATACCTCAACATGATTTATGAGCCTATTGGTAACACAGAGCAAAGTAATATTCTTTCTACTTATTATAGGAATCAAACAGATCAATTTTTTTTTAAAGAGTAGCCTTTCTTAGTTGAGTCATTGCTATTTATGGAAACCTCTTCAGACAAACAAAGCCTGCATAGGAAAGTCATTTCTAGAGCAAAATGATATTCTGAAACTTTTCATGTAATGATCTAGGAACTAATTGTGGAATACTTGAAATTGTGACAGTATCAGTAGAGAGGCATTGAAGAGCAAGCCAGAGTCTGTGGCTAGTAATGAGGTCTGAGGAAGTGACTTCTAATAAATATTTACATTCTTTATTTTGAGTCAGTTGATATACTGTTCACAAAAATAAGCGAGGAAAATAACCTTTTAATTCAAACATATTAGAAAACATTATCAATACATTCTATTATTGCTTATATGGAAATTGTCTATATGTCTTTATGTCACCATCTCTGCCATTTGCACACCATTTACAAAGATTCCTGTGGTCATAAAGGTAACTTGGAACTGGCTTCTTTGTGATACTCCTGATACTGATTTATTACCAAGCAGCAATATGACTGAATCCTACTCTTAAAAACAATATTTCTTCAATTTGACAACTATTTATTTGCTTCATGGTAATTCTGCCAACTAAATAATCCTATCAGTAGGAGAGATGATCTCAATGATCTTAAAAATGTTCAATTCTCCCAAAAGAATATTACACTTTAAAAAAATCATTAAACTCTGCTAAACTGTTATTTTTCCTTTATAGTGGACTCTGTGAAAATGCCAAAACTGAAATTATAACCTTTCAGGCTTCAGTTTGAAAGTGACTACTAAGGCCATTTGTATTACAATAGTTCTCACTCATAGTTAAAATTAATATAGTAGAATAAAATTATATTATTGGATGCCTTTGTATCCAAATTTAGATACACTTTATATAATATCATGTCTCTTGAAATATAATTACATTTAAATAAAAGCCTGATATTATAGCTCTTCTACACTGAACAGAGAGGCTATTATTCTTTTCCCTCAAGTGCATATTCACTAGTCTTAATTCCTATAGAATTTCAAAGAATGATGAAGTATCAGGAAAAAAAGATATGCATTGAGGAAAATGTTTCTGTAGGATGCATTTGTATAATTCAGATTTATTGAGGGCTAGGTACAGTGCTGGTCAGACATTCTCATTCTCCTTCGCTTTACAATCTGGGAGTGAAAGGAAGACAGATTAGTAAATAAAAAGGTGAATGAACATGATATAGTACTGATTAGATGCCATGAAAAACATAGACCCTCACCGGAGACCTACTTAATGTATGTGTTTAGAGAATGGGGTCCTGAGGGGTGAAGAGCCTGGGGTGAAACCTAATGTTGACAAATGAGCAGGTCAAAGTCCCTCCCCAGCTTACTGCTAACCAGTAGCAAGCAGCAGATCTGGAGTTCAACATAGGTCAGTGGACACCCGTGGATTTGGAGATTGATGAATATGTAGTGACCTCAGGGAGTTTTTTTTAACAAATTTTATTGAGAACTTTTCATATACAGGCAAAATGAGGCCATGTCCTTGCCCCATCGCCCTCCTCTCTCGCCACGCTCCTCTCTCGCCAGCCAAATCACTCTGCTCTCCTGTCCCTCTGCATGTGTGAATCACGGGGCTCCCTTTGGTGTGGCTGTGCCAGTGAGAAGCCTGGTCTCTGTGGTAATGGATGTGGTACTTCAGTGGGTAAAATCATGAATAGGGAGGCTCCTCTTCTTTTGTCCAGCTCCCGCCCCAGAGTAGATCTCTGGAGAAACAACTACACTCAAGGAGAATTTTTTCCCTTTTTAAAATTTTTTTGCATAGTTATACAAACTCGATAGGTACCCTCTGTTTCTCCTTCCCCTTCCCTTTCCCTATGCTGTCCTCCATCCCACTCGGCCATTTCCCTCTCTCCCACCCCTCTTTCCTTCCTCCTCCTCTCTTGGCGTTTCCTGCCTGCTCTCTCCCATCCTCCAGAACGTCTGTTCATATGGGCGCCGAATTTCCCCCTGAGCTGTCCACGCTAGTGAGGGTTAGGGACCCAGTGGCATAGCTTGGAGCCCCTTGGACTGCCCACTAATACGGGAATTCCGTTTTGTCTGCTTCACTCCTCGCCTCTGAAGATCCCACCGCCTGAAGCCTTCTCCCCTGAGAGTCATATGAGGCTTTGAGGGCTTGTTGTCATGTCAGCCACTGTGCATGTCAGACAAGGTCCAGTTACTTAAAGATGAAGAGGACCACCGATAGGCAGGATGCTCCATTCAAATCGGGGAGAATTTTTTTTATTTATTCATTTGTGCGTGTATGCGAGTTTGTGTATGTGCGTGTGTGTGTGTGTGTGTGTGTGTGTGTGCATGTGTGTGTAGAACCACGGGCGAATTCGGGAACCACCATGGATACCTCTACCTCCTCCTTGTTTACTCTGCCCCGGGATTCACAGGCTC
Organism: Typhlomys cinereus; assembly: GCA_023101885.1. Lineage (NCBI taxonomy): Eukaryota > Metazoa > Chordata > Mammalia > Rodentia > Platacanthomyidae > Typhlomys > Typhlomys cinereus. The sequence goes on from JALPQD010000026.1 coordinate 5,969,037, forward strand.
CGCCCTACCAGGACTAGAAACGCAGGCCGCCCCCGCTTCTGCCTGGCATCTATACGTGGGGTCTAGGATGTGAACTCAGGACCTTCCACCTGCAAGCAGAGGCTTAACCCCTGAGCCACCTCTCCAGCCCCAGGGAGAATTTTTAAGCGGGTGTGTTTTGTCTTTGGTTTCTGAGGTGCAGTAGCTAAAATGCATTTCTACACTCTGCCGTGAGGTAGGCATGCTGTAAGGTTTCAGTCACAAACTAATATTCACCAAGTCTTAAAGTCTGCAGATGACTTACAGATCTATCATTGTTTTTTTCTTTTAAAAGTCTAACAACATCCATTGTTTATTCACTGACATGACATTGTATATTATATTTTAAAATTAAAAAACTCATATTTGTAGTCTGTAATATCTGTGCCTCTATTTGGCTACCTTATTACTCAGGTCCTACTTCTATCTTGGTGTATAAACTGCATCGATATGTTCTAATTCTGTCACCAGGAATATTACATTTCAAACGTAATTTTAAAAGTTAAGATGCATTCAGTTTTGCATGTGAGGACCTCCATGTCATGCCATGGTACACATGGATTACACATGTGCTTTCCTTTCCATCTGCATTTTCACTGTTGTGCACACTCAGTACTGACCTCCTCATCCATTTATTCATTGATTTTTTGTTGATGATGTCAAAACTGTTAGAAGAACCTTATTAGTTTCATTTGATGATTATCCGCATTCTGGTGTGGTTTCCATGAATATCTTGAACAATTAAAGTGAGGATCACGAATCTGCAAAGTCACAGTTAAGCAGTTATTAATAACTTCTGCTGGCATATTAGGGTTAATAGTGAGTGGTAAAAGTATGTTTCTGGAATGTATTTAGGAAAGTAACTTGTACCACTTTCTTGAAATTGGGCTGTTTTTTCACATTAGGTTTAAGCTGTTTCATTGGGTAATCCAGTCTTTGGGAATTGGTAATTGTACGATATCTTTTAAGAATAGGAAAATAAGTTATATCTGTAGACAAATATGTTATCCTTCCTTTATATATATTTTATTTTATTCAAACATTCTGTCTTCAACTTGTGAGGATTTTGGCAGGCAGCCAAACTCAGAGCAGTGAGCTTCACAGCTGCTTGTGTCTCTGTATCCTCCCATCATTTTAGCTAAACAAAATAAATAACACACTTGGTGTACATCAGGCCACTACAGACTAAAGACTGTAGTGACTATTTTATTGATTTGGATCCCCTGATCCTTGTTCTTATGTGTGCATCTATTGATGATGAAAAAGACTCCAGACTGAAAGCAAAACTTTGTTAGAAAAATTTGTCTTTCAATACACAAAACCAGATTCAAGCATAGTACCCACATAAACTTCGATTACACTGAAGAGTTAATGTCCACCTAGACTTAGATTCTAAGTTTTTAACTTTTATTTAGCAAAATACTGCCCAAAATATGCAAGCTGAGATTTTGATTGGACTGACAAGAAAACAGTTTTGAAATTCATATGCTGTTCTCTGAGGGAACTATATTGTCAGCAGCAGTAATTACAGCAGGTAATTGTGTCGTTTACCCTGTTACAGACCACTGAATGTGACGGGCATGGGACACGCCAGCTGTCACACCTTGTTAGCTTTCATGTTCTGGGATTTGCAGATTCATACTCATGCTCACTCTTGGTGAGTGGAAGGAAAATAAAAATAAACTAAGATTTAAAAAGTTATGCTTTTATAAAGAAATATTTCAAGATAAAAAGTATGAATTTCTGTGAAGTTGAAATCTCCTGTGGATATCCTTTTGTTTTGTTTGTTTCTTTATGATCAAAAACTGCTGTGAAACTCCATGACACTACAGCTAAGAACAAGCTTTGCTTTATTAACTAAGTCACTTAGTCTGCTTAGGCCTCAGTTTCTTATTGTGGTAAGAAATACTTTCTGTGAAAGATGAAATCTCTAAGATCCAATTTTGCTTTAATTCCCTCTACATTTTTATCTTGAATAAATTCTCTTAGGTGCTATAGATGTACTATAGAATAAATTAATGTCTCTGCATTCATAGAAAATTTATTCTAATGAGGAAGACAGAGGCAAATGCACAGCTGCATAATTTGATAAGACTATAACATTAGATACAAGCAAGTGCTGTGAAAGAAGTCCAGGTAGGGAAAGGTGGTAGCCAGCACTTCCTCATGGACGTGCCCTATGAGCAGAGTCCTGAAATCAGTGCACAAGTGATGTGTATCCTCTGTTGAGGATGGGATGACAGAATGCTTTCAGGGAACACAGAGAGCTGCTGTGGCTGGAGAAGGGAGGCAGAAGGTGACTGACTGCACTGGGCAGGAGGTCGGGGACACACACTGTGGCCAAGGCAGAGTCTTTGGAATTTATTCGTTTTGAAGAGAAACCAGGAAAAGTTGCTAGCAGGGAGGTGTCATGATGTGTTTCGGGTTTTGAAATGACATTCTTCCTTTCATATGCAATAAGGTCATATGTGAGTGTGTTTATGTAGCAGTAGAATGCATTCAGGAGTGTTGGTGTTGTGTGAGCACAAAACTTCTAGATAAGCTGAGGGAAAAGTACTAATTACAGTTGGGGTTCTTCTGATACATCTGAAGGTTGTGCCAATTAATATTTTTTATTTCATTTTACTATGGAGAAGAATAATTGGTAAAGTGGAACTTACATGAATCATCACAAGGAAAATGCAGGTGCTGAATTTATTGTGTTGTCAAGTTTGAGTGTTTGGAGCCAAGTCAGAAAGATTTTGTGATTCACTATGTGCTATTAAATTTGATTGCCAATGAAATGGTGAATTGATATCAGAAAATTTTCTTTTGAAGACTTGAGTGGAGATAGGAATAAGAAAGTTCAGAAGTTCAAGTCCAGTTAGGAGTCTAATTAGACAGCAGACCTTCTACATTCAGGACAAGAGTTTTAACAACCTAGATGGAGTCTTTTGTTATTGTTGTTGTTCTTGTTGTTATGTGGTAAGTACATGGGTAGTGTGCTCAAGAATGCATATGTGTGTAGAGGCCTAAATAAATAATAAAAATCATCCTCCATCTCTCTTCTACCTCACTTACTTAAGGCTTGTCATAGATGCAGGTGTTAATTTGATGGTTGAGGGTTCAAACTCTGGGTAGACTTGTAAGGAATTGGTGGTTGAGTTAGGTCCCAAGCAAGCCTGGGGGAAGTTGTCTAGGTGATGGGAAGACCCAACCCATGCTGGGTAGGACTGGTCCCTGAGCAGGTAGAATGAGATGGAGGGAATTGGTAAAGATATTAGCATCCTTCTGTATACTTGGCCAGACATGCTGGTCTGGCAAATAAAATTGTCCCTCTCTCAGCACACCTATGGATTTGGTGTGGCAAGTTCCCTTGGTCCTTGGTGTTGGTGTGGGCTCTTCTGCAAAGCTAGACAAGGAATTGTAATGGGACAATCATTAGCCAAAATAAAGCCTCTTCTTTCCCCTTAAGCCCTTTGGTCATGAATTTATTTGCAACATGAAGAGCAATTGTTACAGGCTGTATCTTTGAAGCAGAGATTAAAGTTGACTGATAGTCATTTGACAGGACTGACTCACCTTTGATAATTCTTTATTAATTGAAATGAAGCCTAGAAACAAAATGTCTGCATCATAATCAAAGAGTTTTTAACCTATAATCTAAAGCTGTTAGGTAAATAATAACTGTGATACAGACTATTCTCCATTGTGTTAAAGAAAAACACAGTCCTCCACGGAAATAGCTTAGGTGAGAGTCTAATAACCAAACCTTTGGTATCATGGGAATGTGAATGGGGTTTTAAAGAGACAACCCATCTGGTCCCAAAATAAATATATGATATGGTATGATATGAAGACTTCATCGGTGTACTTCCCTGATACTCAGTTAGTGCATGTGTGTGTGTGTGTGTTTGTATGTGTGTGTGTGATATCATGCAAATTTAGAAACAGTTATGACTTACTTTTAAAATAGTCATTTTTATTTAGCTTTTGATTTTGTTTTGGGGCATGATGAGTTGAAAATGGAGGCTGGAGAATATGGAGGCCAGGTAAGACATTACTAATGAACTTTAGTGATTCATACTGAACTTGACCAGCTTTAGAAGTCCAGGATGCCGCTAGAGTCAACAATCCTTTGACAACTGTTTTGTTTTGATTTTTATTGCTGCCTTTCTCCTTTTATCACACTTTTTCTTGGGAAGACATAAAGTGAAAATATTTTTATCATTTATAGGAAGAAAATAGAGAACACGTTTAAATAACATCAAAAGAGTGACACACAAAGCAAGACATTGATTACAATTAAATCCTTCTGTTTGAGAAACATTAACAGTTACAGTATTTTAAGTTTTTAAGTGATGCTATGGAATTATTATGAAAGTAGAAAGAGTAAAGTGAACAGAATTATAAGGCAGCCTGCCGTTGGGAAGCAAATGGAAACATTTTAGGTGTGACAAGTAAGGAAGCCACAGGATCACCCTCATGGCTGCGACCACCCTGCTGTATGGGCTGCACCTCTTCTGGCTTATGATCATGTTTTTTAATATCTAAGCAACATTTGAATTGAGAATCCCAGCCCAAAAGTCATAAGGAAAAATGATGGGACAGGAGAAAGGAGATTTAGCTTGTTGAGGTGTGCGCAGAGTACTCAAGGAAATCTGAGGATGTGTTAAGCTTTTCTCAAGCTCTTTTAAAGACTTTCAGTGGCTGCTGAGGGCAAGGACTCCCCACTGTGAGGAAAAGTGAGAGAATTACTGCATTTGAAGGAATCTTATCAAATAACTCTGAGTGCTTCAGAGTAAGTTTTACAATAAGAGCCATTTCGAATTCTGGGATGAAGTATAAAATAAAGTGCACTCCAACCATTTTGTGGAAAAAGAAAACTCTTTCTGAATTTTGAAAAGAGAACTTCAAAATAACACAAAAATATTTCACTGGATTTCTAATTGATAAGAATCAATTAAGACTCATTAACAGAATAAAGCGTAAGTGTAAATTAGCCACATTTGCCACTTAATATCATTCATTCTGCTTAACTCTGGTGTGTATAATTTATGCATGCCTATAAACATGCGTCAACACATATATATGCACATAAAGATGTTTTTGAGATAGTACAAACTACAAAAATTTTTAAGACGAGGATTCTACCTTATTCATTTTATAATTATTGCAACTCTTACCTAAGAATGGGAAGCCTTAATTCATAAAAAGGATACCAGTCATATTATTACATCACCATCATTCCATATAAAAATATTAAAGAACAGTAAGTTATTAGCTATAAAAAGTAATGGAAATAAATCCTCTGGATCATACTATACACCGAAGCATGAAATTAAAAGATATTTTGTGTGTATTTTTGTTTTATCAAGATGTACTGAAGAACAATATATGTATTTCTATAATCCTTTGGAATGTAAAATTGTATTATTTCCTCAATTTTGCTATAGAGATTCAGATGTCATGTTGTAGAATAAATGAATTTTATAATTCATACCTATTAAAAGTAAATCCCTGAGTAAAAGAAATTGATGGACTTTTTGTGTCATAGAAGCGTTTCTTTAAAAGCTAAAGAATCATTCTGCTTTCTATAATTGCATGATTAAAACTCAGAGGATGATCTCTGGTATATGTAGAAATTTAGCATGCTAAGACACATTAGGAAGACTGCACAGGTAAAGTACTGTGGTTGTGTATATTGCATGAATTCCATATTTTGGAAGTTCCTCGTACATTGAATTTTGCTTTGAAATATATTTTTGGCATGGCTTGTTGATTATAACCCCTAATCTTACTTGTTTATAGATATTAAATAGGGTGGGCTATAAATGTTTTACTAAAACAGTAAGTCATACGAGAGGTGATTCTTTTCTCTCTAGTGGAGAGACTTCACTAACTTAGTGAATTTTTTTTTCTTTTAAATTGATGGAAATCAAAGGGAAAAAATTATAATGTGAGAATTTCCAGAACAGGCTCTAAGAAGGAGCTCTTGCTGATTTGTGTAATGTGTAAAGAGGCAGACAAAGAAGACAGAAGATAGTTTTGAGCAGAAGCTAAGAATGTGGAATATACATAACTTGATATGTATGATCTTTGACCATTAGAAGAATTTAAATTAATGACCTAATTTTGAATTAATGCAATGGATGAATCTGTGGTACAATTTGGTGAAGACGTAAGTTCATGATGACTGCCTCTGGATAGCACTGACTTGATGAATGGTGTGCCACTACAAGCGTAACTAACCAAGAAAATGAGAGAATTGAGAAGGAGAAAGAGAGGAGAGAGTTCATATGTTACGCAAAAACATCTGCCAGTTCTCTGGACATAGACAAATGAAGGCAGTTTTGGCACTCCTAGACTATAGCTCTCATTCAAGCAAGATATTTTCATTGCCCACCTTATGACCATGTGAATGGAGACTGAAATGGAAATAAGAGGTATTTTTAATAAAGTTCTTGGAGGGTTCATATGCTATCAGTCACCAGAAAGAAGTAAACCAAGCTGTCATAGTTTGAATGTAAATTGTCCCCCACTAGCTCGCGGGTTTGCATCCTTAGATGTTAATGTTTGAGAAGGTCATGGCACCTATAGAAGAGAGGAAGGCACATTACAGGGGGTGCACCTTTAGGTTAGTTAGCTCTACCCTACCTGCTCTAGTAGTCTTCTCTGGCAATCTGCTCTGCAGTCTGCTACTTGCCCTCTCTTAGCCTCTCTCATAACCTCTGTAGTGACCTGAGTCTCCAGCCATTTGCCATGCCTTTTCTGCCATAAGCCAAATAAATCTCTATTTCTCCCTTAACCTGACCATAAGAGTGTTCTATATTAGCACTGTCACTAGAATATATTCAGTTATATAATATGATACTCTCTTTTATTTCTGGCCTTGAACTTGTAATTCAACTACCTCAGTTTCTGGTGCTGGGATAACAAATACAAGCCACTGATTTTAGCCTGTGAATCTGAGACTAACTCACATAGTTTGTCAGTTTTGTGTTGTTCATTTTTAACACCAGATCTTGCTCCACAGTCTAGGATGCTTTTGAATTCACTGTCCTCATGCCTCAGTCTCTGCAGTGTTGGAATTGTATGTCAGTGCCACGTGCCCAGCAAAGTACTTACTTTTGTACTTTTACTTCTTCATTCTATTTTCTTTTCCCTAAAAATAAAACAAAAGAAGAATAGAAATATCCCTAATGGTAAGAAATACTTGCTTCTATTCACTCTGATATCATCTGTATTAGTTACTTTTCTCACTGCTATGATGAAAATTCTGATGAAGCAACTTACAAAAGAAGTGTTTATTTTGGCTTACATTTCCAGGGATAATATCCATCATGAAAGGGAAGGTATGTTGGAAGATTAAGGAGGCAACAGCATTGTATCCACAGTCAGGAAGCAAAGAGTGATGAAAGCATGTTTGCTCAGCTCAGCCTTTGATGGGTGGGGTCTTTTTTTTATTAAAAATTTAATTATACATTTTAAAATTTTTTACCAGTTCCCTCCCTCCCCCCTCCTCCCCCTCCCCTTCCCCCAGTGCCTCCCCCCCAATTCCCAGAGAGTCCTTTATTGTATACGCCTAACTCTCCATTGGGTCCTCCTCTCCGATGACATATAAGGACCCAGTGGCATTTCCATAAGCCCTTTCTCTTGTTCCCCTTAAGCATAAGATCACTACTATGGCTGTCAATCCCTTGCCTCCAGGGGGTCTCGGTGCCCTTAACAGATGCTAGACTTTATGAGGGCAACAGTGCGCTGGACATTGCGCAGGGCATGCAAAGTCCCATTACGATTGCTTTGGCCCCAACTATTGTTGAGAATCTTGCAAATCGTTGCTCCTCCCATCCTTTTGCTCTTACAATCTTACTGCCCCCTCTTCCGCAAATGTCCCTGAGCTCCAGGATGGGGAGAGATTAGGCTGTCCTAGTTCTATGTGATTGATATAGTCTCTGAAGTTCTGGATTGTGGTTTGTTGATTTTCTTTTGCAGTTTTGCTGCTCCTGCAATTCCCTTCACTCCATTCTGCTGGGCACTGTATGTCACCCCCTGGCCAGAGACAAAAAGCTGTTAAACTGGAGTCTTGTTGTAATAGCACATTCAAGGGTAGATGTAATAAGAGTAGGAAACCTCCCTGAGGGAGGGGTCCATCACCCATTTGCAAAATGATTACTTTTTATCTGCTAGACTATATGCCCTCCCCTTCTGGTGAGATCAGGAAAGAACGTCTGTGAACTTAACCAGGTTTCTCTTTACTTACTTGCAGACCTTGATGGAGGCCTATTTTCTCTGCTGTAACATGGTCTCCTCTTTCCTTGTTTCTGGTGTGGCCCTCCTAACCCATCTCTCTTGTTCATAATCCTTGCAATTACTGTGTTTCATAGGTTTACTTTTGAGTGTCTCAATGTGGGCTGGGCGAGTTTGGTACTAGGAGCCACCTATTAGGGAGTACATACGGCGCTTAATTTTCTGGGTTTGGGATACTTCACTTAATATAATTCTTTCTAATGACATCCATTTCCCAGAAAATTCCAGTAATTCATCATTTTTGATGGCTGAGTAGTACTCCATTGTATAGATGTACCACTGTTTCCTTATCCACTCGTCAACTGTTGGACATTTAGGTTGATTCCATGACTTTGCTATTGTAAACAGTGCTGCTATGAACATGGTCGAGCTTGTGCTATCGAGGCGAACCTCTGCTGCATGGGGGGTTATTCCCAAAAGTGGGATAGCAGGGTCATATGGCATTTCAATCTTTAATTTCTTTAAGAATCTCCAGACGGCTCACCAGAGTGGCTGTATGAGCCTGCATTCCCACCAACAATGTAGGAGAGTTCCCCTCTCTCCACATCCTCTCCAGCATTTGTCGTTGTTTGTATTGTGGATTTTTGCCATCCTGACCGGGGTGAGATGATATCTCAGGGAAGTTTTGATTTGCATTTCCCTGATGGCGAAGGAAGTGGAGCATTTTTTAAGATAATTGTTAGACATTTTAATTTCATCCCTGGTAAAGTTTCTTTGAAGTTCCAGGGCCCATTTTTTAATTGGGCCAGTGTTTTCCTTGGAGTTTAATTTTCTAAGTTCTTTGTGCACTCTGGACAGTAGAGCTCTGTCAGATATGTGGTTAGTGAAGATTTTCTCCCATTCTGTGGGTTGCCTTTGAGCTCGTGTGACAATCTCTTTATCTGAACAGAAGCTCTTTAATTTCACAAGATCCCAACTGTTGAGAGTTGGTAGCAGTGATTGTGCCATTGGATGTCTGTTTAGGAAGTGTTGGCCTAGCCCAATCAGCTCGAGGGAGTTCCCTATCCTTTCAACTATGGTTTTTAAAGTCTCTGGCCTGATATCAAGGTCCTTGATCCATTTGGAATTAAGTCTTGTACATGGTGACAAGTACGGGTCCAGCTTTAATCTTCTGCATGTGGAGATCCAGTTTTGCCAGCACCATTTATTGAAGATGCTGTTCTTTTTCCATTGGATTCTTTGGGCCCCTTTGTCAAAGACCAAATGGCTGTAACGTTGTGGGCTTATATCTGGGTCTTCAATCCTTATCCATTGATCTGTGTGTCTATTTTGGAGCCAGTACCAGGCTGTCTTTATAACTATGGATTTGTAGTATAGACTTAGGTTTGGTATGGTAATACCTCCAGCTGTGTTTTTGTTACTCAGGATTGTTTTTGCTATCCTGGGTCTTTTGTGTCTCCATATGAACTTTGAGATTATTTGGTCAACTTCTTTGAAGAATTGCTTTGGGATTTTGATTGGTATAGCATTGAGTCTGTATATTGCCTTTGGTAGGATGGTCATTTTTACAATGTTGATTCTGCCAATCCAGGAACAAGGGAGGTCTTTCCACCTTCTGGTGTCTTCTGCAATTTCTTTCTTTAGGGTTTTAAAGTTTTCATTGTAAAGGTCTTTTACCTCCTTAGTTAGATTTGTACCAAGGTATTTCATTTTTTTAGGGGCTATAGTAAATGGTATTGTTTCTCTTAAGGCTTTTTCACTTCTTTCATTCTGGGCATATAGGAAGGCCTCTGATTTTTGCACATTTATTTTGTATCCTGCCACCCTGCTGAACTTCTCAATTAGTTCCAGGAGCTTCCTGGTGGAGTTTTTGGGATCACTCAGGTATAAGATCATGTCATCTGCAAATAGGGATAGCTTGACTTCTTCCTTGCCGATTTGAATCCCTCTTATGTCCCTTTCTTGTCTTATGGCTTCAGCTAAGACTTCAAGTACAATATTGAATAGAAGTGGTGAGAGTGGACAGCCTTGTCTAGTTCATGATCGAAGTGGGAATGCTTCCATTGTTCCCCATTGAGCATAATCCTTGCTGTGGGCTTGTTGTATACAGCTTTTATTATATTGATAAAGGTTCCTTCCATTCCTACTGTCTCTAGCGTTTTGATCATAAAAGGCTGTTGGATCTTGTCAAAAGCTTTTTCTGCATCTATCGAGAGTATCATGTGGTCTTGGACTTTGGACTGGTTTACATGATGAATTACATTTATTGATTTGCGTATGTTGAACCAACCTTGTGTGCCGGGGATGAAGCCTACTTGGTCCCCATGAATGATCTTTTTAATATGTTTTTGAATCCGATTTGCTAAGACTTTGTTGAGAATCTTTGCGTCTGTGTTCATCAGGGAGATTGGCCTATAGTTTTCTTTTTTAAGTGACTCTTTATTAGGTTTTGGGATTAAAACCATATTAGCTTCATAGAAGGAATTTGGTAGTGTTCCTTCCTTTGCTATTTGATGGAACAGTTTAAGGAGTATTGGTGTTATTAACTCCTTAAATGTCTGGTAGAACTCTGTGCTGAATCCATGTGGTCCAGGACATTTTTTGGTGGGAAGATTTGAGATTACTTCCTCAATTTCCTTGTATGTTATAGGACTATTTAAATAATTCACAACTTCCTGATTCAATTTAGGTAAGTTGTGTTTACTTAGAAATTCATCCATCTCTTTTGTGTTGTCAAACTTCACAGAGTATAAGTTTTTGAAATATGATGTTATAATTCTCTGGATTTCTTGGGTATCAGTAGTGATAACTCCATGTTCATTTCTAATTTTGTTAATTTGGGTTTTCTCTCTCTTGCTTTTGGTTAGTTTAGCTAGGGGTGTATCAATCTTGTTGATTTTTTCAAAGAACCAGCTTTTTGATTGGTTGATTTTTTCTATCGTTTTCTTAGTCTCGATTTCAGATATTTCTCCCCTTATTTTGCTAATCTCTTCTCTTCTACTGCTTTTGGGATCAGATTGCTCTAGTTTCTCTAAAGCTTTAAGCTGCATTGTTAAGTTGTTTATTTCTGATGTTTCCATTTTTTTGACGTGGGCATTAAGAGCTATGAACTTACCTCTTAGAACAGCTTTCATTTTGTCCCAGAGATTTTGGTAAGTTGTATTTTCGTTATCATTCACTTTCAGGAAATCTTGAATTTCCTTTTTAATTTCTTCCTGAATCCAGTTCTCATTCAGCATCATAGTGTTAAGTTTCCAGGAGTTAGTGTATTTTCTCTTGTTTGATGTGTTGTGGATGTCCAGCTTTAGGCCGTGGTGGTCTGATAGGGCACAGGTTAGAATTTCAACTTTTTTGTATATGTGGAGATTCGTTTGTGGCCCAATATGTGATCTATTTTGGAGAAAGTTCCGTGTGCTGCTGAGAAAAATGTGTATTCTTTGGTACATGGGTGAAAAGTTCGATAGAGTTCTGTGAGGTCCATTTCTTTCAGGGTTTGATTAAGTTCCAAAGTGTCTCTGTTAAGCTTTTGACCTGTTGATCTATCCCATGTAGAGAGGGCGGTGTTGAAGTCCCCAAGAATTATCGTTTGGGGGTTGATTTCATGCTTTAGACGCTGTAAGGTTTTCTTAATGAATGTGGAGGGGCCCGTATTGGGTGCATATATGCTCAGTATTGTGAAATCTTCCTGGTGAATTGTACCTGTGACTAAAATGTAGTATCCATCCGTGTCTCTTATAATTTTTTTTGGTTTGAAATCCACTTTGTCTGATAGCATAATGGCTACCCCTGCCTGTTTTCTGCTTCCATTTGCTTGTAGAATTGTTGACCAGCCTTTTATTTTTAGAGTGTGCCTATCTTTTGTGGTGAGATGGGTTTCCTGCAGGCAACAGATTGATGGATTGTGATTTTTAATCCAAGTTTGTAATCTGTGTCTCTTGATCGGTGAATTAAGTCCATTAACATTTAGTGTTATAATGGAGAAACTATTGTTAATTCCAGACATTTATTATGTTTAGTAGCTTTTATAAGTATATTGCTTCGCTTTTAATGGTGTTATATTTGCCTTCTGTTCTCCTGGATATGCCTATTTTTTTCTTCACGCTTGAGTATCATTTCTAGCAGTTTTTGAAGGCCTGGTTTGGTGGCCATGTATCCCTTAAAGTTGTCTTTGTGCTGGAAAATTTTTCTTTCTCCCTCGATCATGACTGATAGTTTTGCAGGGTAAATCAGCCTGGGTTGACATTTTTGCTCATTCAATACTTGAAGTATGTCTCTCCAAGCTCTTCTTGCTTTTACTGTTTCGACTGAGAAGTCATTTGTTATTTTAATAGGTTTGCCTTTAAAAGTGACTTGTTTTTTGTCCCTTGAGGCTCTCAGCACCAGTTCTTTATCTTGAATGTGGAGTGTTTTAACTATTATTTGCCGCGGTGTGCTTCTATTTTGGTCATATCTGTTTGGGGTGCGGAATGCCTCTTGTATATGAATGGGCCTCTCTTTTTTTAGATGAGGAAAGTTTTCCTTGATGATCCTTTGAAAAATTTCCTCAGGGGTGGTATTTTGAGATTCTTGCTCCGGTATTCCATGAATACGCATGTTAGGCTTCTTCAGGGTGTCCCATATCTCTTGGATATTTCTCTCAAATATCTTTTTGGCTTTAACAACCTCTTCCATTGAGCTTCCCACTTTATCTTCAAGGTCTGAAATTCTGTTTTCTGCTTCATTAGTTCTGTTGATAAGACTCTCTCTGGCGTTCTGGGTTGAAGATAACTTGTCTTTTAGCTCAGTTTTAAACTCTGCTTGAGTTTGTTTTAACTGCTCTATGCCACTTTTTGTTTCTTGCACTGTTTTTCTCAACTCCTCCAGATGTCTGTTGTGTTCCTCTTCAAAGCGATTGATTCGATTATGTAATTCCTCCCGGATTTCCTCTTTCATAGTATTGAACATGGTAATGATCATATTTTGAAAGTCGTTATCCTGGGTCAGGCTTTCTTGGCCTTTTTCCGCGGGTTTGTTCTTGTTGGAATCTAACATTATGGGATTAATTTCCTCAGTGGGAAATTTGTTTACTTGAGTGTTGCTTCTCATGGATTTGCACTTTGACTTTGGCATTGTCATTTTAACTCTTAAGATCTCTCAATTTCACTAAACTGAATTATTTGGCCTGGGGTACTGGTGGGCGGGGCCCGAACGGGGACTTACCTAGGGCGCGGGGTGAGGCCCGGGTGGACCGTGCACGTGTCCAGACCGGCGGAGCGGGGTGGGGCGAAAAGGGAGGATGGGCGCGTCGGGGTGGAGCTATTTAACTGGAGGGCAGCTGGGGCGGGGCCCGGGCGCAGGGGGAGGTCCTCCTCGTCCCTCGGCCCCCGCGCGGCTCCGGCTAGATGGCGGGAGTCGGAGCCGGGTCCCTGTGGGCTGACCTGGGGGTCCTAGAGCGCGCGGTGAGAGCCTGGCTGGATCTCGCGTACGCGTCCGGACGGGCGGAGCGGGAGGGGGGGGTGGCGAAAGGGGGATGGGTGGGGTCTTGCTCTCAGGCACCTTTCTTGTCCCAGTTCAAAACAAGAAGTTCTCTTCAATCATTTCAGTTTCTTTTTCAGCACACACATTGGCTGCAACTTAAAATTTATTCAAGCTATTTCCTCAGTAAACCACACATTTTTTGCATGTCTTTCTGTCTTTACTACTTGCTCTTTATCACTATAAAACTGGATAAGAGTAGTGAACAATAATCATCACAGTCTGAATGCTATCCTGCCTTGTGTTTTCTTTTACTAAACGCATTAGTCAATTACTTTTAGATTCTACCTCATTCAAATTCTGAGAAAACGGGTAACATTCTTCATTGAGTATCACACCAATAGCCCCATCCCAGTTTCTAATAAAATGATTGTACTCTGAAATCATGTACTCTCTGAATTCTACTCAGCAATTTTGCCTTCCATGCTCTTGTCAGAATGGCACATTGAACTCTGCCTGTAGTATTCAAAGGATTTTTTAGCCCAAAGTTCAAAATTCTTCCGTAGTTCTCCAGTTCTAAAGGTCTAAGTAAGACCTACAAAATCAGGTTTGTCATAACAATGGTCACATTTTTCCCTACCATTTTCTCATATTAATTATATTCTTGTTACTGTAATAAAATACCTGATAAGAGCAACTTCAGGAAGGAAGGATTTTTGACTTATAGTTCTTGAGAATATAGTCTACCACAGCAAAGAAAGTATGGAGCTAATCAAATTTTGTCCACGGTCAGGAAACAGTGATGCATGCATAGTATTGTTCATCTCATTTTCTCCTTTTTATTTATTTTTTGCACTGTGTACTTGTAAATGTTTGTGTGTGTGTGTGTGTGTGTATGTGTATATGCATGTGCAAACATGTATAAGAGAGCACTTGAATGTGTATGTCTGTGGAAGTCCAAAGGTGACATTGGGATTCATCCTGGATTGCTGTAGTTCCTTGTTGCTTTGTTCTAGGTTTTCCCAGAATCCACCTTTTAGGGTTGGAATTCCTGGATGCCACCATTTTCAATATTTTCTGCTTGGGATCTGGGGATTCAAACTCAGGACTTTTGCTTGAAAGGCAAAGGTTTTAATCCCAAGCATCTCCTTTTATTCAGTCTGGGACCCCAGGTCATGGAAATGTACCCTCTGTTCCTATGTCATGTAAACTAATCTAGACAATCCCACATAGACATACCTAGAGATTCTAAGTCTCATTAACTCTGTCACCTTGACAATCACTTATTCCTCCCAGTCACCCAGATTAAGAACCTGAGTAATCTAATGTGTGTTTCTCTTGGCTCAAATACCTATTAGATTTAGGATCCATGCATTCTGTGTAATCATGTCTTTCTTTCTCAATCACTTTGTCCACTTTCTTTGGACCTTGTTTTTAACAGTTTAATTCCATAGAGTACAGGGGGATAGAGCATATACATGACTGGTTTATGGTCACATAATGGGATGTTAACTTTATGATTTCTAGGCTGCTTTCCTCTTTATTCCTACATATCCTGCAGTGCTTCCTCTTGTTGTTTGTAGCCATTACAATACTAGATTCATAATAAGCACCCAATTTTCTTTCACTTTATTCTGATAGGTATTGTGTTTTCCTCCTCTGTTTTCTCCTCCTCTCCTCTTCCTTTCCTCTCCCCTTCCTATCATTGCGCTGACTCTTCTCTTGGCTATCAAGAATAATCTTAAAATGAGAATAAAAGAGAGTGGTTATATAAAGTGGAATGTTTGTACAACATGCAAATACTATTTTGTTAGGGAAGTTGTTCTCTCCTTTCCTATATGTTGCTGTTCAGATGAATTTTCCAAATATCAACTGTAATTGTACCATTATATCTTTCCTTCTATATGTCTCAATGTGGTAATGTCTTGTTTTACTCCCACAAGATCAAATTGTATTGTGTTCTGGTTCCCACAACACTTTTTCCTTACTCTCCCTTTCAGGCCTCACCATCCACAGCTCTGCAGGCAAGGACTTTTTTGTTAACTCCCACCCCTCCATTGTTCAAGACCTGCCTGTATGGCCTTCTTCCTAGAAATGCTTTCCCAGGAGCTTCAGTTGTTCTCATCAGCAAACCTTTTTACAGTTTAGTGAGGTCTGTGCTTATAGGTTTTGTCATTTTTTTAAAATACTGAGGTTGATTGCTGATTTAACTTCTTCCCTATGTGAGTAGAACAAGGTACACACTTGCAGCAAGGAAACCTAGTGTTCTCACACATAAATGAAGAATAATCACTCTATCACCCTAAAAGTCTTTGTTGAGACTAATGCATGTCAGAGCAGAGTGTTTTGCAGCGTGCAATAAGGGCCAAAAAAATTAGCAGTCAGCATTAGTCAATGTTATTATTGTCTCTGAGAGAACTCAGCAACTCTACAGTATACCACAGTTAGTCCCTACTCATATCACCAGCCTCCAACAGTTCCAAAGTTCCCGAGGTCACAAGCCTCAGATCAAGTATTCTTCAGAGTGCTGGAATCACACAACAGAAACTGCAAAGTGTGCTGCAGGAACAAATGTGGATTATGCAGCTGATAGTTCAGAGAGGATTGTTGCCCTGCACTGTGTTCAAAGTTTATTTCATGAAACAGAGAATAAAACAAAATGAGCATTCACTGTAGAATAAAAATTTGAATTTCTTTGTGAAAACATTGAAGGGCGAGGAGGACATGAGTGTGCTTTTATTGTTAAGATTCCTGATCAAATAAGGATTAGCAAAGGAGGCCAACCACGCATAGCAGTGAAAAGACTGAAGAAAGCCAGCCAAGCAGGACAGAGGGAGGGGAGCAGAGCAAATTCTAGTTGCCAAGCAAAATGAAGAATAACAAGAAGTCGGTACTGAATTGGTATGGTCAGTGGACAGGAAACTTAAACAGTGAACAAAACCTGACTGGGAAATAAAAGTGAGTGAGACCAAGCCAGTTTAAAGATTGATTTCTTACAGTTACTTTAGCCATGCTAAAGATAGATAGATAGCTAGATAAAATGATATTGTACTTTATAATTATTTTCTGTAATATAAAGTGAATAAGATGATCCCGAGAAATGTGATACATTCTTTCCATCACTGCGACTGAAGCATTTTCCCCTTGATCTCACTTTCCTTCTAAGGGTCATGTAAGTAGAATAAAACAGAATCTGAAGTCAAGCCTGTCTGTGAACTGGAATATGTAGCGCACGGCCTCTTTGAGATTGCTCATTAAAATAGCATAAAATAGTCTCATTTTTTTCTGTTACC
The DNA here is from genome assembly GCA_023101885.1 of Typhlomys cinereus. Classification (NCBI taxonomy): domain Eukaryota; kingdom Metazoa; phylum Chordata; class Mammalia; order Rodentia; family Platacanthomyidae; genus Typhlomys; species Typhlomys cinereus. The sequence goes on from JALPQD010000026.1 coordinate 5,986,031, forward strand.
CTTTGTATTTAGTTATGGTCATAGCAGTGCAGTTGATTGGGGACATTCTAAATCATCTAATGTATTGTAGCAAAGTCCCTCAAGAATCAGCAATCATTACAATGTAAATGTTTGATTCCAAGCATTTGTACTGCTGCTGATGGGAAGCATGTCTGCTAAATATCTATGATGGGGAAGGTATGAGGGAGGAAAAGGAAGAATGAATCCTAGATTGTTGTAACAGATGCCAAAACATCTAGAAATTATTAAATTGAAACACAGAGTGTTGTTCAAACTCATTTATAGTCATCTTGAAAAGATATACAGCATAAAAGTATCCTATTATATTAAGGAACTGTGGCAAGTTCAAACATTCAACTTGGTAGAATAAGGAATGGGTATTTCATATGAATACTTACAGTTGTTACTGGTTCTTTTCAAATAAAATGCATCTCAGTCCTGTAGATCTGTTACCTTGGAGCTTCCCACCACCATTTCAGTAGCACTTTGTATTTAGCTTGGTGATAAATATCTGCAGAGTTTATTTCTTAAACATGCAGTCTGGTCCACAGAAACATATTGAGAGCACATAAACTAATAAATACTTCGTTCAGATAAACCATGTCTTTTTATATGCTGTTTCTATAAATGTCTTGAGACTTCCTTATTCTGAGACTTATTTAGCTTTAAACCTAAAAGGTCTCAGGATACCATGTAACAAAGTAAAGCTTATATTACATAAGATACATATCTCCTATCAGGTCAGGAAAAGTGAAGCAATTTTTGTGTATTACTTTTACTGTTGTTTTTGAAACATCGCTAGATTTGAACAGAAGAGTAGATGGTACAGCATAGCTGATGAATTTCTTTGACTGCATAAATCTATCAGAAGACATGTCACTAAGGGTACTGGAGCAGCTGTGAAGGTTACAGTATATTAAAGAAGAAACAGATTCATAGAAAGGAAGTAGCAACAACTTTGCTAATAAGGCTACAGGCCCCTAGCTGTAGACAGCTGTGATGAGGCCCCAAGTGAGAGCATCAGAGGAGGAAGACACTAGGCACAGCCTGAAGGTTCTGATGGGGAAGTTTCCAGAACTTTAAAAGATTTGCAGTATCATATCATAGATAGGATGGGGAGAGAGCCCTCAATTTCACAGAAATAAAAGGAAGTTTTATTTATGTTCTTATAGCTTTTTGGAGGGTAGATTAAGTTCCATACCACATGGCCTAGTCTATGGGCAAGAAGTTAGGAAGCACTGATGAGACTATTCAAGATTGTGCTGAATCAAGATTGTGCTACCCAGCAGAGAGGTAACAAGCTTGAAGCTGCAAAGACATGGAGAGAAGTCAGCTCTGTGAAAGAATGTCTTCTATCAGCTCTCTCCAAAGAAGGAGAGACTTCAGGGGGTATGTGACCTCATTTCTGGAGCAAAAAAAAGTGGCAAATGAAGGGTTTGTGGTCTAACAACCATAAGAGCAGAGTCTAGAATGGAAAGGTGGTGATACTTCTGGGACGTGTGAAGTAGAATTCCCTAGAGCCAGTGTGCAGGGTGTCAGAGCAGGGGTTCTCAGAGCTTTTAAAGGCCCTTTGCTGCCAAGTATTAGCAGTCAAGAAAGTTTTAAGACCAAAGAATTAGTGCTGATTACTTTTTAAAAAGAAATTTAGTGTGTGTGTGTGTGTATGGGTGTGCGTGTGTGTGTGTGTGTGTGTGTGTGTGTGTGTGTGTGTGTGTCTGTGTGTGTGTCTGTATGTGTGTATGTGTCTGTGTGTATCAGAGGTACTATGTGTCCCTGTGGAGGTGACTTCAGGAATCATCCTGGATTGTTTCTACCTCCGTTTTGATTCACTGTGGGATTTCTCAGGCTCCACCCACTAGGGTCAGAAGTATAGGCCGTCCCCAGTTCCACCTCATTTTTTATGTGGGAACTGGAATCTGAACTTCTGCTTGCAAGACAGTCTTAACAACTTGGCCATCTTTCTAGTCATTATTACTTTGTTTTAAAGGCAGTCAAAATTCACCACACCTGACACATGATTGTCCTTTAAAAATTTCTCACAATCTTATAAAAAATGATAATATCAATATGCATGAAAGTTACCATTGTCATTTTTCCTATTAAGATCTAGAATTGATATGGCTCTTATTGGTCAAGTTTAAATCCATCATGGTATAAAATGCAGTAATAAAATGGCAACTTCTAATCATAAAACAACACAAGACTTCTCATACAACATGAAGATACAAAACTGTATAAATGTCAAAAACTATGATAATTCCAAAGAAGCTTATGACAAGAAAGGATGGGGAAGAGATGAACATCTACTTCATTGGGTAACTCCCTTCTTTTCCAATCAATTGTCTGTTTTTTGAAATCAGATACTGTGATTCACAGTTCTAATGGTTATTAACCCTGTAAAATATTTAACCTTTTTGAGACAAATTCAGTTTTCTATAAAATAATAATAATTTTTCTTACTTAGTGTGACAAAGAAACGAGATAGTGGGTGTTCCAAATTAGGTGGCATACTAAGCACTGCATACTAAGCACTGAATCAGAACTGAGATAATAAATCACTCACATTTCTAAGAGTAATTCCAACAATAATGAAAAGAAGCAAAGATTAAATGGAACTTTGATTTGGAATGTCTACCTCCACCTCAGCACAAGTAAAAAGTGTCCAAGCCAAATATTCTAGTATCCAAATACTCATCTTTTGATCTCTGTCTGGCCTGACCAGAAGAGACTCCTTTTGCTCTCTTGTGATCATTCATGAAAGTATTTACTTCTTTGCTGCAATGCACTAAAGTCAAAGTAAGAAATGTGCAAATTTTAGGACAGCTATTTTGCATCTAAATAATATGTTCTGGAAACAACTCATTATTAATTCCAAGTTTAAATCTCAATATAAGCTCAGTTATATATTCGTGTGAAGGATGGGAATTTGGGAGTGAAGGATTATAAAATGGTTCTAGGTACATCGGCTCATCCAGGTTAGAAGTTAATTAGTAATTCAAAGCATTTCTGTTTTCACATCTTTTGAAGGAATTCAAATGTGTCTACTATTACTTGCTCCACAGAGAAATAGCACTTGGCTGAGTGTTGTTACTGGTATGAAATCAATTTACATTGTAGGTAGAGAAGCAGAACAAAGAAATTATAAAACATGGAACATTGATCTGCTCCAGTTATCATCATCAGATTGTGGAGTCCATATCATAATTACTGATACCTAAATATCTGCCACTTACTAGTGTTGAGCGATGGTGGTTTCTGTGTGTTTGCTTTTTCCACCAAAATTTTACACCCATAGATTACATGAATGTTAAAATGTAAAAATATGCATGTGCTAATAATTTTAATAAAGAAAGTATTCAAAGTATTTCATTTGACTGATATTTTGACTGTGACTTGGATTATCATAGCACATGGATGAAATCTGAGGATGTGAAAATGAAAGAGAATCTTGTAATGAGTGCTTTGAATTTGCCATCTAAGCATTCAGTTTTCAACATAAACAAAGTAAACCTTAGAATCCATTCAATATTATACTTATATTTATTCTTAGAATTTTTTATCTTTTTGTATTTCACTTGTCATATTATGAAAATGTTAGAGGAAGTTTAAAAATGAGTGTTTGGAGGTGAGGGATAATGATGAGGTGTCAGGATTTGGGATTGAGGAGGTTTAAAGAAGATGACATTAGAACAAAATTAGATGCAGACTAACAATCATTAACTATTTGCTGAGGTGACTTTAGAATACATTAGTTCACTGCCTCACTGCACAAAATGCTCTCAAACCTAAGTTAATTCTTCCTTGAGATCAAAGAAAATCTCAAACTATGCTCATGTCACAGTCCAGCTGATGAGCACAACTATTGCCAACTTTATTTTCAGTGGTGTGAAAAAGTGAAAGAACTTAAAAGCAATTATTACAATAGTTTCTGTTTTTAAACCATGATTCCCTACTTAAATTAACATTTGAAATCCCCTAATCAAATAAAGCACTATCACAGTAAATAAATATAGAAAAGAGTTGAGAATTTTTAAAGTATTTCTCCATTTGTTCTCCAGTCTGCAAATGAACAAATTGGACTGGTTTGAATAACAGCATAAGAAGTTCCAATCTTTTTTATTTGCTCAAACAATATTTCAATAAATGTTCTTAAAACCTGGCATGAACTATAAAGGAAAAGCATGATTCTATATAAAGTTCAAATCCCAAAATGAGATTAGAAGACTGTCATAGTTAAGCACAGGTGTCAACTTGACTCTTGAGGGTTTGAGCTCTGGGCACAGGTGTAGAGAGTTGATGGTTGAGATAAGCCCAGAGCAAACCTGAAGGAGATTGTCTGGCTGCTGGGGAAGACCCAGCCCATGGTGGGTGGGATTAGGCCCTGGATAAATCACAGAGAGCTCGTTGAGAGAGTTGGCATCCTTCTGTTCACTTGGCCAGACATGCTGGTCTGGCAAGTAAGGATTGTCCATCTCTCAGCTGTTATGTGGTGATGGTGTGGCCAGTTCCCTCGGCCCTGGTGTTGGCGTGTGCTCTCCTGTCAAGCTGGACTATGAACTGTAACTGGACTGTCATAAGAAAGTAAACTCCTTGTTCCCTTAAGCTGTGTTCTGGTCATTTATCAGCAACCATGCTGGCAGACTGCAACAAAGACCAAGGAAAAGTAGATAATTATGGTAGAATAGTGGAGCCTAGCGTATGGTTTTAAGGCAAACAGAGTAGCACTTAATTTGCAGGAAGAAGAGACCAGTATTTTTGCAAAAGCATGACACTTGAGTGCAGTTTTTAGTGATAGTTAGGGTTTTCCAGGAGAACCTAAGAGAAAGGACACTTCAAGCCCAGAGAAAACTGTATGCACAAACATGGGTACATTTAAATCCATACAAGTGTCTTTGCTTTGAATGGCTTAGGAGCACAGACAGTTTTTTCAGAAACCATGAATAAATGACAAGAGTGGAAGCCAGATCTTTGGTTGGCTGATTACTTAACATTTATTAAACATCATCATCCTGGGAGCTAAACTGGATCTTGTTACATCTTCCCTCTCTCTAGTGAGTGTGATCTAATTGGGACAAATCAGAAGATGAAAATAGCATCTAATCCATCAACAGTGGTCTTTAAAGGAGCCATAGCAGGTTTTATAGAGATTTGCAGATTTACTGTTGCATTTCAGATTTCACTGGGCAGAGTATTGGCAGCAGGCACTCACTTAGGAGTGTAGATTTATTTTGCTCCTAGCAGTGGAACCTGAAGATAGATGGGCGTCCCATTCTGGCCCCTTGGAATATCACGGTAGTCCAAGTGTAAAACCCCTATGAAACTCAAGCCATTTTTCTAAGTTTTTATGCCAATACTAAGCATAAATTTATAAAAACTAGGAAATGTTATGGAACTATGAATAATGGTGCAATTTTGCATAATTTGTAAGAATTCAGATAGTAACTTAAGATAGTATATCCATTATACAATTAGAAAGCATTGGTTTTGGGAATCTAATGTTGTTCTGAAAGATTATTGGGAATAATCCAACAATTTTATTATAGGGCTATAGTTAAAGCTATCATAATTTTATGCTCTTATATCATGAGACATAAAATGGTATTCCTATATCATGAGACATAAAATGTTATAGTGAATTGTTAATGTGTGCATTTTTTAAAAAACTAAAATAGGACATTCTGTTTCGTTAGTTTTCTTAAATTACATTAGTGTAATCTGAACTGTATGTGCCAAATGCCATATATTTTGCAGTTATAACTGCATTAGCATAATAATGCCCTGAGTACAGAGTTCTAAAATAAAAAGCACACATATCCTTTTGTTTTCATGATTTGCATAATGTTGAATTAGTGGTTCAATCAATAGGTTATTTAAATATATATTCAGCTTAGGCCTAAATAAATATTTATTTTAAAAACTAAGTAATAAGTATTTTAATAACCTAAATTACTCTCTGTGCATTGCTTTACATAATTTATTTCTACTCATCTTTGTCTCTCATTTACAAGCATATATAGGATATGTGCATATGTGTATTCATGAAGGCATGTGAGTGGGTACTCTTGTGTGTGATCAGTCTTCCACCTTGGTATTTTGAGGCTGGGTCTCTAAACCCAAAACCTTGCCTCTAGGGCTAGTGTCACTAACAATCTTGCTCTGGAAATTTCTAGTCTCTGCTCTTGGGACTAGAATTACAGGTGTGCTATGATGCCTGCCTGGTATTTAATTCCCTGAGATCTGGAATCTGAACTATAGTTCAAACTTGTAAAGCACAGAGCCATTTCTTATTCATATTGGTGCTCTTATTTTTACATATGCTCTATATTTGTTATTAACATTTGCATTTTTGTTGAATAGGAAAGTTCTGAACTTATCTAGTATTCCTGGAACTTGGGCAAGATATGTAAACTCTCTGAGCTACTATTGACTTTGTACTGTGATATAATACTAGTCATCTTTCTCTCTCAAGGGTGCAGAAGGGTTCAAATGATTCAGTTTATTGAAAAGTATCAATGTATGAGCAATTAAAGGGGCACCATGTTGGTGGTACATTTTAATGTGTGTATTTGCACACACTAGAAAAGCAAATTTGACTTATCTTATTAGATATGTGATGTCTTTGCATAGGGTAGTCAGATATCCCCTCAAAGCTTGCACAGCAATCATTATGCCAGTAAGTGTGGATGCAGGTGTTAATCTGCCTGCACCTAACTCCCAGACTTTAGCTCCTCTTTCTGGCAGGCCAGGTTCAATGGGGTAATACAATTTCACCTCTTTCCCTATCATTAATCCCATGCTATAGTTAATAGTTAGGTGGTTGACAAATTTTACGAGAATAACTCCACGAATATTAACCACAGAGACTACATTTTGACTTGGTTTCTAATTCTGAAAATTAATTTCATTTTGCCTCCTCTATCCTATTTCATACTGCCACTGATAGGCCTCCAGTCCATTTCCTTTTGCACTTAATGTTTATAAAAATGTTCTCTATGTTTGTACTTTTATAGGACTGTGTAATGCTTCAAAATTTGAAAAAAATCTGAGGTTGCATCAGTTTATGATTTGTGTATATCTGTGGTTAAATAAATTTTCAAGTGATAACATTGATGTAAGTGTATTTAAAATGTGGCATCTTTGAAAAATATCATTGAATAACAAAATTGTATTCCTCATTTCAGAGCATGATGAATGCATTACAAATCAGCACAATTGTGATGAAAATGCTTTGTGCTTTAACACCGTGGGAGGACACAACTGCGTGTGCAAGCCTGGCTACACGGGGAATGGAACCATGTGCCGAGGTAAGAGGCTTTACTACCAGGACTTCATCCATCACTACTGTCCACTGTTCTTATGGTCACTCTTCTGTACCTTGGACACCTCCAGGCTAGGTGCAGCACTGATTTATGGATATATACACAAGTATTTATAAGTCAGTGTAACAACAAAATCATTTAGCAAACTAGTCATGGGTCATATCCCAGAATATATTGAAGTCTATTTTTGAAACTCTCAAATCCCAGAGAATATTACTCATATACACCGTCATGTTTTATCTAATTTAGGCATTTTGAACTTCAAAGCTGCTTATCTTCCAAATATTCTGTGTCCATCATCTTGGAGTTCAGCAGAAAATATTTAGTCAATCTGATTATGTTTTACATAGGAGACAGAGATGACCAAAGAATAGTTGTCATTGCAATGGTTCATGAATGAACAGGCTTAGGCCTGGTCTACTCTACCCTAGAGACATATGCAGGAAGGCCGGAGACTATGATGGTATTCAAGACACCAGGAAATGTTTTAGTATATAGATCACTGTGAAGAAAGCCTGCTCAATTTGGTCTCTAAATCTAAAATACAAATAATGTAACTGACTCCTTAGAATGTCTTCCAAAGCACTTGGATGTTAAGATTTCATCTTTGGGCTCTAATGCTTCTTTTTCTTATTTCTGCTTGATTCTGACTCTTACCTGATATGAATAATAAGCTATGTAACATAGAGGACTCCTGAAATTTTGAGCAGTTGCCAATGCTAATTGTTATATACGGAGGGAGGGAAGAGACATTCTAAAAAAAATCTAAATAATCCTTCTGAACTTAGGACAATGTGTGTCTATTGAAAATGGAACAAAAAAAAGCTGAGAGATAAGTAGTTCAGTTGTAGGATCCAAATCATCACATGTTGCACTATATCAACCGGCCTGAAAATTACTGTATGGGAAACAGGAACAAAGTCTGGCAGATGCACTCATTACTATTTATGAGGTTTCAGCTCTAAGTACATTTAAAATCTTTGCTGAACCAGGTATTTGTGCAACAAGGGAACAGACCTAGAATCAAGAAAGTCAAATGGCACCAGTATTTCACATTTCTGCATTTCACCATTCTGGGAAAGCATATCCATTTGATTAGCTAACTAGAGGGAGCTTCCCACCACCTCCCTGGTACTTTGAACAAGCTACTCATCACTAACAACAGATCAGTTGCCGAAGGACCAACTAGTGGTTCCCTCAAAGCCAAGGAATGAGGTGAAGTGGAAATACTCATAACGAAGCTTAGTCTCCTGTTTCCTCTTTTTTGGATTTTTCTTTTTTTAAAAATTTTTTATTATTATTTACTCAATTGTGGGTATATGCGTGTGTGCGTGTGTAGAACCACGGACGAATTGGGGAACCACCATGGACCACCTCCACCTCCTCCTTGTTTACTCTGCCCCGGGATTCACAGGCTCCGCCCTACCAGGGCCAGAAGCGCAGGCCGCCCCCGCTTCCGCCCTGTGTCTATACGTGGGGTCTAGGATCCGAACTCAGGACCTTCCGCCTGGCAAGGCAGAGGCTTAACCCCTGAGCCACCTCTCCAGCCTCGCTTTTTTGGATTTTTCTATGGGTCTTCTCTACTATCATTCCTGTGTCTCATGGAAGGCAGCAGGTGCCTCGAGATCACCCTTGCAATGGTCCCAGCCTCAGCCTTTGTCTACTCAGCCAAGAGCTCTGCCCTCATTCTCAGACTAACTTTAGAACACCAGGCTTCGCTGCCTCCTGCCCTCATTCCTCTAACCAGACTTGACCTTAGCAGACGAATGCTGGTCTCCCTGAAGACAGCTAGAGTGAAGAATTCTCACCGTTGGGTAGTTCTAAGCCCCCAGGACCCGCTTACAACATTTTGAAGGATGGAATTTCTCTTTGATATTTTAGCCCTTTGGCCAGTGTGTAGAATGGGTAGGGTCTCATAGGAATTGACAGTTTTCTATTTCCTCATCTCTTTTTCTAATGGCTTGCTCCTTTTGGAATAGCTACCATTTTTTTCCAGGCTTATTTTAAAGTTGTATTTTTACAATGCAATGCAAACTGAACAGAAGTACACTTCACACTTTGTAAAGCTTCTGTGTTTTGGTAATTTCCAGAATTTTTTGCAAAGGTAAAATATTTCTTTAGCATTAAATACAGTGCTGTTTCAATATTAAAGTTTCCTGTATGTATAGAAAACATATCCATATAAAATTATAATACCCTTTTATCATTTGAGGCCCACACCTTCAACAAAATAAAAACAAGCTGGGCTGGGAGATTATTGAATCAATTACTTATAACATGGTGAAAGCCACATATCTTTGTCTATCTGATTTCGTGTGTGTGTGTCTGGATTGTTACAGCCTTTTGCAAAGACGGCTGCAGAAACGGAGGGGCCTGCATTGCTGCTAATGTGTGCGCATGCCCACAGGGCTTCACTGGACCCAGCTGTGAAACAGGTAACGAATATCATTTCATTTTCTAGAAAATGGATCTTTATACTGCTGCATAGAACAACCCACGAGGAGCATAACATCAGGTCCCAACTGGGCTCCCCACGCACGGTGCTATTAGGAGTGCCAGGCAGGGGAGTCGGGGCGTCACAGTGATGCATGCTCACTGGTGGTTTCCCAAAAGCCACTCCCAGGAGGTTCTGCTGCTGTTATTACTAGACACATATTAATCCTAGTCAGAATGATGAGAGGGATTGCCCAGGATGACTTCATGATTCTTATTACTCAATCAAAGTACATTTTTACTGGAAACTGTGACTATCTTAGAGCACAGATTTCAAGGTTTTGACTGTCTCTGTTCCTAGGCTACACTATCTTCTGCACTTGTTTACACTTCATAATTCTCAATAACATTTTAATCTGCTATTTCAGTATTCATTCCTTGTGGCTTACTTAAGTAATTCAAAGATTTTATAATTAAATTATTCATCTAAGCTCATCCTGAACCTACTCTGTCTGGTAGATATTAATGCTAGAAACTTCAAAATTTCCTTTAGAAACATGTGGTGTGCATACTGCTTAACTGTAGCACATTTTTTTCTTTTTTTTAAAATTTATTTATTTTTCTGCTCATACAAGTGTAATAGGTACCCTGGTCCCCTCCCTCCCTCTACCCCTCCCTGGACCTCCCTGCTCCCTCCCCCCTTTTCCCTTTCCTTTCCCCCCTCCTTCCATTTCTCCAAGTGCCCTTACCCCCATCTCTGAAGCATCCTTTAATGTGTATATCAAACTTTCCTCTAGGTCCTCCTTTGTAATGAGGTGTAAGGACTCAGTGGAATTTCCTAGAATTCTTTCTTGTGTTCCCCGTAAGTATAGGAACACTATTGTGACTGTTAATCCCTTGCTTCTAAGGATCCTAGTGCCTTTAGTCCATGCTAGACTTTGAGGGATCAATGATATGTTGGTCATTGCGCAGATCTTGCAGAGTCCCATTACAATTGCTTCAGCCCTAACTTGTGTGGAGTATTTTGCATATCATGACTCCTCCCATCCTTATGGTCTTAACAATCTTACTGCCCCCTCTTCCTCAAATTTCCCTGAGCTTCAGGATGGGGAGAGATTAGGCTGGCCTAGTTCCAGGTGGTTGATATAGAGTCTCTGATGTTCTGAATTATGTTTTGTTGATTTTTTTTTTCAGTTTTGCTGCTCCTGCAGTGCCCTTGGCTTCATCCTGATGGGTATTGGATGTCACCCCCTGGCCAGAGATAAAAACCTGTTAAAATAGAATTTTATTATAAGGATAGATTCAAAGGTGGATGGAATAAGAGTAGGAGACTGCTGTGAGGGGTGGGTCAGTCTCCCATTTGTAGCACATTTTTTCAAATGAACCACACAGCTTAATAGGAAAATAAAAGTGTGATTGACTAAAACCATATGAGTAGTAACTTTGTTTGCTGTAAGATAGTTCTAATAAGAGATAATCTCAGAAATAGGCTGTTTTCCTTACTATCCACTGCTAATGGTGAATGCTACTTGTCACCTCATACTGATTTTCATAAATCTCATTGTAATAAATGTCACATGGACTTTGCTTCTATTTCACTAGAAGAGTTGTGGGGTTTATAAAATAGCTGCTTCCTAAGAATATAAGACAGTAAGTATTCTATTACACTTGGGAAATGAGATTTTTACTCAAAGAGATTGCTGAGATACACAGTAGGGGCTCAGCAAAGGACTGTATTCCTACCGCATCTGTTTCTACAAGGGCCTCTAAGTAATTTATTTTTAAAACTTAAGTGAATAATTTATTTCATGTACCTAGTGAAAAGTGTATAGCAGTATTTATTTGTGTTATTCTTGAAAGGGCAACATTTTTATTAGTCCAGAGTTCCTTTATATATGAATCATCTATAAAACTGATTAATAGATGTTTTCCAACTAATTAGTATAGAACTTAGTACATGACAATCAGGCACCTCTGTGGCAGTGGCCAGACAATATGTCTACCATCCAGTACCTCTCTACCACGGCACCCAGGCATACCAAGGAACACCATGGATCTCTGCATCAACCCTGTGATGATCACATGTCCAGGACACAGTATTTTGTGCTGCTTCTGGTATACAGTATCTATCCTGAAATGTTGGCTTTTTTAGAACCTTTACCAGGGGCAGAGATAATGGTTTTAAATTTTGACCAAAGGTTGTCTCAGAAAATCTTTGATGAATAGTCACCACGTCAAATCATGCTGTAAAAAATCATACAATGAGATTATAAAACTCTATAATGACATAATATTAATTTAGAAATGTAATATTTAATACTGGAATAAAAATAGCCACTAGAACATTAGCTTTTTTCAATTATACTTGAACTTTTAATCTATATACAGACAGTCTCAAATGGACTCTGGGTAGCTTCCTGAAGCAGCTGAAGTCTTAGAGGAAATCAGATGGAAGAAGAACATCTAGTCCTGTGCTATATTGATTTTTGACCTTGAATGAGCTACTTAACTTCTCAGTGTTCTCTTCTTTACATATCATCTCACTCTTCACAGCTCTCTTCCAAGGTAACTATTGGTATTATATAAAAAGATGATTTTGAAATGATTTTAAAATATTTTAACACCTAAAGTCAGAATTAACTGAAATAAAAAAAAAATCTTTTTCTAAATTCAGTTTTTTTCAATCTGGTGCCTCCCAGTACGATTCTTTGGAGTCTTTGAATCAAAAGACCCCAAAGTGAACTCATCCCCTCCTCTTTTAGCCTTACATGAGTAGGATTCTGCTCCTATGCAGCAGGCCAAGAAAGACTCTTGGGCTTGTCGTCTCCATCCAGCTGCCATGACACAACAAAGCACAAATCTGATCATATTACCCCGTATGGCAGCTTGTTGTGTCCTCAGGATAAAGGACATCTTTTCTAATGTAGAATATCAAGTTGGTGATTCACCCTCTCATCACTGTCTCCTTACCTTATTCCCACTCATAGTCATTAAACTTCTTGAGGGCACAGAGTATAGCTTGTTTATTTTCATAACCTCGAGATACAATGTAAGGTATATGGGTAAGTACTCGATAGATACTACATGAATAAATAGAGATGTATATGAGATATCAATTAAGTAATGAAAAATAATGCCGTAGTAACATTCATATATGTTGAACATTTTTGGATGTTAGTTTAAGAGGCCTTCAAGACCATCTGTCTGATACTGTGCTCATAGGTGGCATGTTGTCACATTGTCAGAGAGAGGTGAAGGGACTTACATAAGGTGTCTCATTGTAATTCTATATCTACACTGTAAAACTCATTCTTAATTCAGTGATTTCTTTCTCCCATCTTCCTTTTACTTGTATGTCATGCCCTGGGATTCCAATGGGTCCTTTGCTATGAACACACCTTCAGCTTCATGATAATACTGTTATCATGAACAAGTTTTTTTCTCCTGAAGTAGGAAAAGCCTCAAGGTATTCAGTTTCCAAATGTAGGAATGGTCTAGATGAGGCTGATGGAATTGGTTACCATCCAAAGCTTAAGAAGGTCACTGACTTGTGGTCTAGTAGCAGCCCCATCCATTAAGTCCCCACAATGGGTGAAATAACAAAATTCATGCATTAATTCAAAAACAGCTTTAATACACAGAACCTTCTCCCATTCGTGTCACTTTACTTGAGACGGTGTCCCTAGAATTCTTTCACTTATTTAGTGTCTTTTTATGTTATATGTTTCCAAAAAATGGTTGAAATCACTTTGAAAAACTTTTGAAATAACTTTGAAAAAGGTGTTATATGTGTGGTTTTTACTGAGCAAAATTAATTTTCCATGGATTATTTTAGTTACTGCCCAGATAACCCACATATATAAATAATATAACTTCATTTTAATTAAAGAACTCTATATTTTATCAGGTATTTAACTTGGTGATTACCTCCTGCATAACTCAAAAATGCATTAGAAATCTATGTGCTAAGGTTACCACTCTTATCAGTGCTGTTGTGTATTTATTGCACATTTACTAAACCTAAGCAAATGTGTCTGGTGATCTAATTATATGCCTTATGCGGAAAGTAAATCTTTAAGTAATGATTTAAGACATAGCATTAAAAGATTTGTCAGTCTCCTATGAGCAACTGCCTCCTTAAATCAAATTAAAATGTTTATAGCTAGGGAAAAGTTGATATCAAATGGCAAAGTTGAAAAAATGTGTTGAAATGTCAAAGAGGAGCTCAGATGCTTTAGTGATAAATGGTTTCTTTTTTTTCCCTGTGTGTAAGATAATGAGTTTCTCAGCTACAGATCAAAACACACGATGGGATGTTAATTATTTTTGGTGAGTAGTTTAAAAAAAACACAAATTTAAGCTGCATTGGGTTTTTTTTAAATTATCTTTTACTTAAATCATTTAAAATTACGATTGATTTTTGCTGTTTTCCCCTCACATTATTCCATCTCCTACACCCTCCTGGTGACAGTCTTCCTCTCCCTGACAAGCTTTCCTTCTACCCACGTGTTCGCCCCTGTGTCTGCATCCCACTGAACCCCATAGGTAATGTTTCAATGGCAATACCACTGACACATGAAGGATCCCTCCTCTTGCCTGGTTTGACCAACTAGGATCTCTTCAAGGGAGTTTCTTCCCCATTCATTATACCATAATGCTGGGAAGTACTTCCTAGACATTATACATCTTCAACCATGAATGCGTAGCAACTAAGTTTACTTGCCTAAGTTGCATTAGATTTTTAATATATGAAGCTTCAATATGAAAAGTGAGGCAAGTGGTATATGAGTGACTATTTGCTTCAAAAGTAGCTTCAAAATGACTGAGGCTGATTGACTATAAAGTTGTATTATTACATTAATATCTACTTGCTATTTGTAGGTGTATTACTACAAAAGCAATGAAAATAATTTTAACAAATAATCTTATTTCTGATAATAATACACACAGTTAACATATTATTAATGTGAATTATTAAGTTCCTTGATATAATTTAATAGTATATTTTTCACCAAAAAAGCATATAATGATTCAATTTCATGATTACTTACCTCTATAAGATATACATTCAGTAGCTTATATCAATTTATAACATTTTATATAGGAAGATTGAAAAAGATGGATAATCAGGAGAAAATTCTTCAAACATTTTTGATACAGCAACTTATCAAAATGATTTGTGGTGAAACTGAATTCCCAAAACAAATTTTTGTGGGAGAATTTGAATAGAACACTTGAGTGAGATAATTTGATAAATATAATTTTAAAAATGAAAGAAGAACTTTAAAACTTTTGTTTTGCCAATATTATCATTTTAGAACGATTTTTAAATTTTATTTCTGCTGCAGCTAAACAAATGCAAAGATGATGCTACACAATCAGTGAATAAAGTTTGCTTACTCATCCAGAAGCAAGTCCAAACTTGAACTCAGTTTTTAAGGATAAGCAGTAATTAGATGACGTTAGATGGATGTTTTCTTACCAACTATGCATAAATTAGGAGTTAGATTTTAGTGATACTCTTCCTCTTGTACACTGAAAAAAAATGAAAGATGCAAGGAAGAGCTGTATGGATCCATGATAGAACATTCAACTGGCATGTGTAAGGACCCATATTGTATTCCTAGCACTGAAACAAAACAAATCAAATCAAAACACCTCAAGAAAGGCCTTTTTGACTTTGCATGACCTGTGCAATGACCGACGTAGTATTGACCCACCAAAGTCTAGCGTGGATCACAGGCACTAGGATCCTTAGAGGCAAGGGATTAACAGTCACAATAGTGTTCCTATACTAAAGGGGAACACAAGAAAGAGTTCTGGGCAATGCTACTGAGTCCTTACACCTCATCAGAGAAGAGGACCCAGAGGGAAGTTTGACATGCACACTAAAGGATGCTCCAGGAATGTGTGTGTGTGGGGGGATTGGGATAAAGGGAAGGAGGGAGGAAAGGAAGAAGAAAAGAGGGGAGGGAGTAAGGGGATACATGAAAGGGTGGAGGGAGGGGAATGGGGTACCTATCAAGTTTGTATGAATGGAAAAATAAATTTAAAAAAGAAGGCCTTTTCATATGCACCATGTATAAACTTACATGGGCACTTACACATGTCCACTCTTTATAGTAATAATTCTTAAACTCTTTACAGTCAGATTGGTTGCATAACACTGTGTAGAACTCTGGATGTCCTTGCAGCATTTAACGTGAGAATTAAGAGCACAGAAGTTGATATCAGAGAGACATCTGCCTAACTCCTTGCTCTTTAGCTCAACAACTATGTAATCTTTCTCATAGTGCTATTCCTTTATGTGTCTGAACTTGTTTACTTATATATTTAAGGTATTTCCCACACCAGTTTGTTTTTCTACTATGAAAAAAGCAAGGTAGAGAGCATAACACAAAGAGTTGATATTTGACATTTGGAATTGCATCACTTGACATTTGATACAATCATGTCATAAATTAGATAAATTTTCTACATAGAACTTATGAGACTATAGGGCATCCTTGAGTTAGGTGATGATTCTCTGGAATGTTTCTCTAGTTCTTTATTTATTCATGCATGAGCTATAGTTAAAATTTTTGCTACTGCTTAACAATTTAAATATTTAATTGAGAAATTTGCATCTTTTACATTTATCTAAATAATGCTCTGTTTTAGTTCTAGTACAAATGTCTAAAAATTAAACTTTTATGAAAATTTGAGTTTTTTGTTTTTAGAAACACAAGGGCTGCATGTTCTCTCTCATTCATGGAGGCAGAAATAAAATAAAGTGAAAGGTTAATTGGTTAAGACTTAGGGAACATAGAATTCAGAAAAGACTAAAGGAGAAGGACAATGGGTATGAAAGCACAGTTTGATAGAAGAAATCCTTGCTCCATAGAACAGTGGGGTGACTGCAGTTCGTCGTCATAACCTGCTGTTGCGTGTTTCATTATGCTCTTGAAGACAGCAGTGGAAAGAATCCAAATATGAAGAAATGGAAAAGAGAGAGAAATGCTAGTGGCTTCATTTAATCAGTATACCCTGCATATTATTTTTTACAAAGTAGTTATCAAAGGTCAGATTAATTCACATTGCAGGACAACAGGATCTAATGACGTTATCACATTCACAGATATTGAACACTGCCTCTGCTGATATATTCTAGCTGTTAGGCAAGACCGCACTGCCTCGACCACAGTTTTCTTGAGGTAGAGTCTTAATTCTGATCTCATCCTTCTGTGGCCCACTTTTTCTCTGTCCTTTGATCCTACCTATCCTTTGGTTTTCTTCTTTTTGTTTTTTTCTTAAGTTGCTTGCCTAATTTATCCCTTTTTCCCATTCCCACAGAAGAACACATCTAGAACTCTCAATTTGTGTTTTACATAGGGTTCAGTGCAACATTCATACACAGTAAAAGTTAGCAAATATTACTAAAATGTAAACATGTCCTTATGTTTGAGGTGGAAATAAAGAGCAATTGCACAGGATAGAGAGAACAGATTTTAATATTTTTCATGTTTGCTTGGCTACTGATTCCAAGTTCAGAATGAGCCAGAGGTATGAGTAGCTCTTTAAAAATGCAAGCTTAATGTCAATTAGTAATTGAAACAGGAAACAGCAAGTATAACAATATAAGGAATAATCTGCCTGAAGTCTGCATTAATTTTTCATTATTGCATATTGTATTTACTTTGGAGCAATGGTTTAAGAGTCTGTTGGCAAATGAGAGGATGAATGGGGAAAAGTTGTCTTGGAGATGAAAGTTCTGGAGGAAATGAAAGGATGGCTGAATAAATACTAGATGTTTACGTAAAGAATGGAAGTAAGGTATATGGAAGCTGTGTTTAAATATATGAAGAACTAAAACA
Source organism: Typhlomys cinereus (assembly GCA_023101885.1). NCBI lineage: Eukaryota > Metazoa > Chordata > Mammalia > Rodentia > Platacanthomyidae > Typhlomys > Typhlomys cinereus. The sequence goes on from JALPQD010000026.1 coordinate 6,003,636, forward strand.
GTAAGTGGCTCTTGAAATCCAACTTCTGTGAAACTCCAGAGACCAGAACCAGCTTATGTTTATGCAAAGGAAAGTTTCACTTCCAAACAGGAAAGTTATTGATCACAAGGACCATATGAAAAAGAAATAAGCCAGCTGTATGGATCAAGCAGAGTCAGATGACCAAGTGCTCAGATCATAGAATTTCTGCACAGAGATGATACTACGTCATAGGGAGTCCCTGGGATTCTTAAGGTTAAATAAAATTCATCACGGTTGTTGTTGCTTCAAAGCATACATCTGAGTAGACTTACTATAGTAGTGATTAGATATTATAGTAAGGTGCTTGAGAAATCCCAAAAGCCTAAGTGGGTAGTAGGTAGTAGTGTTGTCAGAGTTCATGTTGGGGGCTTTCCTATTCATACCTTTGTGGACTAGAATCTTTATGTATCTTAACTTCCTTGTTCCTAAACAAAATGAAAATAATCACATTGTTTTATTACTGAGAATTCACATTGTTCCATGCGTGTCAATGGTGAAAGTGGTGGCACAGTAATGTTAACTGCTATCATGACCTTATCTCTAATCCCCTTCTAAAGCAGTATAATTATCAGATGAGGAAGCTGAATTTCAAAGAGATTAAATACTTTGCTCTGGTCTGTAAAGCCACTAAAGTAGGGAATTGGGGAACTGTGCCCAAAGCTGTTGGATTAGCATAATATGTACTTTCCTGCTGCACCTTAAGATCTCAAAATGCCTTTACAGAAACAGTGGACATTGCCGAATATGTGTATCAGTTTACCTGTCTTTAACATTTATTAAGTTCCTGCATATATACAGCACATATAGATGTACGTAAAGACCCAGAAACTAAATACAGTCCCTCTCTCTTAAGATGTTATACCTCTGACTAAATGCACATGGGAACATTTTATCCAAGCAGCAGGGAGAGAATAGTTAGGCACAGAATAATACTAATAACTCTGAAGTGACTGTTAACTACAAATCTTGTCCAGAATCGGAGCCCCAGAAGAAATTGCTCTCAAGAAAAATGAATTCTGGAGCCACAGTCATAGTAGTTGTAAATTATAGGGCAAAACTTGAGGACAAACTCCTGCTGGCGGGGAACCCTGGAGGCAGGCAAGCAGCAGACTGAATATGTGAAAAGAGCACTCTCAAGACCTAGGCTAAGTTTCTGCCACCAATTTTCTCATTATTTAGGTTCAAAGGAATTGTAAAGCTGAATAAGAATGAACTTGGGCTTGTAGCTAATCAAACTTAACAAGTTAAAGGGACTCTACTATTCTTCTTTTAATACATAGAACCCTGCCTAATCTTAAGAAAGGCCTGTTCTCACTTGCCTTGAGTAGCCTTAAAGTACAAATTACACCTTCATTCAAAGTTGTTTTCTTTTTCCTTGGTGTTCAAAAAATCTCAAATCACAATTGACCTGGCTTTTATCATTTTACATATAAAGTCACTTATATTTTTACTAATTTTTATTATTCTAAAAATATCTAATTCAATGAATTTAATTGGTCATAGCTGTGGTTTTGCTTGAAGATTAACTTAATGGACTTTGTGTAAAATGATAACTCTTTTGTTATGTTTTCCCTGGTAGTGACCATTATTAACAAAAGCAGATAAATTATCATTACATAGATGTTTATGAAACATTGAGTGGGCACACGTCAGAAGAACATGTTACAGGATGCTAAAGCCCTTACTCAGAAAATGAAGGACACATTCTATATTGCATAAGACTTGATTATAAACCATATGGTACCAAATCTCTGTTCCATATAATTGTGTGTACCTTATAGAGACAATGATGACTGCCCAAGAAGAATTAAATTAGAAGTAATCAACCAAATGTAACTTATATATGATTATAATTAGGAAATGTGCTACATTGTTTATCATTTATAAATATTCACACTATCATCTAGAACCAAATTTTTAAGAGATTTGCATTTCTGAAAGGCAAATAGTTTGCTTTAGAACCCACCTGTTGTCTGGAATGGCTCTCACAAGTCAAGCATAACTCTGTGTGTGTTGGGGGTTATGCTTGTATATATACATGTATATTGGAAGTATGTGCATGTGAGTGTATATTAACATATGTGTGCAGGCAATGCAGATAACAGACCTTGATGCCCTCAATCATTATTTTATAAATTTATTAAGGCAGGCTCTCTTGTTGAGCCTAAAGCTCACCAATTTGATTAGTTTAATTATCCGGCTAGCTCTAAAGATCTCTGTCTCTACCCCCTCCCAAGAGTAATGGAATTACAAGGAAGACCACTACACCTGTTTAACATTTGTGTAAATGCTAAGGATCTGAACTTTGGTCCTTGTCCTTGTAGGACAAGCAATTTACCTTCTGAGCCATCTTGTCAGTCCAGGTTTAACTTCTTAATCATTATTTCCAAAATCTTCAAATTTATTGGCCTTTTGACAGCATTTATACTGTCAACCAACTACTTACGTGGTATTTCTATTCACAAAGGTATTTTCATTTGTATTTTTGAAAGAAAAAGATAAAAAATAAGTGAACTGTCCAAAGTCACTGTGATGGTTAGAGACTTGAAAAAAATCTCAAGTCACCTGGGAAATGGATTTCAAGTCATACCTCTGAGGGATTGTTTCAAGTATGCTAAACTTTGTAGATTTTAGTTACCTACTGTATATAGAATATCAGACCTAAATCCTCCCATGTATTTTGATCCTTATTATCTGATCTTGCCTAGCATTATCCTCTTCTTCCTCCATGAATCCACCTGTTGATCATCATATGGAAATGAGAACGTGTGGCATTTGTCTCTTTGTGCCTGGCTTGTTTTATCGGTGCTCTCTTCCTGCTGTCATTCTCTTCTATGTTGTTAGTTGCCTTTATTTCTTTTGATATCCTCAATGCAAATATTTTATGATCACACACTTGGTTTCTCTTCTTTCTAAATGCTATCAACTTTGGGCAGTTCAAGCAGACTCAAGTCAACAAAAGAAATAATTATGTTTGTCTGTTTTCCAAGGTTTATCTCCAAGTGCTGAGGAGTTTCTGTCAATTTTCTATCTCATGATACACTGACTTTCTTTTTTTGATTATTGGTGCTGCTCGGGGGGGAATGTATTTGATTTTCATTGATACCATTAATTAATCCAGACTAACCTTAGTCTGTCATTCCCTCAACCTCTACCTCCCAAATGCTGGGATTACAGGCCTATACCACCAAGCCACTTTCGGAATTGTCTAAAACCGAAAAAAAAAATCATCATGCTCTCCACTCCCCTCAAAGCAAAACTAATACAAATTACTTAAAATGGAACTTTAACCAAAGTTTTGAGGATGATGGATGAGGGCTGAAAAATTATAAAGCAGAAGGAAAGAACAAAATGAAACAGAAGCCCTTCTGTCTATACAACTTTAGTGTCTTCTTGCGACAAACTGAGCAGCAGATTTTCCATGAAGTTACTAAGGCTGAAATTTCTGCCCTCTTCATCTGATTGGGCTCTTTCAGTAATTGGGAGGTGTTCCAGCAATGTCCTAAGCAGGTCATATATTTTTGTATAAAATTTGCTTGGTAAATATATTCTTGTGCTAACTTTCTCCTGAGACTTTCAAAATATTAACATAGATCATTCTAGTGGCATATATGACACCCTTCCTTCTGAAAGGCTGCTTTCTTGTGGCTCTTGCTTTTAAACCTTTACATTTCCTATATCTGTCTATCTAGCATCTGTTTATCTATATCTATCTATACTTATCATTTATTTACCTACATGTCATCTATCTACCCTTTCATATCTCCCAGTCTATCATTATTTATAGTCTAATTATCTACAATATTTACATTCATCCCTCCATCTTCTATTTATCCTTCCAGTCATCTCTTTCTTCCCTACTATGTTCTAGGAGGTAAGAAAGGAAGCATGACAACCTTTCATGGTCAAAGGTGACATCCAGATGTTTTCTTACACCAAGACTTCTCCTTTGTTATGACATGTGCTAATGTCTTACTTTGCAATTTTTATTTTGAATCACATTTCAAACTTTCCTGGTGCATCAGTTGCTCTTTCTCATAATCTTGGCATATGCCAAGCATGGTGTTAATTAGTTTTCATTTATTAACTCATGTTAATCATAACAACCTTCTTAAATGGTGTAATTATTTACATTATCACTTTAAAAGTCAGTGCTTAGTGAGGTTAAATAACGAACTAATGTCACACATGTGCTAGACTTGGCTTGAAGAATTACATCTGGCCTTAGATGTGCCTTGATCTATCCACCTGCCTCTTCTGAACTCACTTTTCTGCAGCTATCTTCTTGGTTTGGCCAGCCAGAGGTATTCTTACTTTTTCTCCATTCCCATATTTGTATCAATTCTATATCTCTTACATTATCCTATGTATTGATCACAAAGCATGGAAGCCTTGTCTTAATCATCAGAAACCAGACACAATGCTGCAAGACATCACTCTAGTGACTTATATTTAGATAATAAAAATTACTATTATGAATTTTATAACCAGGCATACTTACGAATTTTTTGAAAGGGGAGAGCATTTGTTACTTTCAGCAGGACATAACCTAGATCTCTCTTTATTTAATTACATTTTTTGCCTATCTACATAAGCTCAATAGGTACCTTCCTTTTTCCTCCCACCTCCCTTCCCCTCTATTATCCCCCATTTCACTCTCCCCCACTTCCTACTCTCTCCCCTGTCCCTCTCCTTCCCTCCTCTTCTCTTGGTGCTTCCTGCTTTCTCTCTCCCACTCTCCAGAGCATCTGTTTATATGGGCACTGAGGTCCCCTCTAAGTTGTCTACACCAGTGAGGGTTTGGGACTTAGTGGCATAGCTTGGGGCCAACTTCTTGGGCTGCCCACTAGTAAGGGAACTCCATTATGACTGCTTAATCCCTTGCCTCTGAGGATTCTACTGTCTGAAGTCTTCTCCCCTGTGATCTATGCTAGACTTTGGGCAGATTGTTGATATGTCACCCATTGTGCAGGTCAGGCAAAATCCAATCCCATTGTGGCTATATCCTTGCTGCTGCAGCTTTGACTTACCTGGAGTATCTTGTTGGTCCTCCCCATCTTTAGGCTCTAGCAATCTTGCTACCCCTTCATTGGCAAGGTTCCCTGAGCCTTAGGATGGGGGAAAGGTTTGGCTGATCTGGTTCCCAATGGACATTGTAGGGTCTTTGGTGTTCTGAATTATGGTTTGTTGTTTTCAGTTTTGCTGTTCCTGCACTGCCCTTGGCTGTATCCTGATTGGTTGTAGAAGTCAGCTCACTCACTTCCCTTCCTGTTCACTTAGGACTGAACAGGTTTGATGTCCCTAGTCAAGGAGGGTATAGGAACTCGTAGTTAGATGGTACCCTCTGAAAAATGGAAGACTGACTCCTCTTACTGCTGTGTCCTACTCCTATTCTTCCATCTATCTTTGAGTCTCTTCTTCTATTTAGAACAGTTTTTTATCTTTGTTAGGAAATGACTTCGACAACCTGGATCTCTTAAGTGATGAATTTGGGCTTCAGTAGGGAAACATCTCTATATTGCACTCAGACAATCTTGGGAATGTTGTGTGTCATCTTTTCCAGTGGTCATGTAATCCTAACAAGCAAGAAACCATTGTTAGAAGGAAAAAAATGTTCTTACCTGACAGGGAAAGCAACTGTCATGGTTTGAAATGTGTCCCCCACAGTCTCATGTGTTTGGCAAGATTGGTACCTTGAGAGATGGAGCCTTGCTGGAGGAAGGCAGTCACAAGGGGTGGGTGTTGAGGTGGCTTAGTCCCACCCTACCTCTAGGAGAAGTCTGACTTTGTAGCAAGCAGTCTGCAGCTCTCAGCTTCCAAGATGTCTGCGGTGACTTAGCCTCCTCCAGCTTTGGCCAGCCAGCCATGCCACCTCTGCTTTGAGAGACTGCCTTCTCTCTGGAACCATAAGCTAAATAAACCTCCCTTTCTCCCTTAAGTTGGTTGAATTTGAGTGTCCTCTCACAGCAATAGTTAAGAGTGACTGTTACAGCAACTATATGCTTAATACAATAAAACTCTCACCTGACTTTCAGAAGCATGCTTACTGGTATGTATAAAAGGGGATCAATCAATATTTGTGACTTTTTGGGATAAATCAATTATAAACTGTAAGTTCAGAGTCACATTGATATGACTCAAAGAAGAGAATGTGAATGGAGGGAAGTAGGATGTTTTCTCAGATGGAAATAGTGTATTCACCAAATGAGACTAACACTAGAACCAATCATTCTAGTAACAAAGACAAACGCTAGACGAACACTGAGTGAATTAGAACAGACTGGCAATTTTTAGGTAAAAAGAATTGATTTATGCATGGTTTCTATTGGGAAAGTTTAAATAAGCATTCCAGAAAAAAATTTAGTTTCCATTGTTGGTACAGTTAAAATCAAGGATAATTCTTAGAAGCCACCTTAAAGGATCCTCCAGCAAGAAGTCTTGCCTCAGAGCAATGGTTCTTTTTGCTTAAGAAGATTGCAGGGAACAATTCTCCATTTTTCTGTTGAGCATTAGACTCTGTAAAGGAGTATTTTTGTGCTCAGTCATTCTTCATCATTTTTTAAAATTTAATAGACTAAGAGGAATGAGCACAAGTTTTAATATAAGGTAAGTACCCAAGTTTCCCACATTCAGCCTAATCAGCATCATTGTCAAAATCTGAGCCTTGGAGTCTGGATGTTATGTTCATTGACTTTTTCTCAATTCTGCCAATTATGATAATATGATATTAAGTAAGTGAATCCATCTTTCCTTGTTTCTGTTCCGTCTCTGTTGTAAGCAGAAGAAGGTGTTTAATGGGAGAAGAAAACGGAATCAAATAGCAGAATATAGGGCAAAATTATTTAAGTTCATTGTATATTTGTATATAAATTGTCAGAGATTAAAATAGAAATGCAAAAATATGAGTGAATAATAGTATCTCTATATAGATATGAATGTTAAAAAAACCAATTCATAAAATAAACACCGAAAGTGCAAAGCCTGGCACACAGACAGCTCATGATGATTAATTTCAGTTGTTACCTTGACATAATCAAAAGAAAATCTCTTGAGAGAAGGACCACTGGCATGTGTTGGGGGGATTATCTTGATTACTTTAGGTGCTGCTGGAAGACCCAACTTAGTTATAGGTGAGACAAGTAGGAGACCTGGACTATATAAAATGGGAAGAAGTGAACTGATCATTTGTAAGTATGCATTCATCTCTCTCTGCTTTCTGACTATAGATTCATTGTGATCAGCTGCTTCAAACTCCTGCCCCTTTGACTTCTCCAGTTAATGGCTGTACTCTCAAATTGTGAGCCAGAATAAATCATTTTCCCTTAAGTCACGTTTGTCAGGGTATTTTATTATAACAACAGAAAAAAGAAATCTTGCCCCATAAATTTTCTATAGTGTAATTAAAATTAGATGAAAGAAGAGTTTGAATAGATGTTCATGGGGGTCAGTGGCAAATCAGTCATTACATTCTGAGCAAAGTTTCTATCTGGGGTAAACTAGGTACTAACAAACCTTATATAGCATGGCAAACTAGATAACCACAAAGAATTAAACACTTCATTATGGCTAAAAATGGCAAATGTGTACATATATCCACATATAAATATATATGTGGTACGTCTCCATGGTGTGAAGAGTGCACATAAATGATGACTATCAGCTTTATACTTGTCTCACATTCATACACATACTGTCAGAACTGCTCCTTGCTATGTCTAGTATGCTATATCAAAAGTGGGAAGATCTGTGAAGACACATACTACCTCAATAGCATCTCAGGGGTAGTTAACTAAAACAGCAGTCTGAGGTGTCTCTTGAGTGCAAGGGCAAGAAAGAAACATTTCCGTCAACAGACACCCACTATCTTGGTAGTGGAATATGACTTAAGGCATCTTCCTGCTGTTCTGGATGAATGATACAGAAAAGATGTCCAAGAGAAGAGACTTATCCATTCTATTCAGATGTGTTCATATAATTATGTCATTCAGATCAAGTAATCTTATACACAGATTCAAAATTTAAGTCAACTCACAGCACCATAAAAGTTATTGAACATGTTCACTTTTAAAGTTCCACTAAGTTAACAGTATACAGGTGGTCATCAGGGTGGTTTATCAATGCAAAGAAAGCTAGAGTTAGGGAGGATTTTTTCCTAATACTTCTTTCCAACGCTTAATAAATTTTAGAAAGAAGGAAGGGGATCAGGTAATGTAGGGGCAAAATGACTTAAATTCACTTATACATGAATGAAACTGTCAAAGAATAAAAAAGAAATTATAATTAATTATTTTGGAAAGTTTAGACTTTCAAATATTTTTTAAATAAGCAAACTCCTTACTACATTGAAATTATTTAAGAATAAAAACTGTTCTCTATTTCCTGCTTAAAACTTGCAATTAAACCATAAGGATCTAGGAACTCTTTTTGACTCTGTGATTCCATAAATCATTAGAAATGGAAACAGCAGACAAGGCATTTTAGCCTTTTATTTTGGTCCATAGCTATAATCATGGTGCTCAGGAGGTCAGCATAAGAGATTCCTGAGTTTTGAGGTCAACTTGGGCTACATGAAGCAATCCCTTCATGGTTTGAGGCCAGTCTGAACTATATAGAGAACAGCTCCTGATGTACCCTGGCAAAAAAAAGCATGCCATTGCTTTTACCAAGTGTTGAAGATACGTTCACATACAAAGCACTGTGTTGTAGGAATGAATTTTTGTGTGTGTTAATGAATCTCAATGATTGCTACGTGTGATGGTTATGGAACAATAGCTTCACAAATATATTTGTATTATTTTCACTCCCGATTATGCCCATCCTAAACTCCATTTTCCCCCATTTCAATCCTTCTCTTTCCCCACTCTCAGTCCCTCTGTTCATTTATGGTTCATTTAGTCCCATCTGAGTTCCAGTCAATGACTTCTATCTTGGTATTTACTTAACTAAGGACAATGTATCAATGAAGACATGTCCTTGGGCAGGGTTGGTAATCTTCTCTCCCAGTGGTTTCTTTCTGATGGAGATATGGTGTTTCTTGAGGTCTTTTTTTCATGGTGTAAAGCAGATAAATGGATCATGTGGTCTCATGGAAGTAGGCCCAGCCACATTTAAGTTCAAGCTTGCAGAGGCCTGGTCATAACTGTCTGCTGTGTCTCTCTCCACCTTCTACTTACTGCATTCTCTGTAATTCTTCCTGTAATATTTCCTGAGCTGCAGGGGAGAGAGAGGGGCGGTTTAGATGTCCATTTGAGCCAAATCATCCAGTCACTTATTTTCAATAATTTAGCTAGTTGTCATTTTCTGTAATAAACACCTTTCATTGCAAGGTTACTAAGTTGAATGCTAGGCATTCCTAAAATTGGTGCTTATAATAAATAGCTGTTTGGAAGGAAATTTGATATAAAATCTTTATAGCTAAATATTAATAGTTTGTTCCCCATACAAACTCTGCATCTTCTCCTTCCATAAGCTCTTTACCTGATTATCCATACCTGTGATGTGATCCCTGCTTGTAGATGGATCTTAAATCCAATCAGAGAACAGTTACCCCCTTTACATTCATGCCACTATTGCACTGCTAGTCACCTCTTCCCCATGTGGTTGTTGCAGCTTTTGACTTTCACAAGTTGATGAGATTGTTGATTGCTTTTCTGGTACCATGAAAGCTGGCTGACTAGGAGGAAGCTTCTAGACCAGTTCCATCTTGATTTTTTTTCATGTCATGTGATCAGCATGTGTATCATCTTCAGCAATAGGGTTTTACTATTAGTTTCTGGAGGGCTACCAAGAGCAATGGCAAAAGTCTGTACTATTTTGGGACTTTCGAAATATCTCTGGCAACATCTTATTAGGAAGTATCACATACCTAGTACTGGAAATTTTATTAAACTTTCCATGGCTGCTGGTTGGAAAATTACATGGCCTTTTATTCTCTCATACCCTTTCTTCCTTGCTCCATATTCCCTTCTGTCATATATGTCTGTTCATACTCTTTTATATCAAAGGCTAATCTGCTGTGGAAACAAATAAGGACAAGTTAGCTATGACAATATCCCTGTTACTATACTTCATATAACAACCATTTGAACAAGTTTTTATTGTATCCCCTTTTAGAAACTTTGGAGACTTGCAAAAGGAATTACTAATCTATGACTTATCAAAATAGAAATTTGGTAAGTTATTTATAATTATTTTAAATACCTCCACAGAAATATGGAGGAAATTGAAAATTAAATGGGTGGATAGTCACTGCCACTTTGAACAATAACTCATGATTGTAAAGATGCATTTAGAAAAGTTAAGTGCACTTGAATACTTGTTCATCGATAAGTAATAAATGATAAAGAAGTGTGTGTATGTGTGTGTGTGTGTGTGTGTGTGTGTGGTATATATGATGCCTGTATACACAACCACTCTTCAAACTCAATGCTTCCATCCACACTCAATAGAATGATAATTGTCAATTTTAAGTTATTTCACTCCCACAAAGCAAATGAAACGGTATGGAGATCATTTTAATGGCCATTGCCAAGTAAGGTGGATGTTACATGTGTTGAATGAGCATATGTGAAAGATGTAGATTACCACACTGCCATGTCCCAAGAACAACAGAGAGTCACTGGGCTACAATTTCACAAGACAAAATCTCCATGGTAGAAATAGTTGCTATTGCCTATTTGATTTGTATAGGCCCTTTTCAAGGTGTTTCTGTACTCATAAAATGTACATACTCCTATGCTGTACAGATGGGATATTGTATTTATTATTCTTTTTTTGCTTACTTACTAAATGTTAGAGGTCTTGCAGTTAATGTATTTTGTTGTATTTCATTCCTAACAACTACACACTGTTATATTTGCATGGGCAGATGGCAATTTACTCTACTCTTCTCATATTAGCAATCATGTAGATTGTTTTTAGATTTTTGCTACTTCAAATTGTTGAAACAAACATCATCACAAATATGGCACTGTGTAAATATGAAAACACTCCTGTAAGTCTCTCTTCTCAAGGTGAAACTGTAGGGTCAATTTATGAACCATAAATACTGGCAAACATCAGAAATATTTTCAATCTTACAAATGCATTTTAATAATGTGAAACTTAATGAAAGTAACTAAAACTGTACTTAAGTAATATATTGAAGACAAATCCAGAAAGCCATCCATATCAAGAAATATAGTGGATGTATGAGAAAGCAGAATGTTACAAACAGTAATGCTGAGAACATTAATTTCCCCATACAGATGTCATCACTCTTGAGCCATTTTTTCTGACTGCCTCATTAATGTGACCCATTGTACTATCTTCCCTTGCCCAAGTGCCTGGTAACTGAAGCAAAAACAATTGTCTACAAAATTCATAATGACTAGACTTTCAAAAAAGCAGAAGAAAAACAAACCTGAAAATATGCTGCCCCTGGAGATCATTGGAAAAGGAACCTCAAATAAGAACAAAATATATTTGGATAAAAATGAATTGCCAAAGCATAAATTAAGTACATTCTTCCTCCTATGTTTTTCTCAAAGAAACATCTACATAAAAAGGACCAAATATGTCAGATTTCTTTGTTGGGAAACTGAAAGAGCTGGTTCTAAACCATCGTGAAGAACTAATGGAATGCATGTTCCATGAAACAAGATACAGAATTACATCATTGCTTCATCAACAAATCTCTGTGAATAAGTATGATTTTTTTGAACACTTCTCAGTCATTGAGCATTTTTCCTTCACAAAGACCAATCTGAGGAGTGCTTGTAAACAGGAGATGGCTTTATAGTGTTGGAAAAAGCAGAGACTTTCTTTCTTCACAGAGCATAGGTTGTACAGAGAGAAAAATCACAATTGTTTTGATGCCTCTGTAATCAGAGTTGCAGGCACTATAGAAGGCTACAACAGGGAACTTGACATTTATAGTATGTGGAGAAAGACATCCTTGAAAGAGTGAAGTTTGAGCCAAGATGGGGAAGTGAGTCTGAACAGCATTTTGTGACAGGTTTAGGAAGCATTCCATGTCTTCTAGTGTTATTCTTCTTTAGAGGTGAACTTCTCTTTCAAGTAAAAGGTACATAAAGGCAAAGATATTCTAACTGGTGTGTGTTTCCATTGATGATAAAAAAGATGGTAAATGTCTAATAAGTAAAATTTCATTTCTAGTGCCTAAAATGAGCCTGATAATATTCTTAACTCCCCAAGACACGTGTAGTGGTGACCCTATTCTCATGTAGTTTATATCTTTGAAAGAGAGTGTCCAAACAACATTCATGTAAATAGATAATAAGTAATTTGAGGTATTACAAAGAAAATAAGCTAAAGTAATAAACTGGGAACGTTGGTAAGTAGGGAAATCCTTTTATAAACAACAGCAGCAACAAAAAGGTCTACGCTTTGAGTCTTTCCCTCCAGTTTACTTTGTTCACTTCATTTTATTCAATACAGTTTCGTACAGTTTGTCACTTGATCCTTCTACCATATTCACTTTCACATTTTGTGAATGCACATGCACAACTCAATCAGTGTCCATCTTTTCCTTGTTTGGCTCTTCCCTTTTTCATCCATCCTCCCCCCCAATCCCCCCCACCACAACCACCTGGTCCTCAGTTACACCATCATTTCCCAAATTTCATTTTAAGCTTTCTATTCTTTTACCATCACTTCCTACTTTCCCATCTCATATATTCTAGTGTCTGTGTTCCAAATTTTTTCATTGAAAATGCTATCCTGTTACCCAACTAAGATATTTGTGTTTTTCAATAAAATCCTTAGCAAACAAACAACTTCTCAATTAAAACCCAAGTTATTAGCCGTCAATAGTATCCTCCATCTGTCATGTAAAAAATGGATAGTATAGACTATTAAACAATTGTCTTTTTGTTTTAAATTCAGTGTTTGAAAGATGAAGAGTCCTAACTGTTTTCTCTGTAATTACACACAAACAAGTAGCAGTCCATTAGTGGCACATTGGTAAGTAAAACCTGATAGCTTTAAATACAAACTTTAGTGTAGGAATATAAAGAATCTTATTTATTTATTGAGAAATCTGAAGCTTTGATAAAACTGAAAATCACCCAAAATAGAAATGGAGTCACTTACACAGCTGACTAAGGGACTAGAATGTTGAAATGCAATTGTCCCATGCAAATATTTATATTTTAAAATGTTTTAGAATGATGTTACTATATCATCATTTTACTATGTTGGTCACTTGGTAATCATATCTGCTCTATATTAAACTAAAATATTGTAGTAATTTAAAGTTCAAACACAATCTCTACTTCTTAGGAAATTTTGAGAAAGATATATTTGTTATATGAAAGAAACTGAAATACACAGCTCATTAAGTGTAAATCACCCCAAGACTTCCTTATAGTGGGTTTTAGAATTTAAAGGCAATTTCCAAAAAGCAGCAAGTCTACACTTTTTTCTTCCAATTTTGCTGTTTACATACATCTAGATAAGAACTTTTTTTACTAAATGCATAATTATTAACGACAAAGTCAGCTTAAGAAGTAAATTTCTTTAATTTAAAAATAAACTTTAATGTTGTTTCTTCAGAATAAAATAAACCAGAAAAAAGATTACTGTGCTGTCTGTAATTTGACACTAGATTTTATAATTTCATTGATTTAATTGCATATAGAAGTCATATCTCGTTGTAGAGAGTAAACCTTGCATGTGAAGATTTATGTGAGTGGTAGCAGACAATCCAGGTAGTTGGCTCTACTTTGAAGTCTTGAAATGAATAGTTTCTCTGGAAGATGTAAGAGCTCATGTTATTCAGGGTCACATGTCTGTGTTACATAAGGAGAGGAAGTTGTGAAGAGCATCTGAGAACCATTGTGGCAACTGTCATAATTGTTAGGGTCTGATTTCTCCCCAAAAACCCCCCTCCCCCAGACACATATGCAAAAGCAAGAATGTTTATGCAATCCTGCATGCTGGGGTCCGCCACAGGATGAACAAAATGGCGGCCCGAACAAAGGTAATTTTTGGCTTATATAGCCCTATAGGGAAGCTCTTCTCACAGTATTCTGGCTCCCTGAGATGATTGGCTCAAGTACAGTCACGTGTATACGTAGAGAAACCCTATTGATCCCATTGGCCTGAATGTGTGTACTTGCTGAATGTGTGTCATGATTTCTATCTCAATTGGCCTTTTCCCTGATTGGTTGGCCTCAGCGCAGGCACTAATATGGTCGGTCCCTGGCGAGCCTGGGTGGAGCCTGCCATGGTGTAAGGCTAGTCCTCTAAGCCAGGTGCCTTCAGTAATACTGTGTCCTTGGATCCTTTCAGGTGTGTGTGTGTGTGTGTGTGTGTGTGTGTGTGTGTGTGTGTGTGTGTGTGTGTGTGTGTGTGTGTTGTAGTGCTTCTGTTAGAGCATGCACTTACAAGACTAGCACTTGCTCTTGGCAGATGCCTCCACACTACCAGGATCGATGTTATGAAGTTAACAAGTCTGTATCCGGGTAGAGATTCTAAACAAGCTTTAATTGAAATAGGAAATTCAAAAAAAGTTTCCTCTCACAAGGCAGACCATCACAACACATTTTAAAAGCCAGGTTTCCCTGTACCAAGAACCTCCTCAAGAATTACTATTCTGGTTCCCAAGAATCTTCTAACTAGTGTAAATATACAAATAATCTCACAAATTTAAATATTGAATTGGGTCTGACAGATTAACAGAGTGGTGAGACACAATATGTGTCATTTGAGACTCTTAGGAAATCTGTGAGATCCTTAAGTCAGATATGCCCATTTCAGAGATGAGGTAGTTGAGGAGTAAAGCGTTAAGAGGTATGTTTGTTGTTGGTATTGTTTTCTAGACTCACAGGACTACAAACTGGAAGCATCTGAAATTAGCATCTTGTCTTCTGATATTAAATTTCCCTTAAAATCAAGTGACCCTGTGGGTTTAATGAAGTAAGAACAATTTACTTGTGTTGAGCTAAATGGAGTTAAAACTAAAGTGGTATTTAGTATGCATTCTTCAATTAAACTGTTCTCTACTACGTGGTATTTGTAAAATTCAGCTATAAATTATGGAGTTAAAACAGCCTGTGAAATATATGAGAATATGGTCTCATTCAAAGTCATCCTGATTTGAAGGCTCCTAGTGGACAGATGCTTATTGTTACACTTGCTTCAGAACAAAATTGTCACCTTTATGGCACTTCATTCCATTCCATTGGCAAGTTCAGTCTCTGCATTTGAACAGATTTGAACCTGATTTTTAAAATAGCATCTAATTTTTCTTGTGAATAGCTCTGTGGTACACCACCAAGAATAAGTGAGCTCTGTGAGCTAATTTAAACTTACTCTTTGTGATTTTTTTTTGTCCACTAAAACTTCTAAGTTTGCTGCCCACGTCCTTACATATAAAATATGTCCTCTCCATCAAAAAAAAAAAATCAGATGCTAATCAGAAAATTCAAATTTGAAGTAACTTTGACCTAACACTTGTCAAAAGTTGGCTTCAATTTGCTGATGTTTTAGGAATGAAAATCAAAAGATCCTGTCAAAATCCATTCTTCTAGGTTTCTCTGAGCTCCAAACTTGAACACAACAACAAACAAAAGAATGTCTTTAAGAACTGCCTCTAAGAAAAATCCAAGTTATGATTGAACTTAAAAGAGACAGAGAAGTAGGCTTTTGAAGACTTTGTCTGTTTCTTGGCAAAATAATAATAAGACATTGACCATTGTTATAAGATGTTTTTGTTCTTGGAAAGTACTATAGAACTCAAACCAGAAGAAAAGTGTTTGTACTAAGGACAACCTAAGTTCACCATTTTATTAGATGTTAAAACGTCTCAGAATTTGTCCTTTTGACTTTGTTGCTTAGAGGTTTTCTTGACCAGCCCCTAAAGAAGTAAAAGTAACTTTTATCTCTGGTGGTTTTTATGACCTTCAAAAATTAAGATGGGAATGTCTTAGTGGTGAAATGTTTATCTAGCAGGAGTAAAGCTCACGTTTGATCCTTGGTACCATTAAGCATAATTGTTCTTTTCAAATTCATATTATTGGGCAGGGCCTATAACTGAGTGGTAGAATGCTTGTCTAGAATGCACAAGATCCTGATTTCAATCCCCAGCACTTTAAAAAAAAAGTTAGAATCTGGGGAATGTACAAGAGATAGAACTTATTTAAACCGACACACATCTGCATAGTTTGAATCAAATTAAATCAAGCATGGCCGTGTTGTGTTTGTACCTTCAGACTCCCATTGTACTAGGGAACTCTCTTGTTATTCTGTTTTTATATCTTCAGGTTGTTTTCTTTCCTAATCAATGTTTTATTATGCATTTCTTTTCAGAATTGAAATTGTATTTTCTCTATGTCTGAAATGCTGTGTGATGTGATAATGGCTTTGCTTTATATATTTAAATATGTATTTTGTTCCTACTTTGCTATTCTGTGTGTATGTATGTGTAGTATATATGTATATGTTCTTGTATGTGATATGTAGTGTGTGGAGGAGACGTGGAAACAAGAGTCTGATGTCAGATCATTCTCCACCATTTCTGGTGAGCCAGACACTCTAAACTGAACCCAGAGCTCATCATTTCAGCGAGTCTTCTTCTAGCCAGTCTTCTGCAGATATTCTCTGTCCTGTCTCCTGAATGTTAAAACAGCGAGCTGCCATATACACCCAGCATTTACTGGATGCTGGGGATTTGAACTCTGACACTGGTGTTTATGCAGCAAGAGCTTATCACTCTGTTACCTTTTTGTGATGCATTTCACATTTGATATGATAAGCTGTAAAGATTCTATTATGTTCAAAATATTTGTAAAATAAAAGGTATGGCCTTTTGAAAGTTAACTCAAGATACTGTTAAACTGAAAGTTTAATGCAGTGAACTCAAGAAGAAATAAAGTATGGACTCAAGCAATTGAACTCAATAGGTATTTTCTTAGCTACCTGTACTTAATGGGTTAATATTTCGTGTTGCAGGATATTGAAAGATAAAGGTAACTGGGTTCTTTCTCTGAGATTATAATTCTGATGGGGAGGACATAAGTCCTCAGAGCATAGGAGTTTTCATGATGTTCAGAAATACAGAAGTGACCTGAATTTGCCAGAATTCTGAAATATCTATTATTTGATCAGGGCAGAAATTTAGGTCGAGGAAATTGGCATTACTGTCATATGAATGTCAGAGACAAAGGCCACTTCATTGGAACTAGTTTTAATCAGCAGGTTCTTAGAATAAGCCTTCAGAAAGGAATCTGGCTGAGAATGAGATGCTAGTGATATTTCACGGCCTTGGGATGGACACTGGAAGACCCTGGGGTATAGCTCAACAGGGACCACCTTTCTCACTGTGACCACAATAGGCGCTGCCTACCTAGAGATATGAATAATGTTTCACTTCAGTATTTGGGTTCAACCGAGGGTCAAAGGAAGACTATGTGTTCAGCAAGTGACATGGAGGGGGAAGGTGTTCTGTGCCTGTGAAACAGCGTGTTCCAAGGTCCTGTGGTGAGTACAGCGTGGTACATCTGAGGCAAGCAAAGGAGCCATTGTGCATGGATCAGTGCTGTGGGAGTTTGGATGTGTTGTGACATGAGGCCCCTCAGGACTCAGAGGCTTATGCTGCTAACATGTTGATTTTGATCCTCCATCAGAGAGAAACTATTCAGTGTTTTAACTCTGGCAGGATTTAAATGAGCTAACGGTCCTCTTGGCATGTGTGGAGGAAACTGGAAAGGAATCAGTGGAAGAGTTAAGAGTCTACTCAAGGAAGGGAGGAATCATGGCTCTGATGTCAGAGGTGAGAGATAGTGTGCTGAGCTCTGGCTGCGGAATGGAAACCACACTTGGTTCTTTGTGGAGGGTATGATGGGGAAAGTGAGACCTTTGCCACATGTCTACATATACACCATGGCACATGCTTCCCCATTCACACACATACACACACACACACACACACCTACACATACTTCCCTATCACACATGCATACACAGGTAATAGCAGTTAATATAAATATTGATATTGCTATTTTTTCATTTTTATATGTATATGGAGATACATGCATCCATTGGCCCAACACCACCATTTTAATGAAGTGCAGTTGTGTTGTTAGCTAAGACAGGAGCCACTGAACAACGAAAGCCAAGGCCACTGAGCCAGATGTCATCTTGTTATGTCTCCTTAGCATTTACTTTCATGCCTGCCAGGTCTGGGCAGATGTCAGCATTTTGTGCCAAAAGCATAGCAAGTCAAGACATTCTGATACTTCTGAGCCTTTAAGAACCAAACTTGCAAGGAGTTCATGGAATAATCTACCTGCCAATGGCCAATTGGAAATCAATGCTCGTACTTCATTATGGTATCTCTATTCAAAACTCTGGAATTTTAAGGAAGCTAAAGAAGATTTAAAAATAGCAGTTAGGGCCAGGGAGGTGATTTGGTGAGTAAACCTCTTTGGCACAAGCCCAAGGGTTTGACTTCAGATCCTTACATGCCATATAAAAGCCGAGGCAGAGGCCTGAGCATCTGCAATGCCTGTGCATCTATGAGAAAAGAGAGGCAGAGACCAAAAATCCTCAGAAAATTGGAGGTCAGACATCCTTGCTTACATCTCAAACAGGATGGAAAAGTGAGGAACAACACCCAAATGTTGTCTTGTACCTCCACATGTCTACATACATATACACCATGGCACATGCTCCCCCATTCACACACACACACACACACACACACACACAAACACACACACACACACCCCTACACATACTTCCCTATCACACATGCATACACAGGTAATAGCAGTTAATATAAATATTGATATTGCTATTTTTTCATTTTTATATGTATATGGAGATACATGCATGCATATGTATATTCCCATGTCTGTGTCTATTTGTATAAGTAGGTGCTTACATACATGTGTGAGCATGCAAATAGAGGCCTGAGGTGGACATTGGGAATCATTCTCAGTCCCTGTTTCATCCTATCAGAGATTCTTTTTTTGTTTGTTTGTTTTGTTTTTGTTTTGCAGCAATGGGAATTGAACCAGGACCTTTTGTGTGCTGCTCGAGTGCTCTGCCCCTGAACTACTTCCCCAGCCTCACTTATTCATTCATTAGATATTTTCTTTGGACAGCAAGGGGACTTTAATTCAGGTTATAGGCCATGATGGCAGGGGAGTTCCAGCAGTCACAAGGACATCTACCACAGCAAGAGCAGAATGGTCGAGGACCAATGCTTCACACTTTTTGCCTTCTAGTTTTCCAATCTTCCAAAAGCCAACCAGCTATCCCTCTTTCTTTATGCACCTGCCCAGGGAATCAGCACATCTGCTATGGGTTGGATCCTCTCACATCAGTTATGCAATTAGACAATGTCCTATAGGCCTAATTCCTCATAGGTGTGCCTGGTGGCTCAACTCTCTTGAATGTCAAGTTGATAGCTACAACTTACTGCCACACTGAGAATACCACAATGAAGGAATAAATAAAGCTGTCATCCACAAAATTATATTGAAATGAAAAGAGACTTTACATGCTCTGTGCAATGTCCAACACACTATTGACTCCACAAAATCTAGCATTTGTTAAAGGCACCAAGATCCTTGGAGGCAAGGGATTGACAGTCACAGTAGTGTTC
Organism: Typhlomys cinereus; assembly: GCA_023101885.1. Lineage (NCBI taxonomy): Eukaryota > Metazoa > Chordata > Mammalia > Rodentia > Platacanthomyidae > Typhlomys > Typhlomys cinereus. The sequence continues at coordinate 6,023,269 of JALPQD010000026.1, forward strand.
TTTGCTTAAAGGGAACACAGGATAGGATTTAGGGGAATGCCACTGGGTCTTTGTACGTCATCGGAGAGGAGAGCCCAGAGGAGAGACTGGCAGGCACATTAAAGGATTCTCCGGGGATTGGAGGGGGAGGCACTGAGGGATGGGGAGGGAGGGATGAGGGGTGGGGGAGCAGGGGGGTCGGGGAGAGGAGGAAGGAGGGAGGGAACTGGTATACCTACTAAGTTTGTATGAGCGGAAATAATAATAAAAAATGTTTAAAAAAGAAAAGAAAAGAGACAGGCCAAGAACAAATGTGCAGGCAGAGCTAGCGCAATGGCTAAGAGGGTAAAATGCTCACAATGCGATTCTGAGGACCAGAATTCAGATCTCTAGCACCCACATAAAAGCCAGGTGAACATGGTGGCCTATCTGTAGTCTCAGCTGTAAAGAGGTGGAAGACAGGATCTATGAGGTAAGCTGACTATCTGGAATAGTCAAGACAATAAGCCCTGGCTGCCTGGCTGGATTCAGGGATAGACCTTGCCTATGGAAATGAAGTGGAGGGGAAAAAAACTCCAAAGTCATCCTCAGGACACCAGAAACATGCATGCACATGCACCCCCATTGTACACTTACATGCATATGTATATGTATGTATAAGTATGCATATAAGTAATGCACACAAAACACAATACAGACTAAGCCAAAAAGAAGAAAAACTATGTAAGTAAATAAACACACACACACGGTATGTCAGTGAAGACAGAGAGAGCAAGCAAGATGTACCCATAGTTTTTACTAATCTTATTCTACAACACATTACAGAAGACATAGGAAAGTTTTCAAAATCCATCTGTGCCAAGATCAGAGTGTAGTTTCTTCACGTTGAGCATTCTGTATAGAATTTCCAACAAAATCATATATATTATTTTCAATAATAAGAAACACTTAGAATTAAGGTGGCCAGAAGAAGAGTATAGACGCATCTGGGGATTGCAAATTTAAATGTCTAGGGATTGCCTCAGTGACATGTTTTATGGCTAAAGGGAATAAAAGAGCCATGTCAGTTTAGGAACACAGAAACTCTGGTAGTGGATCATCAAGGAAACAACACCTCTCGATTCAAATGATATTTTTTCTTCATGCTGATTTATCAATGAATATAGCCAAATTTGTAGTGATAATCAGTATAAATAGGATCGTCCATTGTCACCAAAACAGATGAGGTGATGTTTTTGCTCTATCTCCCCAAACTTCATTTAAAGTAGCACAAAGATTTTTAGAGGCTTTATCATAAGACATAGTGTACTTTAAAAGTTTCTCCTGTGCTTAAAAAAGAGAACATTTATAAAAGCATTAAATGACTGTATTTTCCCACAAGGCAATATTGATTTGATCCCTGAAAATTGACTGCCACTTCCAGACTGTTTTTATGCTCATTTTGCACATTTACTCATAATTTCAATTCATGAAATTTAAACACTTTCTTGTGCCCATAAGTTTTCAGATGGTGACTATATGGCTAAGGCAGAACAAAATATCTTGATGGGAAGGAGATGGAAGGGACATAGGGTGTGTGGTATCCAGGCTCCTGAAAGTCAGCCATGCAAAGGTGTGTGGGTAGGTGACCTCCATGCCCTGCACTCTGTGTTAGGTTTCCTACAATGTGGTATGGTTTTCCTGAGAACAATCAAAGCATTTTTGCATTATGTGTGATCTCACTTTGGATATCTTAAAAAAATATTTTCCTTATGCTATTAAGGTCTTTGTTTCAGAGACTCCAAATGTCCTCAGTGAAATTCCGTTTGCCAGTCTTCCATATCTCTTCACTTATCCTAATTATTTAAATTTTCTTTTTCCTTCCAACTATATATTCTATGCTGATTTTAAGTCTGTCCGTGTCAACTTGGAAACTTTATTCTAAGGATATACTCTTTATTCTAAATATATAAACTTTTGTGTTTCTGCTTTACTTCAGTAGTGATATTTGATCTTCCTTTTTGCTTGCTTTAGTACTGCAATCTCTTTATCACTTTGTGTGATTTTTCTAGTTTATCTTTCATTTACTTAAATATTTCTGTTGATGCTTCTGAGATAGTTTCTTGTTTGGAGTTACACTTTCTTCTAAGGCAATATGTTCTGCCTTTCTGCATGTGAGTGTTGTTGCTTATGAAGCCATGTCTTAATTCCATTCCATTTTCTTTTTCTAGTTTATATATGCTTTCAAAATTGCAGTGGATTTCGGTTGTTTTCTCCCAGGCATCATCCTACCTCATCCCCCCTTCCCACTGACAAATGTCTTCGACCTGGCAAATTTTCCCCTACCCGAATATCCCTTCTCCTGTAGTGTCCCACTGAGTTCTATAAGGAGTGTCTCTTCTCGTATATGCTTGGGTACCTGATGTGGCACAGGTGATATTTCAATTTCTGACATTTGCATTCACGTGGGCAGCTTGGTTCAGATTTTCTCACAGTTCTTGTTTGAAAACTGTTGTTTTGAACTTTCTGCAGTAACATTTGAATGCTGATCACTTCCTTCCAATCCATAATTTCCTGGTTTGAGGCCATAACAGGCTGCAGGGAGAAGGTGGCTGAGGTATCCTACCATTTTGAAGTGGTGCTCTTACTTCTGGGATTTCATCAAGTGCTTGTGAGAGTTCAGTTAATAGAGCAGGGAACCAATCTTACCCCTCTTCATCTGGTGTCCACCCCAGTTGTATGCATGCCACTCCAGAGAATATCAATATGTAATTTCTCATGTTCCTCCCACAAACAGAAGAAACTGCCTAGTTATTTTCTCTTGTCAGGTCTCTAAATAAACTTCTTTTTCTGCAATGAGAGAATACTCACAACTTATGAGAGAATGGGGTGTTTATTTCATTATAGTTACAGAGGGGATATAGTCCATTTGTGGTGGGAATGACAAAGCAGAAGCATGGCTGAAGGCAGAAGAAGGAGCCCAATTCAGGTCACCATATTCAACAGGAGGCAGAAAGCAACAGAGAGAACAGCACCCCCATGTAGAATGGCTCATTCCATCTCAAATAACCTCACCCAGATAATCCTTTCAGGTAGTAGAATAGTGGATCTATTTGTTAATTCCAGGCCGAATGAAGTTGACAACCAAGATTAACTATCAAGTAAGTCTAGGAATATTGCTGGACAATCTCAGAATCTGGTCTGGTCCTGTAGTCTATTGGAAATGAAGTAGAAAGAGGAATTTGCTCTATCATGTGTGTGAGGTTGTAAGCAATCATTTAGCTGTCTTTCTATAAACCACTGAATTGTGTTCAGTTCATTGTTGATGGTGACATCTGCTAATGTTGGTAGAATCTTTGCTATTGTCATTCTAGCACCTAAACTTTAAATCTCTAATTACCTTATTTTATCCTAGCTTTTCCATGTACATATGCACAAACAGACTCCAAACTAAACAAAATTGAAGCACCATTCTCCAGAAATCTCTTATATTTCCTGATATGAATTGCTATGATGTCATCTACTTGAATAAATTTTATCACATTTCTTAAAAATCAAAATCTGGAAAATAATTGTAGATCAGTTGTAGAGAGTGCTTGTCTGATATGCACAAGGCCCTGGGTTCATTTCCCCACATGCAAAATGAATAATATATTTTATCCCAAATAGTAAGCATTTGCATTTTCTGCAGTTTGCCTGCATGTTGCCAAGAAATTCACAAAAAAATGGCTTATGGGAGCAAGGGAGTATTATTCTTTCTTAGGGTTATTATCAGTTATAGCTTGACAGGACAGCTTATATCAATACCAGTAGCAGAGAGAACTGGTCACACCTTATCCAAAGGAATTACTGAAAGAGGGATAACCCCACTTGCCAGGCAACAAGTCTATCCAAAGTAGACTAAAGAATGCCAGTTTACTGGACCACTTTCTCCCATCTTGTCTACCTGCCCAGGGAATGGTTCCATCACTCCCCCACCTCATGGGCTGGGTCTTCCCATATCAATCAGTAAATCTCTTACATGATTGCTCAAAGGCTTGCCTTAACTACTAGCTCTTCACAAATATTCCCAGAGCTTGGCCTCCATTGTCAAGTTGAGATAGATAGATAGATAGAAGGTAGATAGATAGATAGATAGATAGATAGATAGATAGATAGATAGATAGTAGATAGATTGACTGATGATAGAAAGATAGATAGATCTCACAGAATTGCCTGTTGTTTAACATAGTGTATCTAAATAAAATAAAACAGTGCTTTGTAGAATAACAGTTTCTTTTAATAAAAGAGGAAAATAAGTTCCCATTATAGCCCATTTCTGAGCTATTTCCTTTTTGACGTGTGTTGTTTCACACTCCTGTGAAAGATCATATCATGTTTCCATGTTCCCCTGTCATCTTCATTTCTTGGTTTATTACATATGTTAAATATGTTATAATCCATGTGTCCCAAATATGAAATTCTTATGGCTAATACTAAATGAAAAGCACTACGTAACATAAAATTGAAAACCTAGAAGCTGTTTTAGATGTGAATTGAGATAAATGGTGTTCTATGATCCCATTTCAGTGTATCTTGTCTATCCCACAGTCATGGGACTCCAGGGATACTCTGCCTGAGGCTTAGGTGAAAACGTCACACTTCACGTGTGATGCAGCTGGATATATGGTGATGCTGCATGTGTGATGCTCAGATGCCTCATTCCCACCCTGATGCCTACCTAAAAGGGGTGTGTCAACATTGCACATAAAATTCACTCACTCAATAAGCGAGGGCTTTGCAAATGTCTTCATGTAGCGGAATTCTCCCAAAGATGAAAATTCTCTGTTGAGAAAGATGAAATCACTCCCATTGTAGAATTTTCAACTTGGTCATTGCTCATCTGAGATGGACAGTATGTTAGTCCAATCTAGCTACAGATTCATGTCTGCACTATGGGTCCTAGATGATAGACCCTATCTCCCTTTAATAACACCCAAAGGCTCGGCAGGAAGTACATAAAGAGGGGAGCTGAATAGGTGAAAATTCCAATATTGTTCTATTTTCTGTTCCCCATCTGACTGTTTATTAAAGGTCAAAGCTATTTAAGTGCTGACCTCTGTGGTAGATTTTCCTCTTGTTTTCCACTGGCCTTTATTAATGCAGTTGCTTCAGGATACCTCTTTATAAGATCCTACCTGGATTTTTCCCCTTAACCATAAATATATACTATGCTTGAACCTATTAATAAAGCACAGTAGGACTCTTATGACCCCGAATCCTTACAGAGAAGCCTCCAAGGATTGCCCATACAGTTTCCACAGGTGCCTATCTATACAAGACAAGAAAGCAATACCACACATTTTGATAAACTTGGTTCAGACACAATGCATTTCAGTTCATTTCTTCAGATCACATGTCCTATAATTCACCAATTGACATAATATTCATGGTGAAAAATTTGCTCAAGTATGAGGCATGGAATATGAAGCAATTTAAAATCCAAGGACTTAGTTGCAGACAAATGAGTAGGTTATTTAATTTTGAAGAGACATAATCCTTACAAAAGGAAGAAAGTCGATATAACCTTTTAATCCAACATTCAAAATTTTAATTGTGTTAAGTGTTAGTGTCTTTTTTTACTTTAGACTTTATTTCAAGGCAGTGCTACCACTAGGAAAATACATTGCATGCAAACTATAAAAAGAAAAATTGAAATATACTTCCAATTCATCATGCTTAATTAGGTATGCTGAATTATCAGCTTCAATTGTTACAAGTGTCATCTCCTTTGATGGTATTGGCCACATAATAGGACACTGTCACAATTCCAGTCATCTGTGGGTCTGTGATTGATCAATTTTTGACAACAAAGAAATGTTAACAGGGTTTCACGGTGAAGCAGCCATGGAAAAAAGTGCCTTTCACAACATTTCACCCAATTGTGGTGCAGCACCATTTCCACACATGATATAACAACGCGATTAAATTTCCTTTTGCTCACATTTAGTGGGACCTACGGGGGTGTGCAGAAATCAATGGGGGACCAGGAGCCTGGAAAATTACATACTTGAAGAATTAATGACCTATAATTCCGTATTACATTTTCAATCACTCTGCACTTCCTTTTCATTAATGGAACTAAATTGGTTTTCCATAGGCAGGGTATTTTTAAAAAATGCAATCGTGCTTTTGTTCAGATAAAAAAAATCACCTGCTTCTCAGATTTGGCTTGTTCTATCATGAAACATGTCAGTGGGAAATTTACAGAGAAGAACTTATCTGCCGTGTTAACTCAACCTGTTGAAGTGCCTTCAAATCAGCCTTTAAATCCCTGGCTAGAAATTGTATCTAATTTCCCAGCCCTTGTTCTCTTTAAGTAGAAAAATGTTTTTGAATTAGATGGTATTATCTAATAGAGTGATAATCATGCCTTCTCTGAGTAGAATGGATATCTTCTCATAAAAATTTTCACAGATAAAAATGTACTTAAGATTCAGAATGCTTTTATTATCTTTTTTTCTGGGATACAAAGTCTGAAAAGTTTCTGGGAAATAGTATTCATGCTTTAAGGAAACTTAAAATTTGAAAATTAAAAAAAATCTTGAGATAAATCTAACACAGAGCCATTTGTAAACTAAAATTAAAATTATTTTCATTTATTTGGCAGTGATTATTTTAGTTGATATATTTCACCATACTAGACATGTTACTTATTTATAATCAGCAGGCTGGCTATATTACAGCATGATGCATGAGTGTGCATAGGATATGAGTGTGTGTGTGTGTGTTTATGAGTGTGTGTGTGTGTGTGTGTGTGTGTGTGTGTAGCATAAGTCATATTTCAGAGGCATTGTGAAGGCTAGCTTTGCATGAGTGAATTCCATCAGGAGTCACATATAAGAAATATTTTCTTACTTTTTGACATTTTTATATACATGCCACACAAATACTAGCTTTTACCCATCAGTTAATATCACTTTTCTTTCTAAGTTATTGTCTTTGAAATATAGTAGCAGTGAGACAATAAATTATAAAAGTATAGTGTACAATCCCTTCCTGTAGGTCAATCAGATCTGAATGTTTATGCCTCTGCGATTCTGCTTTGTTCCTGTGGTATTAAATCTCAGGTCAAACCAAGTTTGAATAGAACTAATACGCCTCAAATGTGAGACCATAAAAGCCAATATGTTTTATTATTAGGTAAACCATAATTTGGAAATCAGTCGATGAGGTTGCCTTCTCAGTAGCATGACTTATAATTTCATGAAATTATAATGGACCACTAGGTTTGCTTTTCTCCCTCACATGCCCTTAATGGAATTTCCTTCCACCAGCCACCTTGCCTGTTCTTTCTTTTAGAATCTCATATCAAATAAAGTCCTCTTCAATCTTATTTTCATCATGAAAGCTTTAATGATTCCAGGTTTGACAATCAGGGGAACCACACCCAATATATTTTCTTTTTTATGTAATTATTTAGTATTCTTTTTTAATTATTTGAAATTTTGACTTAACCTATATGTATGTGGTATGTACATATTCGGATTCATATAATACTTGTGTGACTATGGGTCATATTCTCTATGTTTATTTGTATTGACCCATGTTGTCTTTATAACTTTAAAAATTCCTTAGTGTAGGGCTAGAGAGTTTGGTCAGCAGTTAAAGCATTTGGCTTGCAAACATAAAATATGGAGCTAAGATTCCCAATTTCCATATAAAATTTAGACCAGTGTGACAACCCAACCATAATTGGACATCCAAACTAGCTATATTTGTGAGTTCTGGATTTAGAAACCAAGCTTCAAAACACAAGGTGGGATAGTGATCAAAGATGATTCCTTATATCAACCTTGGACTTATATTCCTTACATTCCTTGTATATATTCCTGGTATCAACCTTGGACATAAACTCACATCTATACTCACCTGTATACACATTTGTCTCCACATACATGCCAAAATATCCCATACACAAAAATAAAATAACAAAGGTTTTTCTGAGCTTCTAAATTGTGAAAAATAAGGGCAAAGTTTCTAAACATAAATATATTTTGCCTACATCCACAACTATCCTTAGGGCATAGCTTTATATCATGAGAAAGGCCTCATTTACATAGAAAAGCTTCCTAAGACAATTGTGGGGGTTTGACAATTCAAGGAAATGTCATCACAGGTAAACACTAGCTAGTTTAGGCTAGGAAACTGCAAGCGATACATTTGTACCCAAACAGTTTCTCCAATCTTCAGAGCAGGAAATTAAGAAGGAAAAAAAAAGCAATAAACATAATGTGAACAGTATTGTAAATAATAAAAGTGCTTTCCCTTTGCGTCTTCTTCCTGTTTCTTTCCATGTTCAATGTATGCCTAAGTATTTCCTTGGTTTCCACACTTTGGGCCTTCTTCCAATGCTACTTCCAGTATCTTTATAGTCTTATTATCTTCCGTTTCTTGAAATTCTAAACTAATAGTTGTAATCATTCCCTTTTCAAGAGTGTTTTGATTCTAACTATTTTTAAACATCAAAATCTAACCCTGAAGTAAGAAAAGTATTTTTATCCCTTGTCTACTTGACCATTTTTCCAAAGTAGAATTCCCCATTAGTAGGTATTTCATCTTTGGCTAAGTATCTAAGAAGCAGAGCACCAAGATACTGAGCGTCTCTTAAAAAGGTAAATGGTATTTATACTTATTTTTTACACTTGTTTGCCATGTGTGTGAGGGTGTATGCATGCCTGGATACATGCGTGCCACAGAGCAAACATGGAAATCAGAGTGCAGCTTGTGGGCATAGATTGTCTCCTTCTACCATGTGACATCTGGGCATCTAATTCAGATCATCATCTTGACAGAAAACACACTTACTCACTCAAGCAGTTTGCTGGTCTGGATGGAATTAAATTTTAAAGCAAACAGAGATGAAAGATTTTTTTAATCCAGATTCATGGAAATGGAATTTACGTCTCATGGAAGACATGAAATGCTACCTCAGACAAAACTGCATGTATTTCCAAATAATATTGAACATAGATATCATTTATTTCTATTGATAATAATAATAAAATTAGATTAGCCACATAAATTAGTTTGCAATTTCTAAATCAAACTTATCATATAGCCATACCAGCATTTTAACTTCAACTTACTAAGTCCAGCTACAGGACCAACTCTAACAATAGATATATGTGATATATTTCAAAATATTGTTAACTTGTGTATGGTGTGTGTGTGTGTGTGTGTGCGTGCGTGCGTGTGTGTGTGTGGTGTGTGTTTGTATGTGTGTTCGCAATACTTACATAAGCAAGTCTCTGCAAAACACAAATGAGCTTTGTGGATTATATTGTGCTTCCTTTTCCTAATGAAATATAATTCACTCCTGATAATTTTAGCCTAATGTCTATATCATGTTTTTTTTCCTAACACTATCTTCTCTTCATTTAGCATATCTGTGAGTGCTAAATATAGGTTGACTTCTAAGTGTTCATATGAATTTTTAACTTTCTTAAAGGCAAAGGTTGTTGAGAACTAAAATATACATCTATCTAAATGCAATCCTATATATTTAAAAATCTGTTTAATGTCCTTGATTCCTCCTCATCACTCACTGCATCAAATCAACCATTGATGTTTATAATTTTACCTCCTAAATAGCACTTGAGTCTATCCAGGAAGTCTTTCCTATCTCTGTCTTGACTGTGATTGTATAGATCGCTCATCTGAACCTAAGTCCCCTCTTTTCTTCTAGAATCATGTTTCCCTGCCTTCCAATCCATTGTTCAAACAAACCCTAGAGTGACTTGTCTAAACTTCAGATCAGACCAATCATCATATAGTTCCATTGACTCCCTCTCACCTGGAAGATAAATTCTAAACTCCTTAGTGCTATCTCTACTTAACATTCCAGCCTCATCTCCTCTCACTCTTAGTCATTGCCTACCTTTTAACAATTGAAATAATCTGTAAATGAGAATCTGTCCCATGTGTTTGTCAGTATGTACAACATTTTTACTGTATTAACTGTATCAAATGTGTTTGAACTATTGGTCTTCAGCTAGTGGTACTATTTGGAAAAGGCATGGAACATTTAGGCCTAACTGGGGCAAGTGATTCTTACGTTTTAGAGACTGTAGCCCTGTACTATTTCTGAGCTGCTCCCATTGTCTCTATCCTCCTTCTCTTCTCTGTCTTTCTTGTGAGCATTCCTTCACAAGTTTCCACCTCCAAGGTCAAGAATCTTTCTGCCACCATATCTTCCCTGCCAGGATGGATAATATCCTCTTAAAGCATAAGGAAAAAATAAATCCTTTTTCCCTTAAGTTGCTTCTGGATAGAAATTGGTCACAGCTACAAGAAAATAAACTAATACAGACACTCTGGACTTACATTTAGGACAGAATTTTTTTGAAAAGGTGCAAAATTCTGCTTGGCAAATGTGAAGAAATCCCAAATACATTGAAAACTAGTTATTCCAATGTCATTGAGTTGACGGACATAAGGGCAGGATCAGAACTCTCTCTAGGTCATGCTGGTTGTGTGCCCTTTGTTCTTGCTCTTCCTTGTGTCTAAAGCCTTTTCCCCTGCATTGTATAGGGTTTTGCATTGTGCAGATGATAGAGTAGAGCAATTGATTTTGAAGCTAAGTTTCTCGAAGACCAAATGAAAGAAAGAGTGTGAATATGTTTCACAGGCATGAGGCATAATATTCTAAATGGTGCATGTCTTCAGAGAGAACATCCTGGCTTCTTAGTAGTTGCATCTTTTTGTCTTTAGTGCACCTGTACATGCCTGAAGGGGACACAAGCATATGAATATAAAATTCTTCCACATGCTAATATTCTGATGTAATAGGTCTAGGGCAGAGATAAAAAAAAACATTTTTTATCAATCATTCTGAATACTAATTCAGGTGTCCATTCTTTTCTGCTTTCAGACACTCAATTCTCATTGCACTTCTGAATGAATATAAGTCAATATAGGGATAGTTCCCAAAGCAATGACACCCTATAACAAATGTTCAGGAGTGATATTTTTAGTTGCATGCAGCATGCAACAAAAGCTAAAGTGAGCACGTAAATTGAAAAACAGGTCAGCAGTGGTTTAGTAAACTAATACAGCCTAAAACACCATGTGTATGTAAAATAATTGATGAATAAATTCCTAGCAAGCCATGTATCCTTCAGGCAGTCAGATACACCGAAATATTTAACTCACATGAATGCATGTTTTATTAGACTGTGAGTCCAGTAGCTCACAGACTGTCTTGAAGCCCTTGGGGTCTAACCCAATGTCTGACATGCTTTAGTTACCGTGTCTCATCCACAATGTTTCATAATAAAATGCTACATATCCTTGAGGACATAATATAAATGCTGAGATCTGAAACAATCTGCCCTGGAAAAAAAAAGAAACAAAATGTTTATATAATTTAGCTTTTCTTTCTGTAATAGCAATTGTACTCATGCTCAGTATTTCCCTTCTGTGTTTCCTTCAACTAAGAATCTCTTAAGTAAAATTTACTCTGCCCCGTCACCAAATAAAAATGTTTACACCTTGCTTTGTAGTGCTTTTTCTACCGGTGGAACTCACTCAAATGTCTTAGTAACAAGTCTCTACTGAGTGAAATTTGTTTTCCATTCACCACAGTTTGAAAGTTAATTTTCGGTTCAAGATTGTAAGATAACCATAAGATGCTTTGTTTGCTAGGTGGAGTCACACCCAGTGTCAAGGCAGAGCAGCTCATTGAGTCCCAGCATTATGATGTTATCTAAGGTGTGTGTTGTCCCAAGTCATTGTCCTACCTATGTACATCAGTGAGTGTTTTGCTCTTCAATCACAGTTAATCAGTTAAAATAAGATTATTGATCATCAGTTTTGGAAGTTTGCAACTGGAAGTAATCCTATCATTTAATGAACCAACAGCAAACTGGCAATTCTCTACACTTTATGTCTGTAACATTCACCTTTTCTTTTTCATCTACCTTGTCAATTTATTTAGCAAGTCAAAAAAAGAAAAAGGCAATTTCCATTGGAAAGTATCAATGAACTGACAGTTGTATATTTTCAATGAGAATTAATATTTATAATGTTGGCCTCAGGGCACTGTAAAGATCTTCCAAACCAGCAAGGAAAATTGAGTTATGTTCAACATAGTTTTAATAGCTAATGGGTTTTCTTATCTTGTAATTATTCAGCCTATGTCTTTGAGTGGTGTACATAATGGCCTACTTAATTGGGCTCTCCTTTCAGCTATGCAAGGCCATCTTTTCCCAATATGGTATGGATGAATGATAACTCACTGGTATTAGAATTAGTTCATTTATGTGTTTTAGAACAACAGAAGACCTTTAAGGCAGCAATCTGTACTTGGAATTCAGAATTCTGCTGGTAGTAGAGATGGGAAAAGAGAAAAATTCCACTTCTAATTTCCTTCTCCTTTCTAAAGTGTTATTTTTTAATCTTCTATCTTGAATGTGAAAGAACAAAAGAAGTTTTAGACTGCTCATCATGCACCCAGAAATAGTGCAATGGAGTCAAGATATATCAATCTTTAATCTGTATTAGATACCATCAGTTTTCTCTTCCTGTTAATCTCATTTACTTAGCTAATGCTTTCAAGTTTTAAAATTCCTAGAATTCTTACTTATATTATCCCTCAAAATACCAACCTGCCCTTTCCTTTACTTTTATATAATTTTTTAATTGGGGCTAGAGAGATGGTTCAGTGGTTAAAGTCTTTGCCTCACAAGCAAAAAGACCTGAGTTCAGATCCCCAGATCTCATATAAAAATAATAGAGGGATGTGACAATGGCCTACAATCCAACCCTAGAAGACAGGGCCTGGGAAGCTGAATAGCGCAGGAATTAAGGAGGTAGAGAAATCCAGGATGATTCCTGATGTCACTCTTGGGTCTTCACAGGCAGACACACTCAAGTACCCTCTGGTGCATATACACCCACATCTATACCCACCTACCCCATACACACGTATACTCACATGCAAAACACACATGCAAGAAAATATGGAAACATATTTAATATTTTTATGATATGTTCATATATGTGCATTGTGTATTTGATCTTATTCATCTAGTTGGTTCCCTCTCTTGTCCCATTCCTTATCCCTTGCCTTCTCTGCATCTACTTTCATGTCTGTCTTATATGTGCATGTGATATAATGAGTTTAATTAAGGATGCTAACAAAAGCATGAGCAAGACGTTACTTATGGGAGCATGGGCAACTTTTCAGTGGGAATGCAAGTGAAGAAAACGTCACTCCTTGTCCCATAACAACTAACTCTCTATAGATCCTGAAAGAAGGATGCAGCCCCATGCATGATTCCTTTCCTTAACAGCCATTAACAGCCTATAAGTCCATGGGGATAACCAGGGTCTAATGAGCTCCTAAATGTTGAAAGGCATGTCCAGATAATGACAGTTGCTAAGAGTTCAAGAATATAGCAGCAATGTTCTGTACAGAAGAAATCATTCTGAACATTCCACCCCTTCTCCTGGCTCTTACATTCTTTCTGCCCCCTCTTCCATGATGTTCTCGGGACCCTACCTTGGAGGGTTGCACATTCAGCAGTCACTTACTCTCAGAACTTTGACCATTATGAGTTTCTACAATAATTGCTGTCACTGCAAAAAGAAACCTCTTTGACCAGTGCTGACTTAAGTGCTAATCTATGAGCATAAATATAAGTATTTAGAAGGCGATCTGATGGGCGCATCAAGCCAATTTAACAAAACAACCAGCAATAGCATTCCACTAGGGCCTATGACCTCCCAAACCATTGGATATGAACTCCCTCCAGTGCAGTGAGGTTCAAATTCACTCAGAAATCAGCAAGTTCCCTCCATGATAGTGATGCCACTATTGCACCAAGGAGCTTATCTTGTCTAGTAAATCTGTAGTAAAGAATGCAACACTACATAACGGTGTTGGTAATAACATCCCTAACAGCCTACATATCACCTTTGGCAGCATGTCAGAAGCCACTAGACCACAGTTGGTCTGTTGGAAATTTTCCAAGTTACGTCTAGAGAATTATCAAATAAGTGCCATCTGAAGTAACTGCTGAAGAGCTGGATCTCAGCAGACTTCTTGCCTTTAACAGTTTCTCCCATCCAAGCAAGAGACCCCAGATTGTGGCAAATGGCCTGCTATCTCTTTCTTTAAAGCATGAGATTGCTCCAGGTGGGTTCCTACTCTGTTCTTCAGTTGAAATTGACCTGCTTCTTGCTCTATGGACTTTGGACCCTGGTAAGACTGTCATCTGAGAACAGAATTCAGTGTTTGTTTCTCCCACATGTTGCTTACAGATCTTGGTCACATACAATCTCCTACCCAGAGGTCAAACTCAGCCCCAGTCTGCTTCACTCCCAGTTAGGATTTCTAACTGGTCCCTCTGTGTAAAACTTCCAATTTCATGGAATGGAAAATCTACAGCACCCACAGTGGTTCTGAACATTTGGAATTTATAGGATCCCAAAGTGCTTCATTTAAATAGAAAAACCCTGGAGTAAACTGCAGAGACTTTATTTCCCCTCATTCTTGCCAGCTATATTGGAGTGGGATCATGAAATTAGAGATCATGTCTGCCCCTTTTTTGTGGATTATGGAAATAAAAACAGCTCAGGAGTTAACGTAGAGAATTTCCCAATAGTGCAGATCAATGCTCTCCAACTGCTGTGCTCCACACCATATAACTGGGGACAGCAGGAACCTGGGGAGAGGACAGACATGCCTAAAGCCTGGAGCCTTAACAGCTTAGCTCCAGGCCTCCAGGGTCTGGTGCCTAAACACCCTTTAATCAGCTCCCCACTGTTAAAGTAAGGAAAACAGGCATTGAAAGATAAATATTATGCTACCTACCTCCAGGCAGATCTATTGCAAGATTTGTCTCCTGCTTAGCTGCCCCCACTTCAAAATCTCAATCCTCAGAAAGCCCTAGAAGATTTCTAATTGGAGACAGTACTCACTCCTTTGTCTGTCATCATACTGACCCCAGCAACTTGTAATGAAGTGAACCCAGGCACTTTGCATGGGCTACAGTTATTGTGAGTCAATCTTTGGATTCTGCTGTCCACACTTAGAAGGACTGAGCAGCTGGTTGTGTTTGTTGCACTGCCTTTGAAACAGACGACGCTGGAAACTGGAGAACACAGCTAATGAGCTTCCAGAAAACCAACTGGCATGCATTTTATTCTTTTGCTCTCCTTTTGTTATTGTTGTCATTAATATGAAAGGCCAAAGATTTATAAGAAATGTTCCCTACTTGAGAAGCATGAATGCAAAAAGCATTATTCAGACAGACTCCAAAGTCTCTCCAAGTCAGTTGTGTTTGTTAACATACTTGATGACCAGTAAAGCATGGTGAGTGTTCAGAAAGAAAGTAGATTCTGTGTGAGTCTGGGTCTGTCCTCACAACACACTTCGTTATCTATTCCCTCCCTTTACTATAACCAAGGGCTAATTTGGTTTCTTTTTGAAGAGTTATTTGTTAACTAGAGTACCTGGAAATTGCTGAGTTGTTGACAGTTGCACAATAAAATAATTAGAAATCAACCATTGAATTAAATACATGCCTCAAGCAGAGAACAAAGTTTCCTTTTGGGTGAATATATTATAATAGTTTTCTTGAGCTAAAATTAGTTTGTAATAAATCATGAAGAAATTGTGTATCTGAAGCTATTGACACACTTGAAATTTTCTTCCTGTCCCTTTTATAAACTTTCTCTCCAGCTCTTTTTCTTCATGCCCTCAAGCAGTCCTTCATTTGCTTTCTACTACTCTGTGTTACTTTTAATAAGAATATTTCATATACAAACGTCCATGCCTCCCTCTCCTGTTCCTCCTACTCCCCTGCTCTCCCACTCTTCCCTCCCTTGTCTACTCAGGCCAAGACTCTCCCACCCTCATGTCCCTCAGCCCATGTGAATCACAGGTCTCCCTTCCAGGGCCCTGTACTAATAAGGAACTAGGCCTCTGTGGTAGGATAAATAGACCTTCAATTGTCAAGACCACAGATGGGGAAGCTCATTCTTTTATCTAGCCCCTGCCCCAAAGTTTCTCTCTGAGTTTTCACTTATCTGTGAAAAGATGTTGTTATGTTAGCCATTGTGTAGTTCTGATGGAAGTAGATAATCACTGCAATGAGTACAATGAGGTTAGATAACTCTGTCATAACTGGAGTGTTAAGACTGGAGAGTATCTCCCCAACTTTAGGTTCTTACAATCTTACTGCCCCTTCTTTCCTTATGTTTTCTGAGTCTTAGAATGGAGAGAGATTTTTGATGGTCTGATTAAGTCTGAGCATCCAGGGCCATCAGTACTTCTCTGCTCTCTGGCCAGTTATGGTTATCTGTCTCCCTAACTTTCCATTGCAATGGGATACATCTCAGTTGAGTGCTGACAGCTTCTCTTATCGAAGGGTATGATATAGTGTTTAGATAGCTGGTCTCTATCAACTATTTACAGTTAACACTAACATCTGTTCCAGTCTAGTGTCTATTTTCTCCAATTCCACTGTTATTTGGACAGGTTTTCAGTACCAGGCATATATTCCCTGACAAACCGAGGGGGGGAGGCATGTTTAGAACCAATGTTGATCTTCTGGGTTTTTCTTACCAGAGTTGTAGCTTGCAGCTTTCATATCCAGATGAGCCACTTGTATTTTCTTAACTTTCTGCTTCCCTTACTATATCATATCCCTCCTTTTCACTCCCCTTTAATAGTTTCCTTCTATAATTGCTTCATTCAACTATTTGCCTGTGGTTTTTTGTTTGTTTATTTGTTTCCACTCTTCCTAGACACCCTGACTTATTTTCTTTTGTTGTTTGTGAATATTATATAATTATCCATTTGAGTATAACATTGTAAAGATTCAATACTAGTAACAACTAAAAAGAGAGAACATGTGGCATCAGTCTTTCTGCATCTGAGATATCTTACTAAGAATAATTTCTTCCATTACCAGCAAGTTTCATCAATTCATTTTTCTTAGCAGCTGAATACTATTACATTATATATATGCCATATATTCACTAACCATTCATTTATTGTTGGATGTCTAGGCTAATTCCATTTCTTTGCTATTGTGAATAGACCTACAGTGAACATGAATGTACAAGTGTCTCTGTAATAAGATAGAGCTTTCTTCAGGATATTCCCAGGAGTGCTACAACTGGGTTGTTATGGTATTGAGATTTTTCTCTTTGCTGTGACAAAATACCTGATGAAGAAATTTAAGAGAGGAAGAGTTTGTTTTGGCTGAAGTTTGAAGGGATACAGTCCATTATGGCAGGGAAGACACGGCTACAAAGTAGGGGCTGCTGTTCATGGTACATACACAGGCACGAAGCACTTCTGTTCAATTCATTTTCTTCTTTTTATTCAGATTCTAGATCATAGAATAATGCAACCCACATTTAGGGTATGTCTTCTTTTTCAATTAAGCTGGAAAATCTGTCCAAGATATGCTGTATGATTTGTTGCAAATGTTCCTAGTTCCTGTCAGATTGACAGTTGAGATCAATCATCATACTAAATTATTATTTTTCCTTAGACCTATATTTAAAGAATGCATTTTATTATTTTATCATTTTGCATTTGACTTAGTCCTGCTGTGGTCCTTGTTATTAGCTGAGAGTCATTTAACACGCTTAGAAAAGATGTATAGGCAGGTATGCGGACATACCAAGTTTACGGAACTGCAGATGGCATCCATTAAAAAGGTGCAATTGTGCACATGTTCTAAAATTTCTATAATCAGAATGTTGCATTGTTTTCTGTATAAAGTAGAATAAATCTCACATACTATAAGAATATAGCACCATATGTTTGCAAGATCACCATATAGTCCTTTCCTCCCAATGGAACATGAAACTTGCAATCTGAAATTTAGAACCTCTTTTGTTAGTATCTGTGTTTATGTTGTGTTGTATGTGTGTGCTACATGTACTTCTGAGTGTAGATGTGTGCACATGTGTAGCAGTGTGCATGCATGTGAATTTGTGTGCATCTGGGAGCCAGAGATCTGTCTTTTCTCAATCATTCTCCACTTTTTTATGGTTTGAAATAGGGTCTATCATTGAATCTGAAACTCAGATTTTGCTGGGCTGACTGGCTAGTGAGCTTCAGGGATTTATCTGCTTGAACCGCATCCCCCCACTTGGGTTACTGTCACATTCCACCACACCAAGCTTTATACAAGGGTGCAGAGCTCTGAATTCTGGTCTTCATGCTTATGATGTAGGCACTTTATCTGATGAGCCATCTTTCACCCCCTCTTTAGTTAACATTGCAAGAGAGATGAAGGATTTTTTAATATCTTGTTATATATATTACTGGTTAAGCCATGAAATAGTTTGCACCTGGAGGCATCTAGTTGGAACTTACATGCATAAATAGAACTTATATGTGCAAATTACTTAAGATGTTCAGATATGAGATTCCAGAAGGAAACCCCTATGTGTGTGTGTGTGTGTGTGTGTGTGTGTGTGTGTGTGTACCTGCACATGTATGTATACATAGATTAGTGCAATATAGAAATCAGTCTATGGCTGGCATGATGGTGCAGCCTTCAGTCCCTGTACTTGGTAGGTGCAGGCAGAAATATCAGAAGCTCAAGATCATTGTAACCCATATGAGATCTTGTCGCAAGAATTTACAAAGAAAAAAAAAGAACTCAGTTCTCCATTCAATTTGGAACACTTACAGTCTTCAGTCTCACAATATCTACCCAATATCTGCCTCATTGTCCTCCATAGCCTAACTCTACAATTACTTCTTAAATTATGCCAAGAATTCAGAATGAATAGTTCACTATTTAGCTGAAAATTTTGCCCATTGCATTTTATTTATTTGAAGAAACAGTCATTTTAATAGTTCTCCCTTGAGCTTTTTATTTCAAGCAGGGAATGTTTTAAATATTTACTGAGGTAAAAATTATCGGGTGATTTTAATAAGGGTTGCTGGCTGTGGTTGTGAAGTCAATCAGTAGTCTAAAAGCACCAGAGTTATTCTCTGAGAAATCCACCTTCCAGGATGCCAAAGGTTCTATTGGGTCATGAATCAACCTGGGAAATAGAGGTGAAGAAACTCATTTATAGGAAATGTTCACCTTTAACCAATTCTCCCTGGCCCAATTGAAGTGGAAAGATGAAGAGAGTAGATAATAGAAGCTGATCAAATAAAATCTCAGAGATGAGAATCCCAAATTATAGGTCATACTTTATGGCACAGTAGGGATTCTTGGCCTATGGCAAATAAAACTTGAAAGTCACAGCAATAACTTCAAGACAGAGAAAGAAAAGGAAGCCAAGGACACCATATCAATGCAAGGATTTGAAGATGGTCCTTCAAGGTGCTGGCAGTTGTAAATGGCTCTTTCATGTCCATTTTCATATAGTTTTATTGTAATGTTCAAAAGTCATTTGGCAACTGTCTTTTTTTAGGAGAATTTTATATGATATAAAGAGATCTGGTATTAATAGTAACGACTATTGGTATGGTTTAAAGCCAAGAAAAGACAGCAGCCACATACAAAATTTCAGAACAATTATCTTCATTACAAGAAACCTATAATTGAAATTTCCTACGAAGTTTAGGAAATGCAACTAATTCAAGTGAGAAGACTATTTGAAATAATCAACCAAAAAATAAAAAATAATAATTAGCTTGAAAAAATAATCTGTGTAGAGTCTTTTAGCATGTATAAGGCTTAGAGACCTTTCTAATAGAAAATAGTGAGAAAATTTAAATTTAGGATTCTTTTATGTAGTAGCAGACTATACAGAATATTTTTCATTTGCTTTATAAAGACAAAAGAGACATAAAAAAGCAATTCAAGGTTTTTTGTTTTGTTTTTATTTTTACCATTTTGTCATTTTGTCAATATGGATAGAACCTAGGGATTTTGTGCATACAAAATAAACGCGTTGCCACTGGGCTATATTCCACCTCTTGCTGGTTTTGAGGGAGGGTGCCCTGTGTTGCCTTGTAGCTCAGAATGGCCTTGAATTTGCTATGTATTCCAGCTGACATTCTTATCAACAAAGTAGAAGGCTTACATTTTTTCCATATCTGTGCCAAAACTTATCTTTCCCAAATAAAGCATATCTTGTTTAGTATGACAAAGTGATGACTAGTGGTTTTGATTTGTATTTCCTTCTTATTGATGATGTTAATTTTTCCTTTTATGTTTCTTTTACTAGTTTTTCTGTGAACGTGTATGTGTACATGAATGCCCTGTGTGTGTGTGTGTGTGTGTGTGTGTGTGTGTGTGTGTGTGTTGTGTGTTTACTTTTAGTTGTTTATTTTTTTGAGGCATGGTCCCACTGAATGGCCCTGTGATCCTCCTGCCTCAGCCTGCCCAGCACTGGGAGTACAGATGGGTGCCACCATGCCTGGCCATAAGCATCTTTTTCCAACTAGCTGATCACAATGGCATTAACCCATTTGGGCAGACAGAGTCCTCATGATTTGATCATCTCTTAAGTTTTCCATCTCTAACACAGTTACATTAAGGAATAAGTTTCCTAAACCTGACCTTTGGGAATATATTCAAATATAGCCAGAGTATTCACAGCAGTTGCAGAATCAAAATGCTCTATAACCAAGGTATTTATTGTTCACATGGCTGTCCAACTTATTCCTGTTTGGAAGCAAGTTTAGCAATTCAAACCCTTAACTTTTTTTAATCCACCTCTTTGTTTCTGGTAACCTTGTCTATGTACACCACCAGCACAATGGAAGACAAGGGTAGAGGCAGCACACCTGCTTCCTGAAAGCCCGATTCTCTCCTGTTCCATAGACGGAAACTCCTGCAGTCAGCTATGTCTCTGAGAAGGAGATTCCTGCATGTGTCTGCCACAGTGGGCGTACTGTAATTATTCCCCCTTCCCCCCACAAACACCAGGAATACAGTGATATTAGCAGGCACCATTACTGTGTTTTCTTTAGTTTAACCAGAAGTTAAATATGTGAGTGTGAAATTGGCAGGTATCATTCAGTTTCTCTGCCTAGCCAGTAGATTTCACACTTCCAACAGTGGATTTCTTTTGTTCTCAAGGTATGGAAAACACTAGGATGGGAAGACCTGCTGAGGTCACCTTCCTGGTACCAGAATGTACCCCTGGGGTACAAGTCAAGAGGATTTAACAAAAGGTTTTTCTAATTTTTAATCATCTCCTATGGGGAGTTTAAATAGTGAATGCTTAGATTATGCTGGCTCACTTTAGCTATTTTAATGCTTTATATTCAAAGCAGTAGATAAGGCAGAGATAACATTAAAATTGATTTGGAAAGTTCTAAATTTAAATATCAAAACATTTCCTCTTTGTATAACTCTGAAAGTGTTAGTTAAATAAAAACCATGTTACAGTTATCAGTATACATCATATATCAGGTTTTTTTGAACCACAATCCCTTCCCTAAAATAAAATGATGGGAGAGAGTAGTTTTCATCATTCAAGCCTGCCTCTCTGGGATTTTTTCTTTTTGGATTTTAAGATCCAAACACCCTCTTTCTTGTTTTATGCTAGTCACTGCATGCTAAAGTTTACAAGACCAACTCTTCTCTGTTTTGAAGTCCATGGCAGGATTGTTTGTTAAGAAATAACAATCATTTAACTGATCTCTTTGACTAATGCCCTTTCAAGGGCCTTTAAGGCTCTGCAAACCCCAAAGTTGAGGCCAGGAACATCTCCCTTATGGCCCAGACCTGTTGGTGGAGGCTGGCTTCATCCTAGTGCAACCAGTTACTCAAACCTACCTCACACCAACTTGTGTACAGGGGAACTGGGAACTAAGGAAATATAAGTTTCAGTCATTCTTTACTTTTTTAACCTTTATTTATTTTCTTTTACGTGTGTGCATGTGTATCAGAAGGTACTGTGTCCCTGTGGAGGGCCAAGGGTAACTTTGAGAATCATCCTAGATTGCTTCACTCTGGGAGTGAAACTCTGCTGTTTCTGTCTGAGCATTTTTATGTGGGACCTAGGACCCGAACTCAGGACCTTCTGCTGCTTCTCTCCAGCCCAAGTGTCAATCATTCTAAAGCCCACATTCAGGGGTTGTAAGACTAATTAGCACCTAATACACTAACTAGTAAGTCCTTGAACAGAAATCCAATAAAAGTGGAGCGGGAGAACTTGGAATGATGTGGTAGACAAGTCAGATCCATGAAGAGCCTTGCAGTATGATGTGGGTGAGTCAAAGTGAAGGGAATTCATATTCCATAGAGAAAAATCACTCTTGTGCCAGGAATGGAGGCCCCACTCTCAGAGCATGGGATCTGAGGGACAGGAGACAAGATGGCCTTTGGCCACCAGGATGACTCAGTGGATAAAGGCACCTCCATGCGAACCTGATGACCCAAGTTCTTTTCCAGAACCCACATGGAGGAAGGAGAGAAGTGATTTCTGAAAGTTGTCCTCCCCCACCCCTCTCTCTCACTCTCATATTTTTTTTAAAAATGCCTTTGGCCATCATCTTGAACATTACCTCAGGGATACATACAAGTTATTCATATATTATATTTATCACATTCTGATCTTAATCATGAGTTCTCCTCTTTTGGCATAAATATGTTTAAATTTTAAGTACAATGTAAATTTAATTTTAGGAGATGGATAAAAAAGGAGAAAAATACAAAATAAGATATTATCGTTTACAATATTACTTACTGATTGGAGAAAACTGCTATCTTATTCATGAAGAATATATTTATTCACATATCAAAATAATACTTATCTTGAAAACCACTCTTTTGCAAGATATTTATCACAAGTTTTTTTATGTCACTTTTCAAAATTATCATCTTAACATAGTCCATAGCTTCTGTGTTATATGTGTCATGATTTCTTTAATAACTATTTCAACAGTTTACATTTAGAACTTTTCCTGTGAATTAGCAGCTTAATACTAAGACAAAAAGTGTAGATAAAAGCAGACTTGTAAGTATTTCATCTCGCTCACAGATGCTCTGAGGCTGCTGAGAGTAGAAGCTTCTCACCGGGATACTGTACAGCATTAGAACTTGCCTGAAGCAGAGACAGGATTAGTTCTTGAGGAGCACTGCTTCTACCAGGAAAGTTGTGGGGGAGGGAGGGAAAAGGGCTGGAGGGGAGAACAATGGGTGGGGTGGGATGGGACACTTGGGGAAGAGGGCGGTAGAGATGATGAAAACACACAGGCCCATTGTTACTATAAATTAAAATAAATAAAGTTAATAAAAATACTGCAGAGGAGCTGTGACAGTATCTTAGCAAGGAGGTTGTTTATCTTCTGGGCACCTGTATATGAAAAATCCTATCAGTGTATAAATGTTCAACTTTTAAATTATATAAGGATGTACATCTGTATAAATAATATCTGAAAGTTACACGCAAAAAGAAGATAAAATTCCTAAGCAGCTAATAGTTAAACCACTGTCACTTTCCTTCTTTCTTTTTCTTTCATGCTCAGGTTTTCACAAAAATGTGAACCAAAGCATTTTTTTCTTTTACTTTTTTTAAGATACATTACCCAAATAAAGAAAGGGGCTGTGTCTGATGCATCAAACATTGAGGACTGAAACCCTTTGATCTTGCATTTGGCATTGCCTTAGCAATGAAATTGGACTGTGCAGCTGATCTGATTGATCATAGAGAAGTAGGCTGTTAGAGTGAACACAAAATATAATTAGTCTGGAAACATGTGATTAAGTGACCCCTTATTGACAGCACCTAACAGCTGTGCTCAGTCTGCATGGTTATGAGGTGTGAGAGTACCATTAAAGAACAAACCCGTCTGTAAAGAACCTATTGGCTGTTTCACTTAATTGTAATTGGAAGGAGTTATGGGCTTGCTCAATAGCTTTCTTTTTGGTATTTTTCCCTTCAGTTATCAGTGCAAAAGGCGATGCAGTGCTTTGTGGCTTGCTGAAAACCCTGCATCAACTTAATAGTGTTTCAGCAGAGATGGAAGTGGTTGTTATAATCAAATGGTCTGAAAGTAGACAGTCTGTCAGGCATATGACACTTGCTAGAAGCCAATGGAAACCATTCATCAGTACATTTCATGCCCGAGACCCACTCTGAGGCTCTCTCCAACAACTTCTTATTCAGCTGCATGGAAACTGCAGCATTGCATGTCTTTGTTTATTGGCATCTGCGAGCCCATTTCACTCAGCAGTATTTCTTGTGATATAGGTTTGTCAGATAGTTTGCAAATAAATACAGAACAGCTGTTTTGGCTGTCATGGTGCCATTACTGGCATGCCATTTGAAGCATACCAGTAGGTGAGCCTGTCAAAACAGAAACCTTTCTGCAAGACTTTTGTCTGTGGAAAAACTTTTGCATGGCTGTATTAATAGTTAGAAAAGTAGAGACTGAATCAAGAGGATGAAGAGCTGAGGTCCAGCCCAGAAATAAAAAGGGTCTGTCTATAATAATAAATAAGTAAATAAATAGATAAATTTTCTAAATGTAAAAAATTAGTTAGAAATGGTCCATGTATTATCTCTATCACCCCCTCCCCCACACAAAAAAAAAAACCCTAACCCTTTGAATCCTACAGGATCATTTGAGAAAATTAGTTTATTTCTGTCCTGGAAGTAATATGGAATAAGATCAAATCCACTATCTAATCTTTACTATTAGCAATTGGATCTAGGAAGCATAAGAATTAAGTCTTTTTTTTAACCTGATGAAAACTAGTGTTATTATTGTGTTATCACATATATCACATTTTCTTTAACCATTCACCTATTGATAGGCACAGGTTCCATAAATTGTCTTTTGAGAATAGTAATATAATAAACACAGATGTGCAGATATTCAAGTTGTGAATGAAATTTCCTTTGGGGATATGGGATTATGTGCTTTAAGTGTGGGTGCTACAATCCAGAACTTCAGAGACTCTATATCAACCACCTAGAACTAGGCCAGCTTAGTCTCTCCCCATCTTGAAGCTCAGGGAAATTTGCGGAAGAGGGGGGGTAAGAGTGTAAGAGCAAAAGGATGGGAGGAGCAATGATATGTAAGATACTCCATACTAGTTAGGGCTGAAGCAATCATAATTGGACTTTGTGGACCTCACAAAGTCTAGCATCTGCTAAAGGCACCAAGATCCTTGGAGGCAAAGGATTGGCAGCCACAGCAGTGTTCCTATACCTAAGGGGAACACGGGAAAGGGTTCAGGGAAAGGCCACTGGGTCCTTGTACGTCATCGGAGAGGAGGGCCCAGAGGAAAATCAGACATGCACAAGAAACGACTCTCTGGGAATTGGGGCGGGAGGCACTGGGAGATGGGGAGGGAGAGGGGAGGGGAGAGGAAGCAGGGGGTACGGGGGGAGGAGGAGGGAGGGAGGGAACTGGTGTACCTAATAACTTTGTATGAGCTGAAATAAAAAATATTTCAACAAAAAAAAGTGTGGGTGCTAGATCATGTGATGGTTCTATCTTTGTTGACTTAAGACATTTCTTATGTTGTTTTGCATAACAGTAATTGTAATTTGCATTTCTTCCCACCAACAGTGTGCAAAGCTAACTTTTCTCTCTATCCTGAACACTTGTATCTTTTGTTCCTTGGTTATAGCTATTCTTAAAATGTAAGGTGGTACAACATTATAGTTTTCATTTGAATTTCTGTGACTGGTGATGTTCAGAATTTGTGCATATACTTCTTGAACATTTCATGTATTTTTTTAGAAATGACTATTTTTAAAATCAGGTTGTTTAACTGTTGTTGGGTATTTGAGTTGCTTATATGTTTTGGATATTAATACCTTATCAGGTGTGTTAGTTTGAGAATATCTTCCACCATTCTGTAGGTCATCTTTTCATCTGCGGACTGCTTCCTTTGCTATGAAAACACTTTCTGGTTTTATACAACTACTGATTATGCTTCCTTTGCCAATGCTTTCGGGTGATGTACAAAATATTAATACCCAGACCTGTCACGGAGACATTCTTCTATATTTCTGCTTAGGTGTTTTGTTGTTTGACATGTCACAGTTAAATCTGTGATTCCTCTTTATTTTATACATTGGGAGTGATAAGTGTTTATTTCCATTCTCCTGCATGTGTACAGTTATCTCAGAACCATTTGTTGAAGACATTGACCTTTGCTCATTGCATGTTTTGATGCCTTTTTTTGAATATCCATAAGCCAGAGATGTATGGACTCATTCCACTAGATTATGTTTTTGCTTCTTTGCCAAAAATCATTTTCTAACTGTGAAGAAGTGTGATATCTCCAACTTGATTATTTTTGCTTAAAACTATTTTGTGTACTCAAGGACTGTGTGTGTGTGTGTGTGTGTGTGTGTGTGTGTGTGTGTGTGTGTTCATATGTTTTCTGACATAAATCAAAATCTTTAGGGTCAATCCTAAATTTGTGATAATTCTTTTTAAGAATTGTATGACTGTATATTCAAATGTTCTACTTCAAAACATTGTGTTCTGAGTCTCCTGATTTCAGGGGACACTCTTCTATTCATCCCTCATATTTTCCAATGTATTGGTGGCATTTAGATATTTAATGTATTAGCTTGGATCAGAATTATTATTTAGTAGCTACATAAAATCTGAAGATAGATCCCTAAATAATTTAAGCTTATAGAGATTGAGAAGATAAAGTCTCTAAAAAGACAAAAATACAGAGGCCAATGAAGTGAGAAAAGACCTAAGAACAAATGGAACCTTCCTGCTAGGTGAAGACATACAGCTGTATGTACGATAAACAATGGATGCCTGCATCGCAAAAGCCAGAGTGTTAACCTGCTAATAGCCTTATTTCGATTCCATGCTTTATTACACAACAATACACTATCAGCAAAACACTTTTTAATAATGCACTTGTCTGCATTCTTAGGTATTTGGCAACTGTACAAAGTATGGAATTCCAAGGTTCAATCACGTTTGTAACTTATTCTTTTTCTTCTGGAAGATTTGAAGATATATTTTATCCTTATAATTTTAATATTTGGGATTCATACATTTAAATCAGAACTTTCATTTATTTGTGAAGCAGCATCGTGTTCAAGAGCAGTGTGGGTTCAGATTTCAGCTTTGTCTCTCGAAAACCTTGGGGAAAGCTACTAAAGTGCTCAGTATCTAAGTTTCTTCTTCAAAATAGAAAGAGTAGCAGTACTTCCTGCCTTCTAGGATGGAAACTGATGCTAAGGAAACTGGGAAATTGTATGAAACTGTGCCTGCCACACAGTATGCTATCATTTGACTTTTTTCTTTTTATTACCTTGACTACTCCTGTGGGGCCTCAGGCTTCCATGGTATATCAAGTTACCTCTCTTCAGGTCACCCCACTGATATGTGCATTTCCCTTCACTCATCCAGCTTCAGTCCCAGAGGTTTCCACTGTAAATTCCCATTCTATGTGAACCCTTTACTTTTTGAATTCTTTTTCTTCCCTATCATTCTCTCTCCTATTTTCATGACTTTTCCCAAATGTGGGCCACTGAGGTTTTCTTGGTTACCTTTAATGACATATGCCTGAATACTTTCTGGAGCACGGGCCACATATCTATCAGTGGGTATACCATCGAGGAAAGCATCGTCCCTTTCCTCCATCTGCTTTAACCCTCAACCAGGGAGGTGTGGACCTCTTGAGTTCTTTCCCCTTCCATGGTAAAATGTTGATGGGACAAATCCTGTGCAGGTCTTGTGCAATCATATATAGCTGCAGTGAATTCATGAAACAGTCCTTTCATATCCAGATGATAATGTCTGACCCCTGTCTCCCCTCATCCTCTAACAATCTTTTTACCTCTCTCATCTCTCCTGAGTCTCAGGGTTTCAGAGTGGTTTAGTTGTCCTGTTTAGAACCAAGTCTGCAGTCACATTTTTTTTTTGCATTTTGGCCACATGTGATTTTCTGTAATAAACACCTTCCATTGCAAAGGGAAGCTTCTAGTTTGGGTACCAATCTATAGGTACAATGACAAATATTTAAAAGTCATTTTTGTCATATCTTTACAGTTAAGCCTTAATAGTTTGAACCTTGTAGGCCTGTGTCCTCCCCTTTCATATGTTCTTGTCCTGGCTTACAATACAAGAAATGTAACTCCTGCTGAAAAGTGTGTCTTAAATCCAATCAGAAAGCTGTTGGTGGCCTCTTGACATTCATACCTCTTTTTGCTGTCACCTCTTGCCACAGCACACAGCAATGACCTTTGCTGCAGATGAAAGCAACCTGTCTTAACAGACTTAGTGTCCTCCAGATAGATTTATTTTCTTTACAGAGAACTATCCATTCTGACTTTGAAAATAATTGATTTTTTTTCACTTTGCCCAATGTAGGAAAAAGTGAGTGAGTCCAATTTTTGAGACTGGGATTCGCTTTGTAGCCCAAGCTATCCTCAAACTCAGGGCTTTCCTGTCTCATCTTCTCAAGTGGTGTTTCTAATGCAGGAACGTGCTGCCACTCTGGTTCCTCAGTGTGCTTTGATTTACCTCAAGTACATTTATTTAGCTTGTATACTCCATCTCGGTTCTCCATACTACCTCAAGGCTTCCTCAGAATTCCTCAAAGCAGATGGCTGCAGCCATAGTCTATTGAACTCCGTAATTACACATGGATTCTGGTTTGTAGTGTCAGTCTCTTCCACTTCACCTAAGTATCATTTTTGGAGGAAAGATGAATTGCTTATAAAATATATAAAAACAGCTTATTATATTTCCTTCTCTGGTACACACCTTCTGTCTCTTTGTGTGTTTTTATTCTTTTCTTCTCTTTAACATATATTTATAGGGTTTGGAGGAAGGGAAAGTTGCTTTGGAAAATATTTTCATCCTTTAATTTTATTCAGATTTTAATGTACTTTTTCTTTTTTATTTTTTTCTAGTTTTAGAGACATAGTGAGTAATTATCCTTCCCTCTTTTCTTCTCCACTCCCTATCTCCCCCATTCCTCTCTTACTTGCTCCTCTCTTCACTAATTCATCCCACTCCCCCCTACCTTCCTATCCATCTGCTTCTGTAGGCCCCAGGGTTCTTCCTGGATTATCTGCTCTAGTGGGGGCTCAAGTCTTCTTGGCAGACCAAGAGGCCCTTCCCTTCAACCTACAAGGGCCCCCAAAGTTCCCTGAGATCCTTGGTAGTACATGGGGGATGTTGGCAGTGAGCCACTGTGTAGGTCTGGTGAAGATAAGTCTCCTGGCAGAGGGTTCCTGGATGCAGCAGCCCTGCCCTGCTGGAAAGTTTTGTCCAGCAGTAGACCTCCCCTAGCCCTAGGCTCTTAACAATCCCTGAGCCCTGGGATGGGAAGAGATTTGGTGGGCCTGATTCTGCCTGAGCATTTCAGGATTGCCAGCATTTTGCATTCTGGTTGGATGCTGTTGTTTATTTTCCTTCTTTTCTTGTTTGAATGTTGAGATTCTCTCTTATCCAAAGACTAAATGAGAGATGTTTAGACGGAAATTTACTCTCTGGTGTTTGTGGTTAGCAGTGAGACATCTGATCCTTTCTACTGTCAGTTTTCACTCTGTCTACTGGTCCACTGTTGTTTAAACTGGTTTAAGGACTGGGTGTATGTTCTGTGTCATGGAGTGAGGGGAAGATTGGTAAGCAGATGGTTGGTTACCTTGAGGTTAACCCCACTCTCTGTTGTATCCTATTCCTATTCTTCCTCTCCTTTGAGACTCTTCTTACAGAAAAACCTGTTTTAACTGTTCTTTTATTTTTGTTCCCTTTGGATCTTCTTCCGCCACCCCTGACTTGTGTTCCTTTGTGTTTGTGGGTGTTGTAAAAGTTTGTTTGATCCCATCAAACTAAGGGTTTAATGCTAAGGTTCACTTATAAGAGAGAACATATAATGTATGTCTTTCTGCGTCTGTCTGGGATATTTCAACTGAATATGATTTTTCTACTTCCATCCATTTACTGGAAAATTTCATTAGTTTATCTCTCCTGACAGCTGAATAATATTCCATTGTGTACATGTACCAATGTGTCCATTGTGTACCTGTACCACATTTTCATTAACCATTCATCAGCAGTTAACATCTAGGTTGGTTCCATTTCTTTGCAATTGTTATAAGGGCTGCTATGAACAAGGTTGTACATATGTCTCTGATGCAAAATGCAGCATGCTTTGGAAATATTTCCAGGAGTAGTATAGCTGGGTCATATGGAATTTTGATTTTTAACTTTCTATGAACTTCCAAGTAGATCTCCAAAGGGGATATAGGAGTTTACAATCCCACCAGCAATGTATGTGCTCTCCCACATCTACATCAGCATTTGCTGTTATTTTTGTTTTGGATCTTACCCTTTCTGATTGGAGTGAGATCTTATCTCAGGGTGGTTTAAATTTACATTACCCTAATGACTGGGAAGTTAGAACATTTTTTAAGATGTTCATTAGACATTTGAATTTCATCTTCTGAGAAGTTTCCTTTCAGTTTTGTAGCCAACTTTTTAATCAGATTGTTTACTGCTTTGGCATTTAATTTTTGAAGTTCTATGTGTATTTGAATATTAATCCACTTTCAGATGTGTGGTTAGTGAAGATGCTCTCCCATTTTCTAGGTTGAACTTTTGCTCAATTATCAGTCTCTTTTGCTGAGCAAAAGCTTTGTAATTTCAACTAGTCCCACTTGTTTAGTGTTAGACTTATTCTCTGTGCCTTTGGGATCCTGTTGAGAATATGCTGGCTGGGACCAATCAATTTGAGTGTATTCCCCGCTTTTTCTTCTAGGAATTTTATAGTTTCTGGTCTAACATTCAGATCTTTGATCCATTTGGAATTTATTTTCCTGTAAGAAGACAAGTTTCCAGTTTATTCTTCTGAATGTATATATACAATTTTACCAGCACCATTTGATAAAGATTCTGTTCTTTTTCCAGATTTTTTTCACACCTATGTCAAAGATCAGTTGACTGCAGATCAGTGTGTTTATATTTGAGTCTTCAGTTCTAATCTATTGGTCTACATCTCTTTTTCAGAGTCAGTACCATGCTATTTTTATTGCTATGGCTTTATAGTATAGTTTAAGGTCTGGTCTGGTGACACTTCCCACAGAGTTTTTATTACTCTGAATTGTTTTTGCTATCCTGTATCTTTTATGTTTCCATATGAAATTTGAGATTGTTTTACCAATTTTTGTGAAGAATTGGGTTCGAATTTTGATTGGTAATGCATTGAATCTGTATTTTGCTTAGGTTGGATGGTCATTTTAACAATATTTAAAAGATTTTTTGACATATTACTACAATAGGAGTTTCCTATGTGGTAACCTCCCACAATCTTAGGGATTTTCTTTAAGTCCCTCTGTCCCTCCTATCTCCCATTACCTCATTCCCCGTGTGTATTTTTCCAATTATTCTCTCCTCCACTTTACTTGTCTTGGTAGCTTAAATCTCCCCTTTAAAGTCTTTCATCCTAATAATTCCTTCCCACCTTCCCACTCATTGGTCTCTTTTGAACTTTCTGGCTTTTACTTCTTCCAATCCAAATATATTGACAGGATATCAGTTCAGTTATCCACATGTAAGAGAGAACATGTGGTGCTTAACTTCCTGTGTCTGAGCTATCTCACTCAATATTAAAGTTTCCAGTTCCATCCATTTATCAGTAAATTCCATAATCTCTTCCTTTCTGATGGTTGAGTAATAGTCCATTGCATAGATGTACTGCATTTTCATTATCCATTCCTCTGTTGATGGGCATATTAGCTGATTCCATTTTCTTGCTATTGTAAATACAGCTGCAATGAATAGATGAACAAATGTCTTTGTAATAAAATGTAGAGACTTTAGGGAATAGTCCTAGGAGTGGTATAGCTGGATCATATAGCAGTTCTATTTTTAGCTTTCTGAGGCACCTCCATACTGATTTCCAAAGAGGCTGTATCAATTTACACTCCCACCAGCAGTAAGTAAGTGTCCTCTTTTCTCCACAGCCTTGCTAGCAATCTCTGTTGTTTGTGTTCTTGATCTTAGTCATTCTGACTGGGGTAAGATAGTATCACAGGGTAGTTTTAATTTGCATTTCTTTGATGATCAGAGAAGTCAAGCATCTTTTAAAGTATTTATTTGACATTTCAATTTCATTTTTAGTGAAATCCCTGTTTAGTTCTAGGGCCCATTTTTTTAATTGGAATGTTTGCTGACTTAGTGTTTAGTTCCTTGAGCTCTTTGTATGCTCTGGAGATTAATCCTTTGTCAGATTCATTGCTAGCAAAGATTTTCTCCCATTTGCTGGGATGTCTGTTTGCATAATTAACAATTTCTTTTGCAGAACAGCCGCTTTTTAATTTCATTAAGTCACATTTGTTGATTATTGGTCTTAGTTCCTGGGCATTTGTTGTTCTGCTTAGAAAATCTTTACCTAGGCCTATCAATTTAAATGTACTTTCTTTTCTCTCTTCTAACAGTTGAGTTCTGAGTTTAATTTCAATGCCTCTGATCCATTTGGAGTTGACTTTTGCATAAGAAAGAGGCAACAGTCAATTTTTATTCTTCTACATGTAGATGTCCAATTTTACCAATACCACTTGTTGAAGATGCTGTCTTTTCTCCCGTGTGTATGCTTGGCTTCTTCGTCAAATTCTGCCAATCCAGGAGCATGGGAGATCTTTCCATCTTCTGTGTCTCTGTAAACTTTTTATTTTAAGGTTTTAAAGTTTTCATTGTATAGATCTTTCTTTATCCTTGGTGTTTAGGAAAGTCATTAATTTTTGAGCATTAATTTTATATTCTGCCATTCTACTGAACTTATTAGTTTCAGGAGCTTCTTGACAGAATCTTTAGGGTCCTTAAAGGTAAAGGATCATGTCATCAATGAATAGGGATAACTTGATTTCTTCTTCCAATGTGTGTACCTTTTATTTCCCTCTCTTATCTTATGGCTGTAGCTAAGACTTCAAGTATAATATTGAATAGAAGTGGTGAGAGTGTGCAGCCTTGTCTTGTTCCCAATATGAGTGGGAATGCTTCCAATTTTTCACCAACTTGCCATAGGCTTATTGTATGTGGACTTTATTATGTTGATAAATGTTCCTTCCAACCCTGTTTCCTCCAGGGTCTTTATCATAAAGGGGTGTTGGATTTTTTTCAAAAGTTTTTCATCATCACTTGTGAAAATCATATGGTTTTTGTCTTTGCATTTATTTATATGGTGAGTTAGATTTATAAATTTACATATATTAAACCAACTCTTCTGGAATAAACACAACTTGGTCATAGTAAATGATCTTTTTGATATGCTTTTCAATCCAATTTGCTAGAATTTTGTTGAGAATCTCTGTCTGTGTTCATCAATAAGATTGGTCTATAGTTTTCTTTTTTATTGCTTTTTTATTTGGTGTGGCATCATAGAAGGAGTTTAGAGACGTTCTTTTCTTTCATACATTGTGGAGTAATTTAAGAAGTATTGGTGTTAATTGTTCTTTAAATATATGGTAGAAATCTGTGCTGAATCCACCTGGTCCTGGGCTTTTCCTTGTAGGGAAATGAATAGTTACTGCTTCAACTTCATCTCTTGTTGCAGGATTATTTAAATAATTCTGTTCTTTGTGTTTTAACTTTGATGTCTGTGTTTAAAAATTTGTCCACTTTTTTTTGATTTTCAAACTTGGTCATGTATAAATTTTTAAAGTATGACCATATCATTTTCTGAATTTCCTTGACATCTGTTGTTATAGCTCCATTTTCATCTCCAATTTTATTATATTGGGCTTTCTCTCATTTATTTTTGGTTAAGTTGGCTAAGGTTTTGTCAATCTTACGTTTTTCAAGGAGCCAGCTTTTTGTTTGAATGATTCTTTATATTGTTTTCAT
The DNA here is from genome assembly GCA_023101885.1 of Typhlomys cinereus. Classification (NCBI taxonomy): domain Eukaryota; kingdom Metazoa; phylum Chordata; class Mammalia; order Rodentia; family Platacanthomyidae; genus Typhlomys; species Typhlomys cinereus. Next base: position 6,056,996 of record JALPQD010000026.1, read on the forward strand.
TGTCTCAATTTTACTTATCTCTCCTCTAAGCCTGTAATCTTTACATGTCTACTTCTTTCCAGGTTGGTTCTTGTTCCTGTAAACTTTAAGTTGCATTGTTAGTCTATTCACTTGTGATGTCTCCATTTTTTTTAATGTAGGCATTGAGTCTACAGATATTCCTCTTAGGATCACTTTCATCCCATCCCAGAGATTTTGATATAATGGGTTTCCATTATCATTAAGTTTTAGGAATTTTTAAATTTCCACTTTTACTTCTTTCCAGACCCATTCCTCATTCAGTAGCATATTGTTAAGTTTCCAAATGTTCATGTACTTTCTGTTGCCTGCCTTCTTATGGATGTCCATCTTTAATACCTGATGGTCACATAGACTGCAGATGTTGATTTTGATTTTCTTGTATTTGTGGAGGCTTGCTTTGTGACTTAATATGTCATCAATTTTGGAGAAAGTTCCATGGGCTGCTGGAAAGAATGCATATTCTTTGGTGTTAGGATGGAATGTTCAGTAGAGGTCTATTGGGTCCATTTAGTTTATAGTTTTGTTTTACTTCCAGTGTGTCTCTGTTCAGTTTTTGGACAGTTTTGATCAGTCTATTGATGGAAGTGAGGTGTTGAGATCCCTTACCTTTATTGTATTTGGGTTGATTTGTTGTTTTACACATTGTAGTATTTGTTTAATGAATGTGGGTGAGCCTATGTTTGGAACGTATGTTTAGAATTATGAGTTTTTCTTGACGTATTGTTCCTTTGATGACTATGTAGTATCCTTCTGTATCTCTTATGAGTTGTTTTGGTTTGAAGTCTATTTTGTTGGATATAAGGATGGCTACTCATGCTTATTTTGTAGTTGCGTTCACTTGGAGTATGCGTATTTTTGACCATCCTTTGATCCTAAGATTCTATCTTTCAAAGTGTGATGCCTTTCTTGGAGGCAGCATATTGATGGGTTGTGACTTTCAATCCATGCTGTTAATCTATTTTTTTATTGGGCAGTTGATCCCATGACATTTAAAGTTATAATTGAGAAGTTGTTTTTTATTTCATTTTTTTCATTTTTTTAGCTGTTGTGTGTGTGTGTGTGTGTGTGTGTGTGTGTGTGTGTGTGTGTGTGTAGACAGTTTCCTTCCTGGTAGTTGTATTGGCATTATTTTCTCTTTTATCCTCTTGAGAGTGTTGATCAAGTTCATCTGCATTGAGAATTTTTTCTAATATTTTCTTTAGGCCTGGTTTGGTAGATAAGAATGACTTTAGTTTATTTTTGTCAGGAAATATTTTTCTTTGTATTCCAAACATGATTGATAGTTTGGCTAGATATAGCAATCTGGGTTGGCATTTGTGATCTTTCATGACTTGAAAAATGTCTTTCCAAGTTCCTCAGGATTTTATTCTTTTCATTGAGAAGTCAGCTGTTAAACTAATAGGTTGTCCTTTAAATGTGACTTCGTCTTTTTCTTTTGCCGCTCTTAGAACAATCTCTTTGTCCTGTATGAGATGTTGTTAATATTATTTGCCTTCTTGTGTTCCTATTTTACTCATATCTGGATGGTGTGTAATACGCATCTTGTACTTAGATATGGTGCTCTTTCCTTTGCGTGGAAAGTTCTCCTTTGACTGAAAGATCAGAGCTGAAGGTTTTTCTTGGGTTTCTTATTCATAGATTCCATGAATACGTGTATGGTTGGCCTTTTCGTGGAATCCCATAGTGCTTGAATATTCCTCTGAAATTTTTTTAGACATTTCAGTTTCTTTAATTGAAAGATCCTGTTCTGTCATCTTATTTTCCAGATCTGATATTCTGTCTTCTGGATCTATTCTTTGTGATAATCTCTGTTGGTTTTTTATTTCAGCTAGTTTCACTTTGAATTCCAGCTAAATTTCAGTTTGGTGTGTTTTGACCTGGTCTAAATTTGTTCTTGTTTCTTCTATTTCCTTTTCTATCTCAGATAATTTTTTATTATTTTCCTGTTCCTATAAGGTCACAGCTCATTTCCCTTCTGATTTCTTCACTTTTCCTTTTATTGTTCCTCATGATCCTTTTGTAGCTCTTCATGAAGCTTGTTGATCATGTCAGTAACATTTATGAAAGACATTATCCTCCAAATTGCTTTCCTGACTGGTATCCATAGATGGTTCAGATTGGAATCTGTAGTATAGATGTTGCTGTTTTTCGTAGGAGACCTTTTCCTGATATTTAGTGCATTTAGTGTTTTTATGATGTGGCTTAGGCATTTTCTGCAAGTCTGTGTCTGCTTTATTTGGTGGCTGTTTTTGGCTCCCCTGAATCCGATGAGGTTGTTTGACTCTGGCTATAGTTGGGAAAACTTGTCTGGATTTGGATGAGCTCTACTAATTGTGTAGTATCTGCTCCACAGATCTTTTACATGGCACTTCCCTGGCTGTTGGAGCCTTGGGGTAGGTGGTTCGAGGCCTTGCCTGGCTCTCCACATTCCACCAGGCTCTTACCTGGCATAAGAGTCTCTTTCCTAGGTCATTGGGGCCTTGTGGTGGGTTGTGCATGGTGTGAGCTTGGGCAGTGTATCTGCTGTCCTTGTCTCCTTGTCTTCACATGTACTTCGCATAGTTTTATGTGAGGGTCAAGCAATATGATGAAGAAGTTGTATCTGTGTGTATTTACTAGTTATGAAGGATTTTGTGGTGTCTAAAATCCAATGCATTTTCAAAAAATGTATGCAAGAATATCGATCTTCAAATACAAAACTTGTGACAATCTTTTTTTTTTTAATGCCCAAATCTGACCTGGCTTTTGAAAGTAGTATGAAGTTTTATTCCTTGGATCTAAATGTAAAAAGTAGATTCCCAAAATCTCACCAAAGGCAGAGGAGAAGCGACCATGTGTGTGTGTGTGTGTGTGTGTGTGTGTGTGTGTGTGTGTGTGTGTCTGTGTGTTTTAATTGCCATGGGTCATTAGAAATCAAACAGCCTGAGTGTGAGTAACCAGGAGCCAATTAATTGTTTTAAGGTTCTTTATTTGCCTGCTGGTTATCAATATAATTTAACCACCAGGGCATGAGATCATGATACAAATAGAACAAGCACAATTTTATAAGAAATGGTGTCATATTTTTATTAACAGTAAGTAGTAAGAAAGATAGTAAGTACTCCTGTTATGTGGATTTGGTAAAAAAAAAAAATAGTTCAAATATAGCTGAAATTCTTTTCTGCCTTCTGTGTGAAATCCAAAAGTAGCAACTAAAAAAAGTTTCTCATAGTTGAAAGGAAGAGAGTTAAAATATTGGCTAAGCTGGCTAAGACTCTGCTTCACAAGCAGAAAGCCCTAAGTTCGGACCCCAGAACCCACGTAAGAACACCAGGCAGAACCGACAGCAGCCTACACTGCCAGTCCTGGTGGGAGAAGCCTGGGAAATACCAGAGTGAAACAAGAAGGAGGTAGAAGCAATCCAGGATGATTCCCAAAGTCACCCTTGGTCCTCCACAGGAACACAGGTGCCTTCTGATAGACACACACACACACACACACACACACACACACACACACACACATTAAATGAATGAATAAATAAATGTAGTTTTTAAAAAATTAAAATATTGGCTAGGGCTCACTATAGGCATACACAGTTGCACTGTATTGTTTTGTAGTTTGTTGTTACAATAGAAACAACTTCTGCTATACAAGAGCAATAGTGCACTCATTCAAGTATCTCATTCTTAATGACATTAAATTTTATAAGGAAATTATTTCTCATTTTCTGTTTGCATTTAGTTTTCTTTCTAATATATGTGATTTTACAGTTTTGAAGGCTTAACCCAGGACCTTACACATGGCATTCATCATTTTCTAAATTGGTCCGTTGAGTTGACAATGGCAGAAGCTATTTTCAGTTGGTTGCTTCTGAAGCCAGTGGTCAATGATAGAGTAGAAAGCCCAGTCTTATACTGACACACTTGAGGGAGGAAATTATATAGAATATAATGATGAGCTCCTGCCCTAACTAGTTCTTATATAGAATATAATGATAATATTTTTCATCTCTTATGTTTTCTGCTTGATAGCTATCTAGTTTGATTAGATAATGTAAAATTAGAGTTAACTTACTGAAAGTAACTAAGAACATTTTTACTATTTCCTTTTATTTTACTATTTTCTTTTATAAAATGTGAAGTACAGTGTCTACATATTTGAAAGGACCAATATTTGTATTTGATAACATGTTACTGTCTTTATTTATATTTAGAAAAATATACTTAATTCATAAATTTTGGATCAGATTTCTTTGTTATTTATTTTTTTATTTATTTTTCTCCCACATTTAATTTTTTTCCTGATCATACAAACTCAATAGGTACCCCCATCCTCTCTTTCCCTTCTCCCTTCCCCAGTTGGATCAGATTTCAATTGCTTGTTTACTAAATATATCTTGACTATCCAAATACACATTTTCAAACAGCATGTAAATGAAACTATGTATTTTAGGTTGTGACTTTAATTAGAAGGAAGTAAATAAGTGTGTACATTCTGACATGAACCTCACACTTCAGAAATTACAGCACATTTTTGACTCCAACATGCATACAGAAAGAGGGTGAGCCACACGGCTGAACATGATCCCTACATGCCTGGTGCTGACAGACTACTCTGGTGCCAAGCGCATGGACTCAATCTGTGGCCTACTTCATCAAGCTGACTACAGAAGCCTGATCCTGGAAACACCATCATGAGCAGCTAAACCTCAGTAGCTGTGGACATTGGGTGGGCCTCGGGGCTGAACAGCTTCAGTGGCCACTACGTTCTGCCAGGCACTGAACCAGCCAGGGTGGTTATTAGTGAAAAATAAATATCAAAATCACAATGAGATACAATCTCACTCCCGTTAGCACAGCTGTGATCAAATAGACCGTGGATGAAAGTAGTGAGAAATGCTACTCTCAGCATTTTTCAAGACCACATCACTGTCAAATACAGCCACTCTGCTCTCAGATCCTGCTTAGCTGTACATGTATCTATTGATCAGTACCTTCCCAGTTGCCTCTCTGCCTGAGACTCAAGTAATCTCCCCATTCTGTTCTCTTCTAATGAGATCAGTTGTTTAGAATCTATGTGAATGAGAATAAGAAATTTGCCATTTTCACCCTGGTTTATTTCATTTATTTAACAATGAACCTAACTTATTTCATGTCACAGTAGCAGGAGTTTACCTTTTTTTATGAATGAATAGTTTTCCTTTGTGCATATATGCATACATATGTTATCCATTCATCCACAAATAAACCTTTAGGTTGATTCTTCATCTCTAGTACTGTGCAAGTAATAATAAAATAAACATATGGGTATAAGTAACTCTGCTATATACTAGCTTTGTGTCCTGGATATATATTCAGAAGTTATACTGATGGATTAAATGGCTCTGTTTTATGTTTTTTGGGAGCCTACATACTGTTCTACATAGTGGCAGTAGTAATTTCCATTCCTGCCAGCAGTGTGCTCATGTTCACTGTTCTCCACATCCAAACTTTCCATCTTTTGTCTTTTGATTACAGTTATTCTTACAGGAACAAGATGGCCTTGCATTATGATTTTGATATTCACCTCACAGAATTATGTAGTGGGGAAAAGCTATTCCCAACAGTTACATAGTGTGCTTTTTTATTCATGTAACAACCTCAAAAAGTTAAATTGTAGAAATGCAGAACTAGATTGACAGGGGCTAGCTAAGTATTGGAGACATGGATGTGTCTATGATTAGCTACCTCATATTACACTGATAGAAATATCTGTGTTGCTTCTTATAATTGTGAATATTTACAGTTAGTTCAATATGAAGAACTGAAAATTAAGAATGAAATAACCTAAAACAAAACAAAACAAATAAATGAAACCAAATGCAGAACAATAACAATATATAAGAAGAGCTGGCAAGATTGCTCAGTGAGTAAAGGTATCTGTGCACAAATATGAAGACCTGAATTCAATCTCATGGTCCATATGGTAAGATAAGAGAACTTTCCAAAAGTTGCTCAATTGCTCGCTCTCTCTTTTTTTTCTCTCTCTCTCTCTCTCTCAAAACAAGCAAACAAAAATTTATTTTAAAGTACATAATTAAGAGGCTGGATAAATGGCTCGGGGTTACAGCCTTTGCCTCACAAGCAGAATGACCTAAGTTCAGATCCCTAGATCCCACGTAAAAAAGGTAGGCAGATATGTCAACAACCTCCACTTCTGGTCCTAGAAGGCAGAGTCTAGAAAACCCTGGAGCAAATAATAAAGTTGAACAATCCAGGATGATTCCTGATGTCACCTCTGGGTCTTCACAGTCACATACACTCAAGTGCTCTCTTGTGTGCACACACATATGCACACACACACACGCACACATACACACAGTAAAAAATAGGGTCTCATACGTTATATGGCTAGTTTTTCTTCTTTATCATAAATTGTAGTAAGTATATAATATTGAGTGATGATATGTAGGCTCCATAACTTGAATCACATTAGACAAGTAAGGAACTTCACTATAGAAGAATTTATTGTGCAAGTCCCATAAGATGCAAATAATTGTTCCATGCTCTACATAGATGTTTTCAAATTTTGTATTTTTGTCACATGCTTATAATGCATATATTAATATTTACTCAGTGTTGCTTCTGTAATTCTTACTCTTCAGATTTAAACTCAGCCTCACTACTATATTATAATTATCACTTCCTGTAAATGGAAATAATTGAGAAAAATAAATATGAATCATTAAAATGAAATATTTGCCCACTGCCACCTCTAAAGCATATCACTGTTAGCAGATATATCACACACTTAGAAGCACCATGCTCTCTATAATTGTAAATTTACATTTTCATAAATTTGAGTTTCTAGAGTATGATTTAAATAGATGATAACTCAGTGAGGGCAGAAGTTGCACCTATTTTGCATATCCAATTTTTTTCTTAGCCATATAGTTCTGGGCATACAGCACTGTTCAATAAATAATGAATATTAAATTAGTGAAGGAGGCATATATTTAAATATTCATTTTTCTGGGGACAACTGGGGAGAGGTAGAGGGATGGAGAGGACAGAGGTATCTATTGAGCTTGTATGATTAAGAAAAAAATAAAATGTGGAAGAATAAATAAATAAGTAAATATTCATTTTCTGGAGTGCAACATAGTAGTAATTAACGATAAAGTAATACATATATTATATATGAAAATTTATCATAGTTGGATTATGTTAGCATTCCCAATCTTCAAAACACTAAGAAATGAAATTAATAACATTTCTTTTCAACTTTAACATGCATACTTGTGCATCAGAGGAGGGTACTATGATGTAACTAAGATAAATAAGCAGACAGCAGGATAAGAGTAGGTTTAGTCATTTGAATAAGAGTGACAAGAGAGAAATTTAGAACTGACATTTGAAAACTGCATCCATTTCATGGAAACAGAGATTGTATGATTATGTTAAGCCAAGAAGAAAGAGCTAAATCGACAGGTAAACACACAGGTACACAAAAATTTGCTTCAGAGAATAAAGCTCAGCTCTATTAAACAGTTTCTGATAAATGACCAATCCTAAAAACCTAATTTTCCTAAAAACAAAAGTGGCACAACTTTTCTTTCATGACTGTCTTTCCATCACACTCACTCCTGCAGCTTAAATCTCCAAATCGCTTTCATTTGTCCCTGTACTTAGGAAAAGACATAATCAGTTTTCTATATCATGTGTTAGAAGAAAAGACCGTCAGAGCTGAAGGGACTGTAGCATTCTGGACTCCTTTACAATCAGCTGTTCATCAGGCAGAGCGCCTGAGCAGAGACCCTGGTTTTCAAAGCCTGCAAGCCTCAGTAGGAAAAACAACCCCAGTGGCTGCCAGCAGGCAGGCAGAGGGGAGCCAATTTGGCCAACAACAGTTATTTGCCAGTAGAGATGACTGGCGGCAGTAACCCACTCATGAGTAAATGAACCACAGAGATAAACACATTCATAGTTCAAAAATAATGATAAAACATTACAGTGATATAAAATGTTTACTTTTGGCCTAATACCTAATATTGATTGAATAGAACATTTGTACTTTGTTTCACTGAAAGAAATCTATCAAGTAGTAAATAGGTGTTGGCTTATTTCCATGGTTTTTAAAGCTACATATTAATGTATTCATGAATTCATTGTTTTCAAAACTGAGCGTAAGACCAGATCATAGTGGCACACTTTTGCAATCCTAGCACTCAGAAGGCAGAGGCAGGAGGATTGAAAGTCTGAAGCCAGCTTGAGCTAAACTACATCTAAACTACAAGAAGACCTAACTCAGGAAACCTAATTAATTAATTAATTAATATTTCTAAGTTATTATTGGAAAAGAAGAAATTTGAGGAGAAAACAAAAGAAAGACTAAGATGTATCTGGGTGGTAGAGCACTTGCCTAGAATCCCAAAAAGCACTTGGGTTGATTAGCACTATTCCACAATAAAAAGGGCCTGGGGAAATGGGTCAGAGGCAAGAAGAAAGACCAGACCCTGGACGCCCAGCTCCCAGATCTTACGTAAATACAGTGCAGGCATGCAATCTAGCTCTGAATGTCACCTTCAAGGTGAAGCCGGAGAATTCTTCCATCCCCTACCCCAGCAAGCTGGCTTGCTAGATTAGACCTAATGATATGCTCTGTAATTAGAGACACAAGCTGAAAATGAAAGAGCAACAAAGAGGATCTCTGATAGCATCCTCAGGCCTACATATTTGCATACACATATGCCCACCACATAAAAATCCTATACACATATGCATGCACCCATGAATTTACAGTCACATGAGATTGACAGCAGAGCATTCTGTCAAGGAAAACAGACTTTCTGAGGGGAAAGACTAGAAGAAGCATCGACCTTAACCTCTACGGGAAGTTATCCTCATGCCTGCCCACGTAGCACAGGTGTGGGAAGCACACAGGAAAGACTGCCTGCCTAATAGGTGGAGCTTTCCAAGTGTCTTGGGGCTCTCAAGATGTGAATGGCATACCAATTCATCCCTTTTTGAGTCACCACACTGATAAGGACATTTCCCTTCACTCATCCAACTTTAATCCCCAAGGTTTCCGTTGTATTTTATTATCTCTCTTGAGTTCGTCAATAGTCTATGGTATGTCAGTCATTATGCAGGTCTGGTAAGGACAAGTCTCACTGCAGTCAGTTCCTAGATGCAGCAATTCCACCTTGAATGGAATGTCTTGTCCAATGGTGCTCTGAACCCCCACAGGAGTGGACAAGTCGGAGGGAACCCTGGAATCCATAGAAGCAGACAGGGAGGAGGGTAGGAGGGAGTGGGATGGATTGATGAAGGGAAGGAAAGGGAATAAAAAGGAGGGGAAAACAGGAATAAGCACTCAGCATGCTTGTAAAACTAGAAAAATAAATTTTAAAAAATTTAAAAAGATGTGAATGTCAGCTACATGTGGATATTTTTTGGTAGCCACAATGAACCATTTCTATAAAACAGTTTACTGAGGTTTCAGTCAGGCCTAGAGACCCAGAAGACCAGAGGGAATGTGGAGAAGGGGATATTTTGTGAGATTGTTTCAGGGCTCACTTCTCCCACTTTGAGCAAAAGAAAGGACCACAGTGTTTGGGATACTTGTACCAATCATTAGACTGAATAGAATAAAAGGGTTACAGCATTTGGGAGGAATATACTTCCAACAGAATGAGACCCGTGATGGAGTTTGCTGATTTTGCCTGTCTACTTCTTTCATGAAATACATACCTGAATGACAGGCTATTATGCATACCTCTTACCTTTGCTAAATCCCAAAAATTTCTTTTTGCTTGTTTATTTTATTTTATTTTTATTTTATTTTATGTGTGTGTGTTCAATATACTATCAACATGATAAGATTTTTTGGAGGATTATTCATGTAATATATGTGGAACAGAATGCCAAGTGACACAAATGGTACAGATTCTTGAAAACATAATTCATGAATCCTGTGGCTGTATGTATTGAAGATGAGTGGTTTTTCCAGTCAGAATAGCTTATGCTGATGATATGAATAATATTAATCTTCCTAACTAAAGTAACAGAGGTTGATTTCATGCACATAGTATCTGTCCATCCCAATGGCATGGAATGTGCCTTGTTCTTCCTTGGGAATTCAGGTTGGTCTTTAGAAATCTCTGTAGATTGCTTCTTATTACCATATGGGAGGATTCACCTGGAAGTTATATGTATTTCCCCTTACTTGACAGAAGAGTCACAGACTCATGCTTAACCTGAAGGGACCCAAAACTGACACGCTAGAGTGTGTCCAAAGGGGCCAGAGGGATTTGATGAAACACCCCAACTACCATCACAGATGGTCTCCATCTCTCACAGTTGATTGATTTGTACTAAAGAAGCTTTCTAGCTGGTTCTCTGGTTACTAATGCTACTGCATTTTTTTCTGCACAGTTTTAACAACCAAGCAACTGTATTTTTTTTTATTCTCAGTTTCAAGGTGTGCTGGCATTAAGAATTATGGTAGCCTTATAGCAGAATGTTCCAAGTTTCTTAACGAGAATGAAACAACTGCATAAAATCCCACTTCTCTTTTCTTTGTCAAACAGACATTGATGAATGCTCCGATGGCTTTGTTCAGTGCGACAGTCGTGCCAACTGCATTAACCTGCCTGGGTGGTACCATTGTGAATGCAGAGACGGCTACCATGACAATGGGATGTTTGCACCTGGTGGAGAGTCCTGTGAAGGTCAGTACAAAAAAAGACCTAGCGGCCAAGAGTCCTTCTGACTTGGAGAATTACAGGGAGATGCAAACAATAAACTCCTTGGCCTAATAGTTAAGATTGGTGTTTTTTACATAGTTAATGTCTAAGTGAATTTATCTTTAAAACAGCATTGTGACACTAAACCCAGGTTTTGTGAATACTTGCCAGTGTTGGAAGATGTTTTAGAATGAAAAACGCATATTATTCCATGAACTTTTGAATATGAAAGAAATGAAAACCTGAGCCTGATTGGGTAGAAAAAAATGAGATGAGGCAAACAGGATAGAGGGATGGGCCTGGAGAGAACACAGTGATAACATGGTAAGGAAACTGGGGCACTTGCTGCCCTGGGCTGTTCCTAGCACAGAACTTGCCTGGCAGAGGATGAGGTGTGTTTGGTAAAGTTAGATACAATAAAGATGGCTCTCTTCTTCTAAGAAGTATGGAATCTAATAGTAGAAAATACAATCTGATTACACTTGGCAATTTGCTATTAATTTTGTATTACCTTCAGTGGATTAACAAGCAACTCTCTTTTATTCCGTCTAGTAAGATGAGATTTTTTAGGGATTGGATGAAGTAAGTAGAAAGTAGAACATACTAAATAATTATCAGAGAAACTACCAGTGAATTTTCTGTCAGAATTCATGGCACAACAAAACAAAAAGCAAGGACTCCTTATTTTCCTCATATTTAAACTTCCATTGAGCAACAGCCTAAGAAAATCACAGAATTAAGATGATTCAGTCGATGAAATCTTTTGAGAATCCAACAGAGAGGTACTTGATTCCCAAGTACTAAGTTGCCTTTCATACTTGGCCTCTGAGGTTCACATAAGAAAAGTAAAACAGACTTGAATGTTGGATGCCAAGTTTCCAGAATGCTTTGCCAGTGGCAGTAGAAAGAACACTGAACCTGGGTTGAAAGCCTGTCTGCATTTTCATGTAGTAATGGGAATACCATGGCCATCCCTACACTGAAACCTAGCATTTGCTAATAATCACTTCTGTGGTACAAGGGCTTTGTTTTGCAGTTGTGAATGTTCCAAGCTGTGTAAGATCCCTGGAACCATAGATAATGTAGCTCATAGACAGATCAATCTGTCCTCTTCTCTTATAAAATGTTTTGTCTATATTTTTAGTTTTATATTACAATTTAAAATTAAAATTTATGTTAAAATTTGTAAAAAATAGTGATAATAAGCAAATAATTCACATTATGGAGAAGTATTTAGAGTAAAGCTGAAAAATACATGTTCATTTTAATTTCTCCTTCCCTCATCCTTCCATTAATTCTTTACAATGGCCCGTATTTAATTTTGGTGGCGATTCTTGCATATGTTTTTGTGCTTTGAGTATGGATAGGAAAAACACATACCTTTGCACTTACTGTCTCTTGAGTACATGACCACAAATTTCAAGTGAGATGTATTAACTACTCATTAACAGCTTCCAAAACCTGGCAAGTGAAAAAGAAAGCAGTGCCTTTTCTGTGCTCAACTTAGTTCAGCATCTCTGATTTCATTTCTTTCATGAGATTTGAATTACCTTTTGACTGCTCAATGTTCTTATTTTGACAGTTCATCTGGAGCATATATTTCCAAGACCTAATACGTGAATATTGTCAGGCCTTGGCTCAACATTGCTCCCTCAAGAAGTGAAAGTTTGCTTCCTATGGCATAAGCATTCCAAATACAAATGCCAAGAAGGAAACAAAATCTTTTGATTACGTGATGACATCATGTAAGCTATGAAATTCCAGCATATTTCACATAAGTTCACTGCTACCAGGACCAGCATCACTGCTTGATATCTCCATCTCTTTTTTCTTCCTCACTCTGCAAGAGAACAGCTCACACCCTTAGCTTTTTCAGATTTTGGATACTATTTACTTTCTAATCTTTCTCTTCTTTCCTTAGCTTTCTTGACTGAGTAAGCTGCAGGATGCAAAAGAGAAGTACTTCACTTTTCCAGAAACTGTGCTGGTAGCTAGTCTCATGAGTCCTGTCTGCTGCTGTCCTCCCTCCCGTTTCGTGGTATCTTGGTGTGCTATGGCTATTTTCTTGTCAAAGATCAAACCTGGGGTCTGGTGTGGTAGCTCAGTGGTAAGGAATCTGCTTCAAAACCTGGCAATGTGAATTCAATTTTTGAAACCCACAGAGTGAAAAGAGAGAACTGATTTTCAAAAATTGTTTTCTTACCTTTGCCTGTGCACCATGTTATACATGTGTTCTGTCTGTCTGTCTCTCTCAAAAACAAAATACTTTTAAAAATGACAAACATATCTTATTTTCTTCTAAACAATTTTAAAGACATATCCACATTTTCCCCTTTCATATTTTTATTCTGTTCCCATTTCATCATTTCACAGTGTCCATCAGGGTATGAAAATCTGGGGTAGCAGCTATCCTTTAAAAAAGTATGTTCTCTTAAATCATTGTTTCCCCAATAATACTTCCCATTTGCTCTCCTTCTTCCTCTGCATGTTCCCTCTGTGTCTAGTGAGGCTTCAGTCTTCCTGTCAAAGCTCATCCTTTCCTTATAGGATTTCTACAAATTCCCACATTGTCAACTTCACAAGTCAGTTACTGTCTCTTTGTCTGATAACTCTGGCCTATAATGCAGTTAAATTTCTCTTCTCTCAAAACACAACTTTCTTCCCATGGCTGTAGAGACATCTTTGGCTTTTTCATGGTCTCTAAGCCTCTTTCATCGCTTAGCAGAGAATGACTATGTATCCAGAGCTCAGAGTTCAGGGCTCTCGGCCTAGACATCCTGGATGTTTTCTGCACATTCTCAATTCCTGTATCAACCATTAAATGATTTTAAATATCCATTTCATATCCTCACTCAGACCTCTTCTCTAGCTACAGAGTCATATATCTAGTGGCCTATGCATTATCTAAATCTCCAATAGGAAATTGAGGTATAATAGGACTACAACAGAGCTCTTGAGTTCCAGTAAGTTCTAGATATTCCCAAGTATAGATTCTCAGACCAATGTCTTAAAGTCACTGTATCTTACTTTTTCACATACCTCACCTTCAAAAGATCAACTAATTTCACTGGTTCATCTTTCAAAATGTATAAATTCCAAATAGTTTCCAATCTGACCTCCCTAATCAGCGAAAGCACCATTGTCTTTTTCTGAACCAGCCTAGCCCTCCGACCTATATTCCTGTATTTTGAATATATAACATTCAGAATGATCCCTTTATAACATTCAGAATGATCCCTAGAAACCTGAAGCTTTTTATCATTCACAGTAATTCCTAAACTCTGACAATGGTTTATAAAGGCTTACATGGTATGCATGCTTGGTTTTCTGGCCATTTCTTTAAATATACTATACTGATTCCTAGGCACATGCTCTTCCCTTTGCAAGGAGCATCCTTCCCCCTTTTCCAAGGTTTTCCATGATTCTTTTATATATTTCAGATTTCCTTTCAAATGTCTTCTCTTAGGCTTTGAGTTTGAAATAGTCTCCCACTACTGACACCCAACCATTTGTCCTGCTTCTCTTTTCTTCATAGAAATCATTCGCTCTCCTGAAAGTGCAGAATGTGTTCATTGGTTGCTCGTTGTCTACTTCAGAATGAGAGCTTCAGAGTCTTCAGTTATGTTTGCTTGTCACTGCTGTGTGCATGTGTGGAGCAATGCTTAGCGCATGATAGGTGAAAAATTGTATTTGCCTTGTGAAAACGGTTGAGATAGAAATTAGGTAGGCAGTTAGATGATAGAAAGACTTACAACCTCTTAATTAGAAATATATTAGGCTTATGATATGTGAAAATTAGATCTAAAGTAAATATATAATAATGTTTAAATAAAATGTGATTTTTACACTCTTAAGTTCTGGAAATAACAAAGACAACTAATCATTAAAATAACAGCAAGGAAAAGATTCTGTAAAACACAGAAAAATATTTCAAGGAAATGTCACGAGCACAGAAATTTTTGTTTTTAATGAACATCCTGAATTCTAAACCTTTTTGGCCATGACCTTGGAAAAGTTATGCAACAACATAGGCTGCTGTCCCCTAATTCATAAGATCAGGACTTCCTTATGCCTTCGGCGGCCACTATAAGTATCACATAAGCGTCAGTCCTAGTATCTGAGTACCTCGAGCCTGCTTTTTTTTAATACATTTTTATTATTATTTCAGCTCATACAAACTTAATAGGTACACCAGTTCCCGCCCTCCCTCCTCCTCCCCCCGAACCCTCTGCTCCCCCTCCCCTCACCCCTCCCTCCCCATCCCTCCATGCCTCCCACCCCAATTCCCAGAGTCCTTTCTTGTGCATGCCTGACTCTCCTCTGGGCCCTCCTCTCTGATGCCCAGTGGCATTTCCCTGAACCTTTTCCTGTGTTCCCCTTAAGCATAGGAACACTACTGTGGCTGTCAATCCCTTGCCTCCAAGGATCTTGGTGCCTTTAGCAGATGCTAGACTTTGTGAGGTCAATAGTGTGTTGGACATTGCGCTGGGCATGCAATGTCCAATTATGATTGCTTCAGCCCTAACTTGTGTGGAGTATCTTGGAAATCATTGCTCCTCCCATCCTTTTGCTCTTACACTCTTACTGCCCCCTCTTCCACAAATGTCCCTGAGCTTCAGGATGGGGAGAGATTTGTCTGGCCTAGTTCTAGGTGGTTGATATAGAGTCTCTGAAGTTCTGGATAGTGGTTTGTTGATTTTCTTTTGCAGTTTTGTTGCTCCTGCAATGCCCTTCAACTCCATCGTGATGGGCACTGTATGTCACCCCCTGGCCAGAGACAGAAAGCTGTTAAACTGGAATCTTATTATAAGAGCGCATTCAAGGGTAGATGTAATACTTATACCCAAAAGTGGAATCGCAGGGTCATATGGCATTTGGCAATGGGAAGGGTCAATCACCCATTTGCAAAATGGTTACTTTTTAATCTGCCGGACTATATGCCCTCCCCTTCTGGTGAGTTCGTACCCCCTTAGTCGTAAATGATCAGGAACGAATGTCTGTGAACTTAACTAGGTGTCACATTACTTTCTTGCAGTCCTTGATGGAGGCCTATTTTCTCTGCTGTAACATGGTCCCCTCTCTCCTAGTTTCTGGTGTGGCCCTCCAACCCCATCCCTCCTGTTCATAATCCTTGCAATTACTGTAGGTAATACATATGAGTGTCTCAAGGTGGGCTAGGGTGGGTTTGGTACTAGGAGCCACCTATTAGGGAGTACATACGGCGCTTAATTTTCTGGGTCTGGGATACTTCACTTAATATAATTGTTTCTAATGACATCTATTTCCCAGCAAATTCCAGTAATTCATCATTTTTGATGGCTGAGTAGTACTCCATTGTATAGATATACCACCTTTTCCTTATCCACTCGTCAACTGTTGGACATTTGAGTTGATTCCATGACTTCGCTATTGTAAACAGTGCTGCTATGAACATGGTGGTGCTTGTGCTATCGAGGTGAACCTCTGCTGTATGGGGGGTTATACCCAAAAGTGGAATCTCAGGGTCATATGGCATTTCAATCTTTAATTTATTTAAGAATCTCCAGATGGCTCGCCAGAGTGGCTGTATGAGCCTGCATTCCCACCAGCAATGTAGCAGAGTTCCCCTCTCTCCACATCCTCTCCAGCATTTGGTGTTGTTTGTATTGTGGATTTTTGCCATCCTTACCAGGGTGAGATGATATCTCAGGGAAGTTTTGATTTGCATTTCCCTGATGGCTAAAGAAGTGGAGCATTTTTTAAGATATTTGTTAGACATTTTAATTTCATCCCTGGTAAAATTTCTTTTAAGTTCCAGGGCCCATTTTTTAATTGGGCCATTGGTTTCCTTGGTGTTTAGTTTTCTAAGTTCTTTGTGCACTCTGGACAGTAGAGCTCTATTAGATATGTGGTTAGTGAAGATTTTCTCCCATTCTGTGGGTTGCCTTTGAGCTCCTGTTACAATCTCTTTATCTGAACAGAAGCTCTTTAATTTCACAAGATCCCAGCTGTTGAGAGTTGGTAGCAGTGACTGTGCCATTGGATGTCTGTTTAGGAAGTGTTGGCCTAGCCCAATCAGCTCGAGGGAGTTCCCTATCCTTTCAACTATGGTTTTTATAGTCTCTGTCCTGATATCAAGGTCCTTGATCCATTTGGAATTAAGTCTTGTACATGGTGACAAGTACGGGTCCAGCTTTAATCTTCTGCATGTGGAGATCCAGTTTTGCCAGCACCATTTGTTGAAGATGCTGTCCTTTTTCCATTGGATTCTTTGGGCCCCTTTGTCAAAGACCAAGTGACTGTAATTTTGTGGGCTTATATCTGGGTCTTCGAGTCTGCTTTTGCTGTCTGTTCATCTCTTGCCTGGATTACAGAAACAGTCTATTCGCAGATTCCTTGCTTGAATTCTAATCTGTTCAAATTCTTTTTCCAAAATGAAATCAAAGTAATTTTTTTCTAAAATTACAATTTGATTATGATGATGGTGATTATTTGCATTTGCCAAAATAGCTTTTATTGTCTTTTTAGTGCAGATCACATTCTTTATTGTTATATTCTCAGGAATGGAGGATGATTCCTCAGCTCTTTGGCCTCCTCTGCCCACTCATCGGACACTCCATTTATACCAATATTTCTGCTATTTGACAGCTCTAAACTTTGTCCTCCTCAACACACTCTTACTTCAAAGCACTCCCATATGATGGGTGGGAGAAAAGGAAGATGCTTTCCTCAGTGGTATACCACTGAGATACCATTCACGCTCATGTGTCTAGGCACACGCTTTCAAAGGCATTCCAAATGAAACCAGATGGGCCACTCATGGAAAAAAATAGCACAAGATAATAGGGAGGCAGGCAAGAAAAAAAAAAGGGAGTGTTAGTGGGAAGGGGAAGGAGATGGGACTTGGAATTAAGACATGAAGCTGTCATAAATTCACTGTATTCATGTATGAAGCAATAAAAAGTAATTAAAAAAGAAGGAAAAAAGACCAAAAAAATACAAGTTTTTTTCTTTTAATAATAATATAAAAAGCTCATACCATCTTTACCTTCTTTGTATATGATTCAATATTATTCACAGTATGATTGTAATACCTGGAGAATTTCAAGTAGGAGAAAGATGTAGACAGATTTATTTATGTGGTAGAATACAAATATAAAAAGTAGCAAGGAAAGACAATCAGCTATACCAAATTCTGTTATTAGGTCAAGTTAGATGAGAAAAGAGACTTCACCCATGGACTTAGCATCATTCTTTCATTAACTCAATAAAGGAAGTATCCATATTTGTAAGTTTGGAATGTTTATATATGATGGCAAGTTTTCAAAGGAGAAAACCCTTTTGTATGTAAAAATTGAATTCCATAATTTAATACCACTAACTAATTGGTGAAAAGAAAAAAGTCCACATTGCAGAACTCAAGAGAGATATAATTAGAAGAGACAACTGGTTTGAACTAACTTGAATCCAATTCAAAAGGAGTCATAAGCAGTCCATTAGTATGCACTGCCCACATTTCTCTTCAGGTAGAGCAACTACATGCCAATTACTGCTGGGAGCAACCTTGTACCCTCTGTGTTCATTATAATTGTATTTCATCAAAGAACAGGTATTCTTTATGTGCCTGAAGTCTCTTCTTTGTCTTTTACACCAAACCCAAAGCATCTTTTTAAAAGAAAAAAATGCATTTTCTTGTAGCACTGCTTTATTTTTAAGCATCAACCAAAATTAAATTATTAGAAGTTCAGCCATTACGATTGGTTGTAACATCTTTAGAATGTATATTAAAAGGATGGTATTACGGGAGGTGTCTGTTGAATTTGTGGCCAAAGAGGTCATCTTATTATCGTTAATGTTTTCTGCATCCTATAATTCCCAGTTCTATGGATAGTAAATGAAGACAAAGAGCAGCACATCAAATATACCACATTGTTATTCTGAAGAGACTAAGTAGAGAGCTAATTTATAAAATTTTATTTTCATTACAAAGAGAATATTTTAACTAATCTCAAAAGTATGTTAATACCCTTGTACTCAAATTTTTAAATTATATTTGCATGTTGACTGGCAGTTCTCATTTTGATCATAGTCTATAATCACAAAGTATTACCCTTGACAAATTCAGCTAGAAAGAGACTATTGTTCATACTTTAGCCATTTTCCCAGCTTATTGGTTTTGTGGCAATAGGAACTTACTAAAACTCAAGACAAATAGAAACCATACCATGTTACTTATATCAGCAATACATTCAAACCCTAATTTCAGTATTTAGGAATTTAACTCTAGCTTGAATACAATGTTGGCCAGGACAAGTCTTCAATTATTGCTGAAATCAATCAACTTAAGAAAGATATTTGCTAAATTCTGTCTTTGAAATTTTCAAGGAAAATCTGTTCATAGTTCTCCTGGATAAAATCTTTCCATTCTATCTTTTCTCTCTAACCCACTCCTCCTGTCATGATTTAATTCTTTCTTCCTTGACCTTTACTTAGAGGAAACAGATGAAATGGGAAATGACCGCTTACTGCTGCTCATGTAATCTCTCTGAAATGTATTTTGGCTCATGACCTTTAAATTATAGGGTAAATAGAATGAATCACACTCCTTCTTATGGACTTGATCCATGGGTCAAGATATGTTTGCTTTTCATCTGTATGAAAATGCTTTATGGCACTACTGCCTCTGAAGTGGATGAGGTTGGGAGAGGAATGGACAGTTGCCAATGGAGTCAGGCAGGGCCCTAAGGATGATCTGATAATGGAGCGGCAGCATCGTGAGCAAGACGGTCATTGCTGATAGCCACTGTTCACAGTGCACAGAAGGTTGTAAGAACAGTGTCAAAACACCTGAACTGTCAGGAAGGAACACCTGGACAGAACATGGAAAAATATGGCCATGCTGCCCATGACAATTTGGCTTGAAATTGAATAAAAAGCCTCAGGGGTTACATGGCATCCTCCCTCACTGAACAGGGACATTCTCTAAATACAGTGTGATGCTGGGTATAATATCCCCCAATAAAAGATCACAGGTCCCTTTTGAATTTCCATTGCCAAGCTGTTTTTATTTGATAAGTTGAGTTATAATCTTACTTTCAAAGAATATGAATGTTTCACAAAATCTAATGGTATTTATAGCGATATAAAGGTTAAGATTCTAGACAAGCTTATCTGTTTCCTAAAATTAAAATTTGACAGCCTCCAGGGAAGCCTCCAGGTGATTCTCAGTGCCTTTGTCAGCATCTGGTAGGAAAACCATCTGGGTAGAGGCTTTAAGTCAGGAGACAACTCAGGTGACTGCAGCTGTTGGAAACTGAGCATCCTCTAAGCTGTCCTTGCTCCCCTGTCTTTGGCTGCAGATATTGATGAATGTGGGACAGGGAGGCACAGCTGTGCCAATGACACTATTTGCTTCAACTTGGATGGTGGCTATGATTGCCGGTGTCCCCATGGAAAGAACTGCACAGGAGACTGCATCCATGATGGGAAGGTCAAGCACAATGGCCAGATTTGGGTGCTGGAAAACGACAGGTGCTCCGTGTGCTCATGCCAGGTTAGTGCACATGAAACACTTTAATTGGGTTGTAATTTGCATACATTTTAATTTTACATATCCATGGGCTTTGACAAACACATGCATGCATTTAGCCACCATGAATATAACAGAACATTTCCATTAACACAAATGTTCCTCGTGTCGCTTCCCATTTAGTCCTGTCTCTCACCCCAGACTCAGAGCAATACGCTTCCAATTCCCTATCAGTTAAATCAATATCTTTTAGTCACATATAACTAGAATTAAACACAATCTTTTCTTTGTACCTAGCTGTTTCTCAGTATTACCTCTGACCTAGAATTGTTTATACTGTTATACAAATCTATTTCATTGTTGAACAATATTCCACTCTACCATTATACCATGAACCGTATAACCATACATTAATTGCATTTTCCTACCATATTAGTTTTTATTTAGTCATAATATCATGTTTGATCACATAAATGAAGTCAAAATAGAATAGACAAGCACTTGCCCAAAAGTAAAGAATATATGCCTGGGCTGCATTTCAGTTTTAGACACATGTTCTGTTATGTTTACACAGCCTTTGACTATAATGGTACTACAAGTATAGCAAAGTGAATAGCATTATACACTGGATGGTCAAGAAATTGATAAGTTTTCCCAAAAACATAATGCCTGCCTATTCTAAATGTTTGGCAGTTTTTTTGAAATTTCCTGAGCAGCCACATGGCCTTCTCAAGAAAAAAAATTTAGTTAGTATCCAATTGTTACATAGAATTCAAATAAGTGGATATGTATATACACACATGTAAGGACTATGAAGTAGCTATCACTTTTATACCAGTCGGTTCCTGGAAAATTTATTTCTGCTCTGGACTTTAAGGAAGAGCATGGAAATTCAGAATCTTCCAACTGGCTCATTTATGTCTGTTAGCTTCAAAGTGGAATATTTTACATACATGTGTGTGTGTGTTCATGTATATTCTACATGTGTGTGCATGGGTAGAATAGTGTGTACCTATGGAGACCAAGGATGACACCAGAAATCATCCTGGATTATTCTACCTTCTTATTGCTTTGCTCTGGGGTTTTCCAGCCTCCACCTTCCAGAGCTGGATTTATAGGCTACTCATATATTCACCTGGCATTTTTACATGGGATTTGAGGATCTGAAATCTGTGTTATTTGTTTTTTTTTGTTTGTTTTTTTGGGGGGGGTTGTTTTGTTTTGTTTTGCTTTTGAGGCACAGGATTAACCCATAAGCCATATCTCCAGTGCCAACGGGGGATCACTAATGCTTTTTCCCCATTGTAACACAGAATGGGTTCGTTATGTGTCGACGGATGGTCTGTGACTGTGAGAATCCCACAGTTGACCTGTTCTGCTGCCCTGAATGTGACCCAAGACTTAGCAGCCAGTGCCTGCATCAAAATGGGGAAACCCTATACAACAGTGGGGACACGTGGGTCCAGAACTGCCAGCAATGCCGCTGTTTGGTAAGTCCAGATGAAGGAAACGCAGGGGCAGTGGTGGACCAGAGCTTATACAGGAAATAGCCTCACTGCCCCATCCCGGCAGCTATGTGGAGTGCCTGACCACATACAGACCATTATGAAACACAAGCCTGGGTGACGGACAGAGACACAGGAGAAAGGGTTTTCCTGGGTCACATTGCATCCTGTGTTCTCCACAGTGCTTCTCTAAGGCCAGCATCTCTTTTTGGAATATTTCCTTACCTTAAGCTAATGAAAGCCTCCTCCCCCTCCTCTGTTGTACTCTTCTTTATAGTTATGAAACAATACTCAGGGAGAAAGGGAGATTTATTTGCCTTATGGTTCCAGAGGAGATATAGTCCATTCTGGCATCAAAGGCATGGTAGTGGGCAGAAGTTGGGGGCAGCTCAGGTCACAACAGTCATCATGAAGGCAGAGAGAATGGAAGCTAATTCCAAGAGGAAGAAGGCCTGGGCCTCCAAACCTCAAAGCCCACCCCCGATGTGGCCAGCCTTCCTCTAGCAAAGATCTTCCCAAGCATTAACAGCAGCTAAGGATTCAAACGCACGAACCTGTGAAGGACGACTCACATTCATACCATAGCATCCCCATCCTACCCAGATTGTGGTTAAGACCGTTATGGGTAGAACATAGATTGTGGATTAAAGTATCATTTCTTTTCAAGTAAAATATTTCTAACCAATCTCCATCAGTTCCTCATACATCAAAAGCAAAATGAACAAACAAAAATCACCCTTTTTTCTTCCTAAAAATTGCTTCTGCATGAGGGTCTGTGAGCACCTTGTTTTTTAGACACTATGAATATGCACTAAACATTTATTAGAACTGAATTGTTTTGTTTGTAAATAGGTTTGTGAAACTTTTCCTGGAAATCAATAAAGAGAACAAGAAATATTCAATAAAGAAACTACTGTCTTTTTGCACTCCATTAGATTTCTCATTTCTTCCTAATTGTATAAATGAAAAGAAAAACAGTTCTGGGTCCTTGCAGCAGAAGGTTTCACAGGAAATACAACTTTCAAAGTTAGGTCCAGCTACGTTCTATTTGTGGAAAAATACTGTTAAGGCCATAGCTTTGTATTGCTACATTTTTAGACTTTCAACTCAAAAATCAATTGCAAGAGCAAGGTCAGTTTCTGTGCCTGAAGGCTGCTTTCATCTCCAGAACCACGAGATTTAGAATTATGAGGAAAATGGGAAGCAGGTGGAAGCTATGTTTTTAAAAAGATCCAAGTCACACAGTTTTCCCTTGTGAAATGAGAGAGACTGAAATCTGGGTTTGTTTTGTTCTGTTTGTTTGGGGGACAGGATGTTCAAAGTCCTCACACAGAAAATGGTATACATTAGCAAAAATACTGTCAAATCCCATTCATATTTAATTTTATTTCTTGTGAATGGGCAAAACACTATAAGAAAAACATGAATGAGAAGTTAAGGGGAGAATTAAGAGTGCAAAAGGCATCTTGTGATGGAGAAATTAGCAAGAAATCTCTTTGCATGGGAAAGATAGTCCCACGCAAATGCTATTGTTTGGAGGGAAATGGCTACTACGGTTGTTTTAATGTTGCTGCTCTTGTTTAATCCTTGAAGATTGTGGAAATGTTTCTGGTAGTAGAGATCTCAATATGCAAGGAAAATTCTGTTTCCAGGCAAGATTTGTGCCTAAGAATAAGTATACCTATCAATTTCGAGTGCTTCTCTTAAGCCTCTACCTCCCTCTTCGTTGTGAAGCTAACCCCGTCTCTCTGATGTGCTCTCTCACTGGGGCCCTTCTTCTTTCCTTACAGCAAGGAGAGGTTGACTGCTGGCCTCTGCCTTGCCCAGATGTAGAATGTGAATTCAGCGTCCTTCCAGAGACGGAGTGCTGCCCGCGTTGCGTCGCTGACCCCTGCCAGGCAGACACTATCCGCAACGACATCACTAAAACTTGCCTGGACGAGATGAATGTGGTTCGCTTCACTGGGTCCTCTTGGATCAAGCATGGTACCGAGTGTACTCTCTGCCAGTGCAAGGTAAGGCCCTCAGGTGCCCGGAGGAGGCGCCTTGCTTGCTGCACCTAGCACAGGGGGATGCTGATGTGCTTCACCTGGGCGAGGGAGTGTTTTCATCTGCTGTGCCTCTTGAGCAGTGAAGTAGGAGCAGTTCCTGCAAGTGGAGGGTGACTCTGGACTGTGGTAGCACCTTGCTGGCGACCACATGCGTCTGTGGTGGATCCTAAGGGAGAAGGAGTCTGAACACAAAACAGTGGGAGAGATGGGTAGAAACGGCCCAAAGTGCCCTAATGTAGCTAACTATACACATTGTTAGCAAAACAGTAACACCACACTTCTTGTTTCTCTTTTCATGATGGAAGATGATATTATCTCATTGATTTTTGTCTAGTTCTTTTATGAGGTCTATAAGATATATCGACACAATAGAAGTATTGCATTCTCTAAAGTGAAAATCAATAGGACAAAAATGGGCATGTTTTTTAGTTGTTGTGGTCAGTTAGACTGAATTGAAAAATTTAAGGTGTGTTGTTTACCATATTTTATTCCAACAGATGGTGAAAAATCATTACAAAGATTTTTTTGCTTTGTTCTCCAAGAGAATAGAGCATTATACTCTTTGCTTCACTGAATGCAGGAGAAATGCAGTAACCAAGAAAGCATATTAACTTGATAATTATGCCTATAACAAATACTTTAGTGACCTTTACTTCATCACAATAATTTGAGATCAACAGTAAAACTGCATAAGTAACTTAAAGGCTTAACAACAACAAAAAACATCAAATAAGATGTCAGGCTATGCTCAGCCTTGTATATCTTGATCTGCTCTGATTTTTAAGCAAGCATTTCCATTTTATACTTTTTATTTTTGTTCAGCTTCACTTAGTACAACTTCTTACTAAAGGTGCTTAATATAAAATATAAATACTTCAAGCTTTGAGATACCTTTTTTAAATTTTTTTATTATTATTTATTCAATTGTACGTATGTGCGTGTATATGTATGTGCGTGTGTGTGTGTGTGTGTGTGTGTGTGTGTGTGTGTGTGTAGAACCACAGGCAAATTCGGGAACCACCATGGACCGCCTCCACCTCCTCCTTGTTTACTCTGCCCTGGGATTCACAGGCTCCGCCCTACCAGGACCAGAAACGCAGGCCACCCCTGCTTCCACCCGGCGTCTATACATGGGGTCTAGGATCCGAACTCAGGACCTTTTGCCTGCAAGGCAGAGGTTTAACCCCTGAGCCACCTCTCCAGCCCCTGAGATAACTTTTATATCTCTTTCAGTTTCTAGCTCTTTCAATTTGTCAACCAAGCAAAATTTTCATGTGAACATTTGCTGTTGCTTTCTGCACTATACCAGCAAACCAGAGACTCATTCCTGTGCAGGTTTCTAATAGTGTGTAAGCTGCATGACTCTGCATTTGGTCTGATTCTATTTAATGGTGCATATCTATGCAGCACTAGTGTCCAGCACACAAATTTGTTTGGCAGCAAATCGAGCTGAATCCTCTTACACCCTTAATCTGTTAGATTGTTGTTCCATGTATTGACAACAAAAACATATGTCAGGTAATCATGTGAAAATTACCCCTAATATAGTTCAGACAGGTCCTTCCAGGAAGAAAACTGCATTCCAGAAACAAGCTGGCAACGTTAGCACCTTCCAGGGTGTTGTGTCATGTTTCATTTTGTTTTGCTTTTTCTCATTGACTTCCTTATAAAGAACTACTATAATATTTTGCCTCTTGGTAAGAATGTATTCTGGAAAGCTGGTTGCACATTGTTCAAAAGTGTGTTTCAAGCCCATAGGTTGGTTTCTTCTCAGTTCATAACTGATCCATGACCCAGATAGGTCCCCTTAGTGTCAGTGACCACCTCTGCCGTGGGTCCATTGTGGCCAATGGACATGTTGTTTGGGGACGATGGCATTTCACATCCTATTTCTCTCTCTTTTGGCTCTTACATCTTTCTGTTTCTCTTCCACCAAGGTCCCTGTGCCTTTGGGGGTAGGTGTATAGGCCATGGTGAGGACTGAGTCAATATGGCATTTTGTAAAATAAATATTCTTATCTTATCAGATATTATAGATTCTTAGATGTTACTGTTTGCTGCTGCTTACATTATTATTAAATATGAATTAATTTTGTACAATTATTTTGTGTCATTTGATAATAAGATTCATGTGAATAAAGCTATGGATACTGCACTGGAAGCAAATGTTCTTTACTATTCAGCACACGGAGCCCTGATTTTATTGGTCTCCTCCCCCTTGCCCTTCTCAGAGTTATTCATTTTAGTCAATAAAAAGACACCAACAAAGTTGAAGGCATTCTAATTTCATCTTTATTCCTAGGTAATTCTTTGTGTTTCATGGTCATAATTTTGAAATCAATACTAAAGCTAACCAGTAACTGACAAGGCTTAACAATAGTACAGGCATCATGCCTGTACCAGACAAGCAAGGACAAGCAGAAATAATCTGAATAAGCTGGAAGCAGTGTACGGTTAATTGCCCAGAGCTATGCTATATGACCACTTAGATTAAACCACAGTTCCTCAAAATGAAATGAAACTTAAAATTCAATTCCTTATTCACACTAGCCTAATTTCAATTGCTCAACAGTCACATGTGGTTGCTAGTTGGCATATTAGATATCATATCATCAACATTTCTTCCTTCTTTTTTTTTTTTTTTTTTTTTTTTTGAGGAAGGGTCTCACATAGCCCAGACTAATTTCCAGCTCGCTTTGTAGCAGAGGTTAACTTTGGCCTTCTAATCTTCCTGGCTCCTTGCCAAATGCTAAGGTGTCAGGCAGGCATGAGCCACATGCCAGTTTTTACAGTTCTGGAAGCCAAACCCAGGGCCACATGCTTGCTAGGTAAGTATTGTACCCACCGAACCACATCCCCACCCCATGTACAATATGTCTATCACTAAAGGATGTTTATAAACCATAATACATTAATACTTCTTACCTTTTGATTCAAGATGACAATTAGGGCTTTTAATTAAAGCTCAATGTGTCTGTATTTAAAGCACTTTTTAACAATGGATTTAGCTCTACTCTTTTGTTACCTTTCTTATCTCTGCTTATACCCCTGTCGGTCCATTCC
Organism: Typhlomys cinereus; assembly: GCA_023101885.1. NCBI lineage: Eukaryota > Metazoa > Chordata > Mammalia > Rodentia > Platacanthomyidae > Typhlomys > Typhlomys cinereus. Next base: position 6,083,852 of record JALPQD010000026.1, read on the forward strand.
TGCTTTTTATTGTACTAGCTATTTACAGTTTGTCATATTTACATTTTCATTTTACATTTTAATGTGTATCAACTATAACACCATGGTAATATTTAATGTACTATTTTATGAAATATGAGAACTTTATAGTAGTGTAATTAGTCACATACCACATACTCTTTCTGCTATATTAAGTATTTATAATACACCTCTGTGCACTGGTTCTTATAATTCCATGACATTGCTTTTGCTGCAACCAACCGTACATGTTTTATGGGAATTAAAGAAAGAAGACACTTCGCCTTACATTTTCCCACATAATCACCATTTCTGTGGCTCTTCATTTCATCTACACATGCAGTCACTTCTGTCTGTCTCCTTCTGATCATTTCCCCAGTGTCTGCGTACTTTCCTCTAATCTTTTCTAAAATTTAGACTGATGGTTACAACTTTTCTCAATTTGCACTTGTCTAGAAGTGTCTTTAATTTTGAAAAAAAATACTAGATACAAAATTCAGGATTAGCAGATTTGTTTTCAGGCCTTGAAAGTGCATATTCTATTGCTTTCTGGTTACCATTGTTTGTGATTTAGCCGACATTTGTGTCTTTGTTCTTTTGTACATATTTTGTCTCCCCACCCTTTTGCCTCCTTTTGTAACTCTCTCTGTGGGGTGTGTGTGTGTGCGTGTGTATGTGTGTGTGTGTGTGTGTGTGTGTGTGTGCACGTGCGTGCAAGTGTGGGTACACAAGACACCAGAGGATGACCTTTGGTTGTTATTCTCCACATTTCCATCTTGCTTGAGCCTAGATAGATTCAGTGCTGCTATGTAAGTCAGGCTCGCTGACCGGTGGACTTCTGGAGAGCCTCCGGTCTCCTCTGTCTCCTGTATTACATAGGAATGACTGGATTGTAGATGCTGGTGCAGGTGTGTTCAGTGATCAGGGGTCAGGTTTGCTTTGTCCACTGATTCCTTTCCCCTGTCTTTGACCACACATTTAAGAATATCTTTGATTGAGGGCTGGAGAGGTGGCTCAGGGGTTAAGCCTCTGCCTTGCAGGCGGAAGGTCCTGAGTTCAGATCCTAGACCCCACGTATAGACTCTGAGCGGAAGCGGGGGCAGCCTGCGTTTCTGGTCCTGGAAGGGCGGAGCCTGTGAATCCCGGTGGCAGATTAAACAAGGAGAAGGTGGAGGCGGTCCATGGTGGTTCCAGAATTGACCTAATGGTTCTACACAAACACACACATACATACATACACACACACACACACACACACACACACACACACACACACAATTGAATAAATAATAAAAAAAATTAAAAAAAGAATATCTTTGGTCATATCATTGGAGATATTTTCTGGTCTTCTGCTACTTATATCTGAATCATCTTGGACACATTTTCATACTTTGTCTTTTGATTAGAAACTCAATCTCTTCTTTTAATACTATGTCTATTAACTTTCACAGTACATGAGATTTCACAAAAAGTGTGTTTTGTAGTCCTAGAGCCTATTGAAATCCTCTGAAGAATATTTTTGTTATATCAGACTGTCAATTATTGCTCAATTATCTTATACTTATGGGAGCTTGATTTTATTTCATTAATCTGTTCTCATTTTCTGTCCTATTTTTGATGAATTGCTTAAGGTTGAGATATCATTTTACCTCTAATCATAACCCTAATCATGGTACTTTTAGTGAAACCGTCAAAGTGGTTTTCAATCCTTTCTATCATAATAGGATATGATTGTTTTTAAATGCTGCTTCCTATCCCCTGGCACCTCTCCTTGGTTCTAACGATGAAGAAAGGAATCTATGGTAGTAGATATATGTGTCTCCTTGACAATCGAAGGCTGAGCTCTGGACAAGCCCTTGGGCAAGCCTGAAAGAGATGGTCTGGGAAGACCCAGCCCCGGGTGGGTGGGACCATTTCCTGTGCTTGTGGATAAGAGAGGGGAAGATGGTTCAGCATTCTTCAGCATACTTCAGGAGACCCTCAATCTGACAAGTGAGGTTTGCCCCTCTCTCAGAAATCCCTGTGGATATAGTGTAGCCTCATCTCCTGGTATTGATATGAGTTTTCCTGCCAAGCCTGACTAAGAACTGCAATGGAGAATTGAAAGAGAATAGCGCACTCTTGGTCACCTAAGTTCCATGGTCAAAAATTTACCAGCAACAAGCAAACAAACTGCAACAGACTCTGTGACTGTCTTTTAGACTCCTCTGGATTCAAGACTCAAACAGTGCTTTGCATGGATGTCTTCGCTGCTTATAGATATTCCCCCCTCAATTTAAGCCACTCTTTCAGCCCCCATGCTGTGCTCTCACTCCAGCTTTCTGCTTGAAGTCTCAGCTGAAGCTATGAAGATCTAGGGTGCATTGTGAGAGAAGGAAACACTGAGGAAGAATGAATTGGCACAGAGCACAAACCCAGTGCCTTCCTGCCACTCTCCAGAACTTCCAGTGGTTACTTGTTTTTATTCTATCCTGACTTCATAGCTGTGCGTTTATAGGGAAGGTTATGCCCTATAGTGAATGTGAATGAATCTGGAGCGCCCTTGCAATGTTTTATTAACCTCATATGTGTGATGCAGTGCTTCCCTGCCTGAGACGCTACAATGGTGTGTTTTGTTAAGCCTTTGTCCTGAATGGCACAGCATATTGGTATATATAACAAAATAATCCTAGGGGATCTTGGGAAATGATAAAGAGCTCTCTCCCAAAGTATACACATGGGAGCCCCCTTGGAGGCTTTGCCTAGACGTTCTAGTGCAAGTTTCTCACAGTGACAGGGGCCTCGCCATTTCTCTAACTTTACTGCTGCTCCAAAGCCACATAGTTGGGCAACTCCGTGACTAGGTTATGAACCAGAGCATCTGTGCCTCTGCCCGTGACATCAAAGCTTACAGCAGCCCTGCAGTCTGAAGACAACGAGCCTGTGCTGGGCCCCAAGCAGCACTTAGACAGGAAAAGATTAGGGTGAACTGCTAGTGCCTGGTACACACTGGCTTACCTCTCACAGACATGCTTCTACAAAGACTAGAATATTAAAATCTCTTTGAAAGTTGTATGTATAACACAAACACTTTTGGTGCTTTTCCACAATAAAGTATAATGCTCTTTCCACCACTGAAAATCAATTATCTGAAAAAAAATCATAGGATAGAGAATGAATTTTGGAGATAAATGCTTCTGAGTTTTAAATCCCTGTCCTGTCATTTATTAACTTTGTGATTTAGGTCACAATATTTCAGCTCTCTGATCTCCAGTCTCTGACATGAAAAGTGTGATGGTTAATAGGATTCTACTGGGAATACTGTGAGGTTGAATTGGATAATATGCTTAAGCCGCCCAGTTGAGCCCAAAGTCAGGATGCATGAGGATGTAACCTCACCGATCACAGGGGCTCAGTAATCACACTGTCGCACTGTCACTGTTAGTTAGCTGGAGAGGAGAAGGAAGGGTGTGAAAAGTCAAGGATGATGGTTTTTCCTTTGCAGGTATGTTACTTTGACACTGTGTGATGAGAAGTATCCTGTTCCTCTGGCCCTCTCCTTCCTCCCCGCTTCCAGCTCTTTGCTGTTTCCCTGAATTTCTCCAGCTTACACTTCTCACTCAGAACTATTTTCCATTCACTGTATCAGTTAAGTTTTCAAACTTTCACAAATGTGAATATTATTACAAAGCCTCTCGTTGTGTCATTTCTTGTGCCCTGGCTATTTTGCATGTCCCCATCTTCAGATTTCAGCTTCACCATTACCCCTACAAGGAGTCTAGCTGTAACACCAGCCTGTGAAGACAGTTTTTTTAGCCACATAACAATGCTAGCTTATGTATTTTTGTCACAGTTTATGACAGTGCAACAGCATATCTTTGATCTGGTGTCTTACATGATGGAAACTCATTTCTCCTAGTTCTGTAAACCATGTGATTCTTTCTCACAGCCCAAGACAAGGTGCCAGCAAAGCTTGTGTCTGGTTGTACATGGTCATGTTCTTCTTGTATCTTCATGTGACAGTGAGTAAAGAAAGACAGAAGAGGAATTATCATTGTTGAAATTGTTGAAAGTAGTACATCATGTAGCTTCAGTTAGCTTCCAACTTGGTGTGTAGTTACAGCTGAGGCTGACCTTGAACTTGAACTGCCAGTACTCCTGCCTATAACTCCTGTGTGCCTGGATCATAAGTGAGCACTGCCAGGTCAAAATCCTGTCTTTTGCAAGGGCATACTTCCAATCCATGAAGACCCAACCACTATTAGCTCTCCTGAATCCCTTATCTCGTCATGCTATTATATTGAAAATAGAATCAAAATAAATGAATTCTGAGGAGATAACAGGCATACATTGATGTCTTTTCTGGTACTTTTCATAATTTCTACTGTGATTGTTTTCTCCTCTATAATCTCTACCCTGTGAGGTCAGAGACCAGTTCTGTGTATTTATGAGTATAGCTAGTGCTAATAAATTTTATGGATAAATAAAAGAACAAATATGATACAAGAGGATGCTGTGGAAGTAAGAAAAAAAGCCAGTCTTTCACATGTGAGTGGTTCTGCATGATAGTCATAAAGCAATTCAATTATTCAATTTTCAGAAATAAAAGCAGACATAGCAACATTCTAGGCACTGGTGTTTGTATGTACTAATTAGAAAGAGTGAAAACTTGCAAGTGGTGCTTAAAAACACATACTTGTCTTTTCTTTCTACTCTTTTCTCTAGAATGGCCACATCTGTTGCTCAGTGGATCCACAGTGCCTTCAGGAGCTGTGAAGTTGACTGCCTCATGGGAGATTTCTGTTTCAAGAATGTTCCTTCATTCAAAAGACCAAACGACAACAAAAAAGTTAACACATAATTTACTTTGAGCTTTGTTAATAGGTGGGTGAACATTGATTTTGAAATTTGTGGAACTTGGGAAAATCACAAAAGGAAAATTCCGGGAAAATGTAGACCACAATTCTGCCTCTACTGTCCCCAACGTCACCTGTAGAAGAATGGATGCGGCATACCTGTGGTCCTGACCTCCTGGTCCCTGAATGAGAAGCCTGAGCTTGTCAGATCTCAAGAGCCTCTGGCTTCCCTGGTGCAGAAAACTTCCTTCTAGACCAGAATCTTCATGGGTCAGTTAGGTTCCTCGCTGCATACATACAGTGTAAAGCAGTGAATGAATTATATTTTCAGAAGCAAAGCAAAGAAGCTATAATGTCTTATGTACAGTGCACACTCTGAAAAGATGTCTGAAACAAGCTATTGTAATGATACTACTGCACAGGCATGGTTACTTACTATTTTCTAACAGGAAAAGTCATCCCTATTTCCTTGTTTTACTGCACTTAATATTATTTGGTTGGATTTGTTCAGTATACGCTCGTTCTTGTGCAAAATAAAATAAATATTTCTCTTACCTTAAGATATGTGAGTCTGTGTCTTCTTTTGTGCATCCTGCTTTCCTATATGTAGTTCAAAATATACATTCCTTTTTGGTTCTTCTGGTGCCAAACACTCTGCACGTTGCCACATGGAAAGGTAGTTTTCATTCAACTATATGTTCAAGTAGTAGAAGAAATGGATGCCTTTATTGCAGCTCTCAATTCTCAGTTTCACTTTGCTACCTTGCTTTGCTACCTATCTTGAGATAAGGGGGTTCGTATAGAAAGTATTAATGGTATGCTTGGCAGCACATATCCTAAAATTGGAACAATCCAGAGAAGATTAGCATGGCCCCTGTGCAAATTTGTGGAAGCATTCCATATTTTTGGACGAACGCAGGGATAAGTACTCAATATGCTTGTAAAACTAGAAAAATAATAATTGATTTAAAAAAGAAGGTACTAATTGGGAGCACACAGATAGATGAGGACGTAAATGCACCTGCTTACGAACAGACTGAGGTCTTTTGAGTTCAATCCTCAGAATCCCACATGGTAGAAGGATGTGAGGCGAATATGAAAGCTGGATATTTACTGTTTCACTTTAGCCAGGTCCTCATCATAATTAGCAGTGTTGTCCTGCTGAGGCCTGCTCTCTTGCTAGGTAGCCTTCTCTGTTTATCCACCTGCTTTAGGTTGCTTCTGTCTCAATGTGATTAGCAACCGGCTTCCCTGTCCTTGAGAGAGACTTGCTCTGTTTCTCACTGGTTTCCCTGTCACCATGCACATCTTTATAAATGGCCCTTTGTTAAACTCCCTAATTAGCCTTCATACATGTGCCATCTGTTTCCTGGCAAAATTCTGACAAATCTATGTAAAGTGGGAGGGTGTGAAGAAAGTTGGAATGTTTTCAAGAGTTGGTCTTTCACAGTTTGATACATAAATCCTTCTCAGAGTTAGGAGGAATTGTTATGTGCCACACAAAATTTTGATGTATCAGAATCCCAGAAAGAAAAACACCAATAGGACAAGTTAAAATGATAGAGCTCAATATTTGTATGGTGCTGGAATGAGAAGGAAACCCAAGTATTACCCATGTCATGTCTAGTTTTAAAGAAACATACAGCTATGGGTAGAAAATGACCACCACAAGGAAAACAGCTTTCAGCTACCACCACACCATCTCCATGAAAACCTACTATGCAAGGCTGAAGAGGGGTTGCAAAGGTCTTAAAACTAGGACATATCTGATATTTATGATAAATGTGAACTAAGTATCTTTATATTTCCTGGTTTTATATAAATGTTTTTGACCTGTATTCATGTTTAATTTTTTATCAGAACCTAAGTTTTTATTTTTATCAGCTATCCTATTGTAGTCAGTAACAATTTAATGACCAAGGGATTGGCATATAAGTTTTCCTTATGTAGAACTAAGATTTCTTGTTGAAGTCTCCTAAACAGCATACATTGCTTTTATGAGGTAAGTAAGTAGTAAAAGATCATCCTCTTAAAGATGGTTAGTGTCTCATTTCTCATGCTGGTGATGTCACAGCTGAGCAATATCAATAATATGAGAATGTAAAAGCAGAAAACTTAGATTCAATTTGAAGGCACCTAACTGGTTTTTCCCAGTTAGTCTTGGTAGCAGTCATCCTTACATTTAATTTATTTTCCTGTCCCTGAGATTAAAAAAAAACATTTAAATATGAGTATTTGGTAAGTCTCATATATTGAATCATTTATTTGTCTCCCATTGTAACAGACTGTCATATACATAATGACTTGTTGCTGTCCTGGGGGAGTATATGATGAGTTTGTTCACTTGTACTCAGCTGAACCCCTTTCATCTTCCCAATAACTTGGCTCTCTCCCCAAGTTGAGATGCCCTGTAATTGCCTTTACAAAATGAAAAGTGCACCAACCTTCTGAAAACAGCAGTCGATACTCTTGAGTGTCGGACTACAGAAATTATTCAGTTGAACAAAGCTGAAGTTCCATGTGCTGAATAAAAGATGAGCTGCAGTTCACTAAGCATCATCTCATCTATCAAAACTCCACAGTGCTGACTAGTGAAGAGTTCTGAAGGTCAGCAGATCCCTCAGACATGTGCATGCTCCCAGCCGCATTGATCTAGAGCTTAAGGGCTGGAAATAGCAATTTTTTTTAACACAACATTTTTTTTTCGCAAGCATAGAAAGTACAATAATAAATTAAACACCAAGAGATTCGTACTGCAAGGATTCCTGAAAGCCACACGTGACTGTTTTGTTCTGTGTACATCCTATTCCCTATGACAATACTCCCCCCACAACCCCATCTACCACCATCTAAGTGATTGGCGGTGAAGCTGGTGGATATGCTGCCCTTGTGCTATTGATGTACTGTTTTCCACCTTAGAATTCAATATCTTCTGCAAAGGAATGTTCACTTCTGTGCAAAGGAACAACCCTTAAATATTACATCTGAACCTGGGCTATAAAGATCCCAGATCTGTGATGACATGAAACTTACAAAGATTAGAGCCATTGGAGAATGTGGGAATTAGATAAAAGAGTTGCTGTCTCTTAGATTCCTTCTGTTGGCCAGGAGGTTATGAAGCTCCTCAAAACCTTTTCTCTTTATACTGGAATTGAATTGTTTGCATAACAGATTCTGAAATTCTTATTCTAAATGATAGATAGAAGAACATGCAACTGTCACCATCAAAATGCTGCATCTTAAGTGTAATGTCTCATCTAAATAAAACACCTGTAATGTCAGTTGACTTTGAGGAAGCCAGCTGAGTGTCAGTAAGATGATTCAGTGTGTAAAGATGTCACTGAGTTTGCTTCATGGATTCCATGGTAGCAGAACAACTGACTCACATAATGTGTTCTCTGACCTTTCACACCTGAAATATGCTATGTGCCTGTATACGGTACACACACACACACACACACACACACACACACACACACACACATACACACATGAACACTCACACATGCAAAAATAAATAAATTAAAAATAACTACCTGAAAAAAGGACTCTTCCTTATACTGACTGCTGTTTCCAGAGTGTTGGCACACTTTTCATTTTGTAATGACAATTACAGAGTATCTCAACTTAGGCAGAGAAAAAATTAAAAATAACTGAAATAAGGACACTTCCTTTTATTTTCTACATGCAATTTATGACTATATGCAAATTAGAAATGATACTGGGTTGATTTTTGAATAATTTTCCAAATCTTAAACACAGGAATAAATAGGAGAAAAGTGAAGAATTATGAATATAATTTATTTTATAAAATAATAATATACAAAAATAAAAATATAAAAACATAGTATATATTCTATATAAATGATTGACCCCTCCCTCACTGCGGTTTCCTACTTTTATTACATCTACTTTTGAATATACTCTTATAATAAGACTCTACTTTAACAGCTTTTTATCTCTGGCCAGGGGGTGACATACAATACCCATCAGGATAGAGTGAAGGACATTGCAGGAGCAGCAAAACTGCAAAAGAAAATCAACGAACCATAATCCAGAACTTCAGAGACTCTATATCAACCACCTAGGACTAGGCCAGCCTAATCTCTCCCCATCCTGAAGCTCAGGGAAATTTGCAGAAGAGTGGGGGTAAGATTGTAAGAGCAAAAGGATGGGAGGAGCAATGATATGCAAGATATTCCACACAAGTTAGGGCCGAAGCAATCATAATTGGACTTTGCATGCCCTGCGCAATGTCCCACACACTATTGACCTCACAAAGTCTAGCATCTGCTAAAGGCACCAAGATCCTTGGAGGCAAGGGATTGACAGCCACAGTAGTATTCCTATGCTTAAGGGGAGCACAGGAAAGGGTTCAGGGAAATGCCACTGGGTCCTTGTACGTCATCGGAGAGGAGGGCCTAGAGGAGAGTCAGGCATGCACAAGAAAGGACTCTTTGGGAATTGGGGCGGGAGACACTGGGGGAAGGCGAGGGAGGGGTCAGGGGAGGGGGAGCAGGGGGTTTGGGGGAAGGAGGAGGGAGGGAGGAAACTGGTGTACCTATTAAGTTTGTTTGAGCTGAAATAATAATAAAAAATGTTAAATAATAATATACAAAAATAAAAATAAAAAAACATAATATATGTTATATATAAATGTAATTTTAAATTATAAAATAATTTTATAAATAAATCTGGAAGAGGTGGCAGCTCAGCAGTTACAGCTCTTGCTGCATAGGCAAAAGGACCAGAGTTCAGATCCCACACTCCCCACATAAAAGTGTCAGGTGGACATGTGATTCATATGTAATTTCAGCTAAGGAAAGTAGAGCCTGGAAATCCCCAGAGCAATCTGCTTATACAGACTATTCATTTCTGTTAGCTTTGGATTTGATTTTGAGACCCAGCATTAACATTAAGATGAATTAGTGACTGAGAATGATTCCCACTATTGGTCTTGGGTCTTTCTCATGCTCCTGTACACATGCATGTGAATCTGAACACAAGAACGCACATATATATGTGCCCACACACATGTAAACATGTACACATACATATGGAAAAAATAAAGAAAAGGAAAAATATTTTTTAGTGCAGACTCACTGCAAAGGATGAACCTGCATACCCTGTAGTAAGTGAATAAAATCAGAACATTAGCATGCATGTACTAGCTCCTCATACAGTACACATCCTATTGGGGAAGAGCAAATGAACAGACAATTAGGCATTATGTCAAGTGATGAGAAGTGCTATGAAGAACTTGTTTAAATGGGCAAGGGTAATAATATGTAACATAAATGGTGTGATCAGAAAATTCCCTCTGGGTGAGGGGATGATGCAGTAAAGATTTGTATGTGGTGAGAGATGGAGCGCTTGGCATGTCTGGAGGAGAACTAAAAGAATAGGCACCTGTGGGCATTGACTGGGTAGCTTTCATGAGTTTTATGGAATAAGCATGTGGGAAATGCAGTCAGAGTACTGGGGAACTGGCTCAGCAGTTAAAGTTCTTGCTATGAAAGCAAAAAGACAAGTGTTCAGATGTCAAGATCAAGCTAAAATGCAATGCTGGCATGGCAGTCTACCTGTAACTGCAGCTCTAGAAGGTGGATCCTCAGAATGCTCAGATTAAGCTGACTAGCCAGACCAGCCCTATCCCCTATTAGAGAGCTCTGGGCCTAATTAGAAACACAGAGTGCAAGAAATAAAGTGGAAGTGTGACCAAGGATGGTTCCTGATATCTCTTGCAGGCCCTCACATGCATGTACACTCATGCAGCATATCTTCATACACTCACAAGGGCCCACCCACATACAAATATGAACACACCCCATACACACATACACTTGAAAGTGGAAGACAAAGTAAAGACAATGCATCCAGACAAATGAACAATGACCAAATCAAGTTCTCCTAAATTTGGGGTTTGGATTTTTATACTCAGTGGCAGGGAGTCATTAAAGAATTTTGACCACAGCTTTGTCACATTCCGACAGGTCACTATAGTTACTGGGTGGAGAATGCAAGATAGAAGGGAGGATGGTAAATGGGATACAGGAAGAAATAAGGATGTTCATATGACAGAATTTCAAGCAAGGTGTTAATGGTTTGTCTTAAGATGATAACAGGGTGTGAGAACCAAAAAGATTTAACATTAAAGAAGAGGCAATTAAATGAGAAAAAGTGTGAAAAAGACTAAATATCACAAAAATGTCAATTCCCCCTAGTAGTTACAATAATAATAATGAAAAGACAGTTCTCTAAAGGTTACTCTTGGAGAAAAATGGATGACCAAGAATAAAAGACTGATATAAAAAGAGAATTATATAGGAAACAATGTAGACTTACTCTACTATCATCAAGGTATAAAGTTATAAGACTTAAAGTCATAATTGAAGAAATAAGAATATGACAGATCATGTGTGTAGTTATGTCATATACACATCCATACAAAATGAGAAAATGATTTGTACTTACACACACCCCAAGGACATAAATAAATGACAGATAGTTGCATAGGAGATGCTTACAGATGCATATATATGATATATGTATGCATATATTAAGAGCAGCAAGATCTCAGAAACCATGAATATATACATAATCCCTATCTAATAGATGTTACACTGAGAAGGGAACTGTGTGAATTGGTTATAGTAAAATAAATATAGGAAGCTTGTCCTTATTTCCTTTAAAAGAGTTCCATGCAGGTAAAATATTTTGTTATGGTTTGAATCCAAAGTAGCCTCCACATGTTCATGAATCTGCATATCTGCTCCTTAGATGGTGGCAATATTTCTGGCACTGGGACCTTGAGGAGTTGGACAACACTAGGTGTCTGAAGGGTGGGACTTTGCATCTTGAGAACCCAGCCCTGACACTGGCCCTGCTCTCTGCATTCTGCATTCTGCTCCTACCACTTTCGCCCAGACCTGTTCCAGGTGCCATGCTTTTCCCACCATGATGCATTCTATTCTGTGAAAATATGAGCCAAAATAGACCTATCTTTACTTGAGTTGTTTCAGTTATGTTATTTTTCTCCCAGGGATGAGAAAAGTAGCCAGTACAAACATACAGGAAAAAAATCTTTGGAGAATTTTTTTTAAACTACAACATATTTTAAAATAATATAAAAATATCCTGTATCTTACAATTTTAGCTAAATACTTTCACACGTTTGGAAAATGCTTTCATCCATATATTGTTTCATCATGTTACATACATACAGTCAGCCTACAACATTGCTGGTAAATGACTATCAAATGGCTCAAGGGAACAGGAGTTTATTCTTTCTTAGGATTCCTGGTTACAGTTCTCAGTCAGGCTAGACGGGAGAGCACGTACCAACACCAGAGCCGAGGGAACTGGCCACACCATCACCACATAATGGCTGAGAGACGGACAATCCTTACTTGCCAGACCAGCATGTCTGGCCAAGTGAACAGAAGGATGCCAACTCTCTCAACCAGCTCTCTGTGATTTACTCCAGGATCTAATCCCATCCACCATAGGCTGGGCCTTCCCCATCAGCTAGACAATCTCCTTCAGGTTTGCTCTGGGCTCAACTCAACTACTAATTCTCTACAAATATGCCTAAAGTTCAAAGCCTCAACAGTCAAGTTGACATTTGTACCTAACCATGACAAAATAATCTTTCATTATTATTATAAAAAATTTCAGGATGGGGAGAGATTAGGCTGGCTCAGGGAATTTGCAGAAGAGGGGGCAGTAAGTGTGTAAGCAAAAGGATGAGAGGAGCAATGATATGCAAGATACTCCACACAAGTTAGGGCCGAAGCAATCATAATTGGACTTTGCATGCCCTGCGCAATGTCCAACACACTATTGACCCCACAAAATCTAGCATTTGCTAAAAGGACCAAAATCCTTGGAGGCAAGGGATTGACAGCCACATAGTGTTCCTATGCTTAAGAGGAACAAAGGAAAGGGTTCAGGGAAATGCCGCTGGGTCCTTGTATGTCATCGGAGAGGAGGACTCAGAGGAGAGTTTGGCATGCACATTAAAGGATTCTCCAGGGATTGGGGGAGGGGAGGCACTGGGGGGTGGAGAGGAGGGGTGAGGGGAAGGTGAGCAGAGGGGTCCTGGAGAGGAGGAGAGAGGGAACCAGTGTACCTATTAAGTTTGTATGAGTGGAGATAATAAAAAATGTTAAAAAAAAAGAAAAGAAAAGAGAAAAGAAATAAAGAATACTCTCGGGTTTTGTTTCTCTGTGGAAAAAAAATTTCAATGTATGTCATTCATCTACATTATAGCCTTAGTTTCTTTATAATTTGGAACTGCTTATGCACAGAGGCCCAAAGGGGTACAAACTACTAAGATTAAACTATGAAGACTTGTTACCAAAATGTCTTCTGAAGTTATTATAACTATAGATTAGTGCTAAGAACTCAACCTAAAAGTTTTGTGATAGATGTTTAATTCAGAGAATCACAATTGGCCAAAATGCAGAAAATAAGTAACTGTGGACAGCTTAGCCCTAAACAAAACATCTAAATTGTTGCTACTGCAAGGTTCTGGGAACGTCATGGAAGAAGGGGCAATACATATGTAAGAACTTAAGGAGGGAAGCTGTAAGCTAGTCGACATTTTTGCAACATGATAGGACTATTACATCTATAAACTCACTGCAGCTATGTATATGTCTACAAGATCTGAACAAGATATGGTCTCACAACATTTCACCATGGAAGGGTAAAAGTATCAAGAGACTCTACATTCCCTTGAGGATTAATGCTGGATGAGGGAAGGAGAACTGCTTTTCTTAGTGGTATACCCATTGATAAATCATCAATGCTCCAAGTTTGTTACTTACCATCAAAGGTAACCCAGATGAAACTCAGTGGGCCACACATTTAAAATGACATGAAAGTAGGAGAGAAATTGATAGAGTAGGAAGTTTTTAGTGGGAAAAAGAGGGGGTGATTGGACAATAGGGGTGAAAATCACATACATTCACTGTTTTTTTTTATTATTATTTATTCAACTGTGTGCATGTGTGTGTGTATGTGCACGCGCGTGTGTGCATGTGTGTGTGTCTGTGTATGTGTAGAACCACGGACGAATTCGGGAACCACCATGGACGCCTCCACCTCCTTCTGCCCCGGGATTCACAGGCTCCACCCTACCAGGACCAGAAGCGAAGGCCGCCCCAGCTTCCGCCTGGCGTCTATACGTGGGATCTGGGATCCGAACTCAGGACCTTCCGCCTGCAAGGCGGAGGCTTAACCCCTGAGCCACCTATCCAGCCCCACATTCACTGTTTTTATGCATGAAACTCTGAAAGAACAAACTGATTTAAAAATTGGATATCCCCCAGCCCCCTTTCTCCCTCCCGCGCCTACTCTGTCTGCGCCGCCGTCCCCAGGTGAGTGAGTCCGTCTGCCCGCCCAACCCCCCCAACCTCCCAGGTCACCCCGGGTCCCTGCGCCATGCCCGGGCCTTCCTCGGGCTTAGGCCTGGGCCGCGCCCCGGGCCCCAGCCCCTTTTTTCCTCCCGCCCGCCGGTCAGACCTACTGGACAGGACTTGCTCACATTCCTCCATCCCTGGAGCTTTGGAGGGCCACTAAGCCAAGTCCCAGGCCCCAGGTGAAGAATTCTGCCAACAACATAAGCCCCTCTGCCTCTCTGGCCCACCAGGGACCCACACAAGTGGTCTACAGAAGACACACTGCTACTCAGAATTCAATAGAGTCCAAAGGAAACTCAAGCAAAGTTCTAAGGGTCAAAGGCCATACATCTGAAAACCTCTACAATCATCCTATCACATGGGAGAGATTCTTCACATCCAGCCCAAAGATAAGTAAACCTCCCCTTTTTTTTTCACTTTACTGTTCCTTTCTAATATTAATCACTGTAGATTAACCTTTCCATACAGCCACCCCCAAAACATATACAACTCCAGGGAATACAGCACTCACTCTCCCATATCACCAAAATACTACATCGTAAAAGTACACTACCATATTAATATTCACCCCCTGTCTACTTAACCTGATTTAACTGATGTACTAACAGCCTAATAGTCTCAACTAGGAAATAACAATAACAAAAGACAAACATACCCAACCCCAAGGCAAGCACTAGTAACAACTGCCCAAGTGTAGTAATACCAACTAAATCAGTCAAAAACACACAGAAACTGAAAAGCCCTAGAGGACAAAACAACAATGTCCAAGTCAAAGTGCAGATACATGAGAAACAAAACCCAAGAAGACCAATCTCCCACTGAAAAAAATCAACTCCTTAAGAATGGATTCCAACCAGAACAAATTCACAGAAAATAGCCAAGAAAGCCAGACCCAGACAACAACTTTCAAAGTATGATCATTACCATGATTAATACTATGAAACAGGAAATCCAAGAGGAATTAAACAACCGCATCAACCACTTTGAACAGGAACACAACAGGCATTTGGAGGAGTTGAGAAAAACAGTTCAAGAAACAAATACAGGCATAGAGCAGTTAAAACAGTCTCAGGCAGTTTAAAATAGAATGAAAAAACAAATTATCTTCAACCCAAAATTCAACAGAGTCTTATCAGCAGAACTAACAAAGCAGAAAATAGAATTTCAGATCTTGAAGACAAAGTGGGAGAATTAACCAGCTCAATTGAAGAGGTAGTTGAAGCCAAAAAGGTACTTGAGAGGAACATTCAAGAAATATGGGACACCCTGAAGAAGACTAACATGCACATTCATGGAATAACAGAGCAAGAATCTCAAAATATCACACCTGAGGAAATTTTTCAAATTATCATCAAGGAAAACTTTCCTCATCTAAAAAAAGAGAGGCCCATCTAATACAAGAGGCATTTTGCACTCCAAACAGATATGACCAAAATAGAAAATCACCATGGAAAATAATAATCAAAACATTCAAGACAAAGAAAAGGTGCTGAGAGCTTCAAGAGAAAAAAAGCAAGTCACTTTTAAAGGCAAACTTATTAAAATAACAAATGAATTCTCAATGGAAACAGTAAAAGCAAGAAGAGCTTGGAAAGACGTACTTCATTAAATGAGCAAAAATGCCAACCCAGACTGATACACCTGACAAAACTATCTGTCATGATCGAGGGAGAAAGAAAAATTTTCCAGCACAAAGATAACTTGAAGGGATACATGTCTCCCAAACCAGGCTTTCAAAAAATGCTAGAAATGATACACAGAAGAGGGGGTGGTAAGATTGTAAGAGCTAAAGGATGGGAGGAGCAATGACTTGCAAGATACTCCACACAAATTAGGGCCGAAGCAATCATAATTGGACTTTGCATGCCTGGCACTTGAAGAAAAAAACAATCGTATCCAGGAAGACAGAAGAGTAGTATAATACCACAAAAACATAAATATAAAATAATAAGCTTACAAAATTCACTAAACATAAAAAATGTCCAGAATTAAAAATAATTTCTCCATTATAACATTAAATGTCAATAGTATTAACTCACCGATTAAGAGAAACAGATTACAAACTTGGATTAAAAATCACAACCCATCAATCTGTTGCCTGCAGGAAACCCATCTCACCACAAAAGATAGGCACATCCTAAAAATGAAAGGCTGGTCCAAAATACTACAAGCTAATGGAACCAGGAAACAGGCAGGGATAGCCATTATGCTGTCAGACAAAGTGAACTTCAAACCAAAAAAAATCATAAGAGACAAAGATGGATACTATATTTTAGTCACAGATACAATTCACCAGGAAGACTTCACAATACTGAACATTTACGCACCCAATACGGGCCCCTCCACATTCAAGAAAATCAACAAACCACAATCCAGAACTTCAGAGACTCTATATCAACCACCTAGAACTAGGCCAGACTATTCTCTCCCCATCCTGAAGCTCAGGGACATTTGCAGAAGAGGAGGTGGTAAGATTGTAAGAGCTAAAGGATGGGAGGAGCAATGACTTGCAAGATACTCCACACAAATTAGGGCCGAAGCAATCATAATTGGACTTTGCATGCCTGGCACAATGTCCAACACACTATTGACCTCACAAAGTCTACCATCTGCTAAAGGCACCAAGATCCTTGGAGGCAAGGGATTGACAGGCACAGTAGTGTTCCTATGCTTAAGGGTAACACAGAAAAGGGTTCAGGGAAATGCCACTGGGTCCTTGTACGTCATCGGAGAGGAGGGCCCAGAGGAGAGTCAGGCATGCACAAGAAAGGACTCTCTGGGAATTGGGGAGGGAGGCACTGGGGGGTGGGGAGGGAGGGGCGAGGGGAGGAGTGAGGGGAAGGGGAAGGGGAGGGGGGTTCGGGGGGAGGAGGAGGGAGGGAGGGAACTGGTGTACCTATTAAGTTTGTATGAGCGGAAATAATAATAAAAAATGTATAAAAGAAAAAAAAATCCTACAGCGCCTAAAGCAAGAAATCAACCCCCAAACGATAATTCTTGGGATTTCAACACTGCCCTCTCTACATGGGATACATCAACAGATCAAAAGCTTAACAGACACACTTTGGAACTTAATCAAAGCCTTAAAGAAATGGACCTTACAGATCTCTATCAAACTTTTCATCCACGCACCAAAGAATACACATTTTTCTCAGCAGCACATGGAACTTTCTCCAAAATAGATCACATATTGGGCCACAAACGAATCTCCACATATACAGGAAAATTGAAATTCTAGCCTGTGCCCTATCAGACCACCATGGTCTAAAGCTTGACATCCACAACACAACAAACGACAGAAAATACACTAACTCCTGGAAACTTAACAATATGATGCTGAATGAGAACTGGATTCAGGAAGAAATTAAAAAGGAAATTCAAGATTTCCTGAAAGTGAACAATAATGAAAATACAACTTACCAAAATCTCTGAGACACAATGAAAGCTGTCCTAAGAAGTAAGTTCATAGCTCTTAATGCTTACATCAGAAAAATGGAAACATCAGAAATAAATAACTTAACAATGCAGCTTAAAGCTTTAGAAAAACTAGAGCAATCTGATGCCAAAAGTAGTCGAAGAGAGATTAGCAAAATAAGGGGAGAAATATCTGAAATAGAGATTAAGAAAACGATAGAAAAAATCAACCAGTCAAAAAGCTGGTTCTTTGAAAAAATCAGTAAGATTGATACACTCCTAGCTAAATTAACCAAAAACAAGAGAGAGAAAACCCAAATCAACAAAATTAGAAATGAAAATGGAGATATCACTACTGATACCCAAGAAATCCAGAGAATTATAACGTCATATTTCAAAAACTTATACTCTGTGAAGTCTGACAACACAAAAGAGATGGATGAATTCCTAAGTAAACACAACTTACCTAAATTGAATCAGGAAGTTGTGAATTATTTAAATAGTCCTATAACGTGTAAGGAAATAGAGGAACTTCCCACCAAAAAATGTCCTGGACCAGATGGATTCAGCACAAAGTTCTACCACACATTTAAGGAAGGAACACTACCAAATTCCTTCTATGAAGCTAATATCGTTTTAATCCCAGAACTTACTAAAGATTCACTTAAAAAAGAAAACTATAGGCCAATCTTTCTGATGAACACAGATACAAAGATTCTCAACAATCTTAGCAAATTGGATTCAAAAACATATTAAAAAGATCATTCACGGGGACCAAGTAGGCTTTATACCAGGCACACAAGGTGGGTTCAACATACGCAAATCAATAAATGTAATTCATCATATAAACCAGTCCAAAGTCTAAGACCACATGATACTCTCGATAGATGCAGAAAAAGCTTTTGACAAGATCCAACAGCCTTTTATGATCAAAACGCTAGAGACAGTAGGAATGGAAGGAACCTTTATCAATATAATAAAAGGTGTATACAACAAGCCCACAGCAAGGATTATGCTCAATGGGGAACAATTGGAAGCATTCCCACTTCGATCAGGAACTGTGCACTCTCCCCACTTTTATTTAGTATTGTACTTGAAGTCTTAGCCGAAGCCATAAGACAAGACAGGGGCATAAAAGGGATTCAAATTGGCAAGGAAGAAGTCAAGCTATCCCTATTTGCAGATGACATGATCTTATATCTGAGTGATACACAAAACTCCACCAGGAAGCTCTGGAACTAATTGAGAAGTTCAGCAGGGTAGCAGGATACAAAATAAACGTACAAAAATCAGTGGCCTTCCTATATGCCCAGAATGAAAGAAGTGAAAAAGCCTTGAGAGAAACAATCCAATTTACTATTGCCCTTAAAAAAATGAAATACCTTGGTATAAACCTAAACAAGGAGGTAATAGATCTTTACAATAAAAATTTAAAACCCTCAAGAAAGAAATTGCAGAAGACACCAGAAGGTAGAAAGACCTCTGTATTCCTGGATTGGCAGAATCAACATTGTAAAAAGGACCATCCTACCAAAGGCAATATACAAATTCAATGCTATACCAATTAAAATCCCAAAGGAATTCTTTAAAGAAATTGACCAAACAATCTCAAAATTTATATGGAGGCACAAAAGACCCAGGATAGCAAAGACAATCCTGAGTAACAAAAACACTGCTGGAGGTATCACCATACCAAACCTTAGTCTATACCACAAATCCATAGTTGTAAAAACAGCCTGGTACTGGCTCCAAAATAGACATACAGATCAATGGGTAAAGGTTGAAGACCCAGATATAAGCTCACAAAATTACAGCCATTTGGTCTTTGACAAAGAGGCCTAAAAAATCCAATGGAAAAAGAACAGTATCTTCAAAAAATGGTGCTGGCAAAACTGGATCTCCACAGGCAGAAAATTAAAACTGGACCCGTCCTTGTACCTTGTACAAGACTTAATTCCAAATGGATCAAGGACCTTGATTTAAGGCCAGAGACTATAAAAACCATAGTTGAAAGGATAGGGAATTCCCTGGAGCAGATTGGGCTAGGCCAACAGTTTCTAAACAGACATCCAATGGCTCAGTCACTGCTACCAACTCTCAACAGTTGGGATCTTGTGAAATTAAAGAGCTTCTGTTCAGATAATGAGATTGTCACAGGAGCTCAAAGGCAACCCACAGAATGGGAGAAAATCTTCACTAACCACATATCTGATAGAGCTCTATTATCCAGACTGCACAAAGAACTTAGAAAACTAAATACCAAGGAAACGAATGGCCCAATTAAAAAATGGGCTCTGGAGCTTAAAAGAAACTTTACCAGTGATGAAATTAAAATGTCCAACAAATATCTTAAAAAATGTTCCACTTCCTTAGCCATCAGGGAAATGCAAATCAAAACTTCCCTGAGATATCATCTCACCCTGGTCAGGATGCCAAAAATCCACAATACGAACAATACCAAATGCTGGAGAGGGTGTGGAGAGAGGGGAACTCTCCTACATTGCTGGTGGGAATGCAGGCTCATACCGCCACTCTGGCGAGCCATCTGAAGATTCTTAAAGAAATTAAAGATTGAAATGCAATATGACCCTGCGATTCCACTTTTAGGAATAACCCCCCATGCAGGTAGAGTTTCACCTCTATAGCACGAGTGTGACCGTGTTCATAGTGGCACTGTCTACAATAGCAAAGTCATGGAATCAACCCAAATGTCCAACAGTTGACGAGTGGATAAGGAAACTGTGGTACATCTATACAATGGAGTACTACTTAGCCATCAAAAATGAAGAATTACTGGAATTTGTCGGGAAATGGATATCATTCGAAACAATTAAATTGAGTGAAGTATCCGAGACCCAGAAAATTAAGCGCCGTATGTACTCCCTAATAGGTGGCTTCTAGTACCAAACCAACCCAGCCCACCTAGAGACACTCGAGGATAAATCTCTGCAATACACTAATTGCAAGGAGTATGAACAGGAGGGATGGAGTAGGAGAGCCACACCTGAAACAAGGAGAGAGGGGACCATGTTACAGCAGAGAAAATAGGCCTCCATCAAGGACTGCAAGTAAGCAATGAGACATCTGGTTAAATTCACAGACTTTTCATTCCTGATCATTTACAACTGAGGGGGTGTGATCTTACCAGAAGGGGAGGGCATATAGTCTGGCAGATAAAAAGTAACCATTTTGCAAATGGGTGATTGACCCCTCCCTCACTGTGGTTTTCTACTTTTATTACATCTGCCTTTGAATATACTCTTATAACAAGACTCTAGTTTAACAACTTTTTATCTCTGGCCAGGGGGTGACATCCAATACCCATCAGGATGGAGTGAAGGGCACTGCAGGAGCAGCAAAACGGCAAAAGAAAATCAACAAACCATAATCCAGAACTTCAGAGACTCTATGTCAACCACCTAGAACTAGGCGAGCCTAATCTCTCCCCATACTGAAGCTCAGGGAAATTTGTGGAAGAGGGAGCGGTAAGAGTGTAAGAGCACAAGGATGGACTATACTAGACTATATGCCCTCCCCTTCTGGTGAGATCAGGAAAGAACGTCTGTGAACTCTAGCAGATAAAAAGTAATCATTTTGCAAATGGGTGATGGACCCCTCTCTCAGGGAGGTTTCCTACTCTTATTACATCTACCCTTGAATGTGCTATTACAACAAGACTCCAGTTTAACAGCTTTTTGTCTCTGGCCAGGGGGTGACATACAGTGCCCAGCAGAATGGAGTGAAGGGAATTGCAGGAGCAGCAAAACTGCAAAAGAAAATCAACAAACCACAATCCAGAACTTCAGAGACTATATCAATCACATAGAACTAGGACAGCCTAATCTCTCCCCATCCTGGAGCTCAGGGACATTTGCGGAAGAGGGGGCAGTAAGATTGTAAGAGCAAAAGGATGGGAGGAGCAACGATTTGCAAGATTCTCAACAATAGTTGGGGCCAAAGCAATCGTAATGGGACTTTGCATGCCCTGCGCAATGTCCAGCGCACTGTTGCCCTCATAAAGTCTAGCATCTGTTAAGGGCACCGAGACCCCTGGAGGCAAGGGATTGACAGCCATAGTAGTGATCTTATGCTTAAGGGGAACAAGAGAAAGGGCTTATGGAAATGCCACTGGGTCCTTATATGTCATCGGAGAGGAGGACCCAATGGAGAGTTAGGCGTATACAATAAAGGACTCTCTGGGAATTGGGGGGGAGGCACTGGGGGAAGGGGAGGGGGAGGGGGGAGGGAGGGAACTGGTAAAAAATTTTAAAATGTATAATTAAATTTTTAATAAAAAAAAAAGAGCACAAGGATGGGAGGAGCAATGATATGCAAGATACTCCACACAAGTTAGAGCCGAAGCAATCATAAATGGACTTTGCATGCCCTGCGCAATATCCAACACACTATTGACCCCACAAAGTCTAGCATTTGCTAAAAGCACCAAGATCCTTGGAGCCAAAGGATTGACAGCCACATAGTGTTCCTATGCTTAAGGGGAACACAGGAAAGGGTTCAGGGAACTGCTGCTGGGTCCTTGTATGTCATCGGAGAGGAGGACCCAGAGGAGAGTTTGGCATGCACATTAAAGGATTCTCCGGAGATTGGGGGAGGGGAGGCACTGGGAGGTGGTGAGAAAGGGGTGAGGGGAGGGTGAGCAGAGGGGTCAGGGAGAGGAGTAAGGAGGGAGGGAACCAGTGTACCTATTAAGCTTGTATGAGCTGAGATAATAAAAAATATTTAAAAAAATAAAAATTGGATATCCCCAGAGAAATGGAAACTCGGTATAACTCATCTTTCTTCCTTTGGAATAAAGTATTTAAGCTATTCTGAACACTCACCTGAAATTTGTTTTCCGTAAATTCCTACTTCATTTATGGAATTTTGACTCCAAATGTTCTTCCAGAACATTCTATAGCATCCAATCCGAGCTCCCAGGTTGGTCAATCTATCCTGACAAGAAGGCTTGGCTGTTCACTTCTAATTGTTCTCTATTGTTCATATGCTGGGGTGGGGTGTATTACATCCAAAATCAAGCACTACCTTCCAGGATAAACCCTTTTAGTTAAAGACATATTTGGTCTAGAATCTGAAACCAAAACCTAGGGCTTCTTTACTGGACATCTCTATCTACACAGAGAAGAAAAATACATATTTTCCCAATTCACCAAGCAATCTCTTCAGATGTATTTGAAATTCATAAAAACTGCAAAATGCTAAATAAGAGTACATTTATATTCAAATTATATCCTCCCAAGTGTTTTCAGGAAATCTCCCTGCTAAGGACACATTCAATGCTATGTTAAATCACACTCTATTCAGTGGCGTATTACTATTTCATAAAAAATCCAATCACATGTATTCCTACTTCAAATTGGATTTTTTCTAGTAATTTGGGGTTTCATTTGTAGTAAATACATTTCTCAGCACAGAGCTTTGTAAACCATTTCATCAGTTCTCATGGAGGTTCCAAAGGAAGAATTCTCCACCTTGCTATGAATAAAATAGTTTGATTTTTACTACAAGTCCCTCTGTCCCTCTTATATCCCATCTCCTCATGCTCACACCCAGGTATTTTCCCCAATTATTCCCCTCCTCAGACTACGTGCCATGGTTGCTAAATCTCCAATTTTAAAATATTTTGCCCTATCCACTTATTTTCTCCTTCCCATTCATTGGTCCCTTTTGAATTTTCTAGCTCATACAATAATTCTAAACCAAATATGTTGACAAGAATGTCAGTATTAACACCCACATGTAAGAGAACACGTGGTGCTTATCTTTCTGTTTATGAGATCCTTCGCTCAATATTAAATTTTCCAGTGCCATCTTTTTACCAGCAAATTCCATAATTTCATCCTTTCTGATGGCTGAATAGTATTCCATTATGTAGATGTACCACATTTTCATTACCCATTCCTCTGTTGATAGGCATATTCACTGATTCCATTTTCTTGCTATTGTGAATAGGGGTACAACAAACATAGATGAACAAGTATTTTTGTAATAAGATACAGAGTCTTTTGGCAATATTCCTAGGGTCATATGGCAGTTCCATTTTTAACTTTCCGAGGAACCACCACACTATCTCCAAAGAGGCTGTACTAGTTTACACTCCCATCAGTAGTGTAAAAATGTCCCCATTTCTCCACATCCTCACCAGCATTCTCTGTTGGTTGTGTTTTTTATCTTCACCATTCTGACTCAGTAAGGTGACTAAATACCACAAGGATTTAGAGAAAGTCACAGTGAAGGAGTCCATGTTCTCAGACTTGTATCTTAAAATATTTATATTCTCTTTCTGCCTCTCTCTCTCTGTTTCTCTGTCTCTCTCTCAGTCTCTGTCTGTCTGTCTGTCTGTCTGTCTCGTCTCTCTCTCTCTCTCTCTCTCTCTCTCTCTCTCTCACTTGCCCACTCTCTTTCCCTATTCAGCCTGAACCAATGGCAGTTGTGGAGATGTGACCATGCAGGATCTCTTCTCTGCCTTCCCCTTAACAAAAAAATGTCCTCCTACAAGCTTTAACACATCAGCAATCCAGAAATTTGTTCTCCAAGCTTACCCAGCATAGGAGGCACATCTAACAAATTCTGCAGTCATTATTTTCTTTCTTTACTCCAGCATAGAAACACTCGGGCTGAGTGAAGCTGCAGCTTCAGAAAAGAGGGAAGACAACTCAGGCATAAAAAATTGTCAAGGAAATGGCATCATTTAAAAAAAAACTATTTATTTAGTGGCTGAGATTTATGGCTTCATGTGGGAAAATAAATCAATCCAAGAAGACTAATCATAGAACATAGAACAACATAGAGAGCTGAGTCTCATAAAACTACCTTTATAAAGTCTTTATAGAAAAATCTTGGTAGTTTGTTCCTCCACAGGGCCTATATCCTCCCTTTCCATGATCATTCCTTGAAAGCAGACCTTAAATCCAATCAGAAAGCAGTTGGTTACCCCCTTTAGCATTTATACCACTATTGCACTGCTTGCACCTCTTGCCTGGGTGGTTGTGGTTCTAGCTTGCAGAATTCACAGGTGAATGAGATTGTTGATTGTTTTCCTCAGCAGATTGTATAGAACTTTCTAATACAATGATTAGAAGGCATTTTATACAAAAAAAAATCACAACTGGCCAAACTGCAGAAAGCAAGTGTTTATAGATTGTTTCGTCCGAAACAGGACATATAAACTAACTTCTTCCTTGTGGCTTAGGCACTATTGTGGAAGAAGAGGTGATGAGAATATAAGAGCCTGAAGGTGGCTAGGCATATAGCCAGATGTTATTTTCCAGACCTCTGCAACCATAAACTCACTTCCGCTGGGTCTACTTCTATAATACAAGATTTGTCCTCTCAGCAATTCTTGCAGACATGGTATGGTCATATCCTTGACCCCTGATGTTGATATAAACATTCTGTCATGCTGATGAAGTGTAACCAAGAGTGGTAAACAAGAATGAAACATCTGGCTTCCCTAAGTTGTTTTGCTATGGATTTTTACAAGTAACAGAAGAGAAACAAGAAAATGCTCAGATGATAGACTTCTTAATGTTTTCTTTTTCTGTTCATTTCTAATTATGAAATGATGAGCTCTCTGCACTCATCTCTTTCTTGGAAAACCCTGCTAAATGCAGATGACGCTCACTGGTCTACACAGCTCATATTGTTCTGTGGCCCCTTCCCTATGGCACACAATAAGAACAGTATTTATCTGCCAAATTCTGCTGGTGATATACTATAAATCTTTCCCTCAGCACAATACTTCATTTTTAGTGTTTATTTATTTTCAAAGAATAAAGAGAGAAAGAGAGAGAGAGAGAAGAGAATGCATGCATGCATGCTTGTATAGAGGTCAGATAACAAAGTGTAAAAGTTGTTTTTCTTGATCATATGATTTCCAGGGATGAAATGCAGGTCATTATGTTCCTACAGATTCACCTTTACCCACTAAGGTATTTTGCTAGCTCCTCTTTTTATTTTTCCTGAGTCAAGGTCTCATGTATATCAAACTGACCTTGAACTTACTGCATATCTAAGGTTGGCTTTAAACCTGTGATCCTCCTGCTTCCACTTGCCAAAGTCACTATGTCTAATTTTTATGTGCTACTAGAGACCAAATCCAAGATTTCGCCCATGCTAGGCAAGCACTTTACCATCTGAGTTTTATATCATCGGTCACAATAAAATACACATGCTTCTGAAGGCTCAGAAACATGGGTGCTGGCTCAGAAACATCCATTGGGCTCTGTTGAGGGATTCAAGATAGATATGAAGGGGGTGTGCAGAAGAAAAAGATTACGTGGTAAGAAAGGAAGAAAGAGACAAGTAAGGAATCAGGTTTCATAACCACTTCAAAAACTACAGTAATTGCTCAAAAGGTGGTACCTTACCTAATTGCCTTCCATTATTCCATTCTTCTTAAAGACCTTACCACCTTAAAACCAATGTATTTGGGAATCAATCTTCTAATACATGAACTTCTGGAAAACTGAGCCTTAATGTGAACATGGCAGAGTATGTCACATCTAAACCCCAACAGGTAATGTTACAGAAGCATGGGGCTAATTATAAAGTAGCAACTAAACTGTGGGGAGGGAGGGTTCCATGTTTCAGGAATCGGCCTGTCTCTACTGCTTCAACATTGGGATTACAAATTTGTGCTATTCTATTTGATATTCTTGGTTCATATGTGTTTTACTTCTTTCTTTTTTTGATTTTTATATATGTGCATACATGTGTGTTGTGGTGTGCATGTGCGTGTGTGCACACGTGCACGTGCACAGGTATCCATGAACGTGCATGTATGAGGAGGCCACAGGACTCCTGAGTCAAGAAGTTGCACTCGGTTGTTCTGTATGTATGTATACATGTCCTTTCTTTCTTTCTTTCTTTCTTTCTTTCTTTCTTTCTTTCTTTCTTTCTTTCTTTCTTTCTTCTTCCTTCCTTCCTTCCTTCCTTCCTTCCTTCCTTCCTTCCTTCCTTCCTTCCTTTCTTTCTTCTTTCTTTCTTTCTTTCTTTCTTTCTCTTTTTCTTTCTCTCTTTCTGTCTCTCTTTCTGTCTCTCTTTCTCTCTTTCTCTTTTTTCTGTTTTTGCACATGTACCTACACACGTGTGTGGGCTTGCTTGTGTGTACTAAGGGCAGTTGAGTGTGTGTGTGTGTGCTTGTGGATTCCCAAGGGGGACATCAGGAATCATTGTGGATTGTCTACCTCCTTATTATTTTGCTCTGTGGTTTCTCAGGCTCACCTCCTAGGGCCTGAAGCAGAGGCCATCTATATATATCCAGCATTTTTTACGTAGGACCCAGGGATTCAAACTCAGATCCCTTTGCCTGTGAGGCAAAGACTTTAACCCCTGAGCCAAGCTCTCTAGCTCCTCTTTCTTTTCTTTCTTTTTTTTTCTCTTTTTTTGATATGCATTCTTGGAATTGAACTCAGATCTCCTGTTTACGTGAAAAGCACATTAAAATGGAGCTGCCTCCCAACTCCTTTATTAAGTGTGAATCATCATGTGCATCAAATCAGGAAGGTGGTCTAAAGAAACGAACTCAAAAGCATTAAGATCATCTTTAGTCAAGCAGTGAACTGCAAAGTTGGGAAGCTCCAAGGAAGTCACAGACAGCTCTAAATGTAAAGAGGAGACGAGAGAAGAAGGAAGGATGCTTCTGGAGGATAGAGTCAGTGAGGAAGCAGGACATGATGTGCCAGGGGTTCCATTCAAGTCAAAGAAAGAAGAGTTTTGTATAGCTCTTGGGTTAGAACCTTGCAGTGCCTGCCCAGCTGGATTACCCAGTGTGCACTGTGGCTCTCCCTTCCTCCAGCTGACACCCTTTAAATAACCTGCAGTGGTACAAAGCTAGACCTGAGAGAGTGTGTATATGTGGGGAGGTGAAAAGGAGCAGTATTAGTCACTGGAAGGCATATACTCACATGGAAACATTAGAGTTCATCAATACCTGTGTTTCTCTTTACAGGACTCACAGAAAAACTATATTTCGAGGGGAGGAAGGGAAGCTGGGATGAATACTCAATATGTTTATAAAAGCAGGAAAACATAAAAATGGAAAAAAGCTTGAAAATATAAAAAACAGTATTTTCCAGTCTTCCTTACAACTTTGTATGATCAGTTAATTTCATTCTAGGTTTTGGAAAGTGAAGCTCTGCAATTTTAGACAGAGCCCACAACATCCTGCATGAAGAACTAAAATCCCTAGAACAACCACAATGCCATAGCTCACATCTAATTCACTACATCTCTGTCTAGCCTCCAAACTAAAGGGACTTTACATTTTAAAAAATATTTTAAAATTACAAACAGTGTTTCTTGACATCAGAAACTGAATGCAATTGTGTCATAAAGTTTTATTGGAACTCATCCATGTTCACATTTGAATCTGCATGGACTACAGATATTTTTATACTGCAATGAAAAAGTTGAGTTGTTTCCCTGGAGAGTGTATGTAGTGATCTCTGCTGGAATCTGCTGACACTGCAATATGCATACATATTGCAGTGACATAATTATAGCTTGTCAGCACCTGAATCATGCACATAATTTTATTATGGCATCCTAGTCTGTATTTTTCACTGTCTGCATAATCATCAGGTTAATAAAGGAAAGGAAAAGTAAATTTCAACAGTGGAGTGCTATTTTGATATCAAATTAGATGTCAGAAGCCTGTTTTATGCAATGGCATATTATGTGAAATTAAGAGGCTCACCATGATCCTCAAACCACCTATTATGTTATCTTACATATTAAATGGGAACTGGTAAGGCTATAGCTCAGTTGGTAAACTGCTTGACTAACATGCATGAAGTGCTTGATTTGCTCTTCAGTACCACATAAAACCAGGCATGACTGCAGAAGCCTGTGTTCCCAGCAATGAGGTGGTAGAGGCAACAGGGCCAAAGATTCAAGGTCATGCTTGGCTGTATAGTGAATTCAAGGGCCACCTGAGCTATAGGAGACCTGCATCAGAAAAAAAAAAAAAAACCCAAAAAGGTGAATTTTGTATATGTAATTAAAGGTAATGAATAGTGAGATGGAGAAATTCAGCTGGTGACTTCAATGTAATCGTAATCATCTCTTAAGAAGGGGCATAGATTCTGCAAGAAGGCTCAGCAGGGAGAGATGACTGCATACAAACTTGGTGATTTGAGTTCAATTCCCAGAGTCCACAAGGTTGAAGAAGAAAAATGACTTTTCAAAGCCGTCCTTTGATCTCCATTTATATGAACTCTTGCACACATTTATCTTCTTTCTCCAACACACATAGGAACATATATGTATCTTGGTCACAAAGGAACATGTGTGTCTTGCTCTTTCCCTCTAATGTTTCCTTGATCTCTAATAAAATACTTTTTGAAAAGAAGGAGGCAGAGACAGAGACACTGTGACAATGAGAATTGAAAGTCACTTATGTGACTGCTGGCCAGGAGTCATAGGCCAAAAATTCAGGATTCTTCTACAGTTTAGGAAAGGCAGGGCAATTAATAATCAAACAGCTCTTTCAGAGAGTCCACAGGCCAGACAGCATCTTGATTTTAGGCTAGTAATACTGAATTTGGATTTCTAATTTTCAGAGCTATAAAACATGGTAGTTTGTTAGATCAGCAATGAAAGCTAACACCTGCACTTGTATAGCTGAAACCAACTACTTATTACAATACTCAAACAAACAAACAAATAAATGAACATGAAAGCAACATCCAAAACATCGCTGCTTTGTGAAAGGACTGGAGTCAGAATTCCAGATCCCAGGTAAATTGCCTTGTAAGTGTGACTCCCCATCTGTAAATCCAGCTTTGGAAGGAGGGAGGGTCTTGAAATCCCAAGGTAAGCTGGCTAGCCAGACTAACCCTATCAGCGAGTTGTGGGTTTAATTACAGATCCAGGCGTACAATGATAAGGAAGAATAGTAGAGGATTATTCCCAATATCATTCTTAGGTTTCCACACATATGTGCTTATGTACATGTACAAACATGCATTCACCCACTGGCAAAGATATTTAAACACATGCATCCTACACACACACACACACACACACACACACACACACACACACACAAGAAATGAAAAATAGAAATTTAATACAATTTATCCTATCACATTAGAATGTCTTCATAAAATTTTAAGAAAAAGTGAAAGCAAGAGCATAATCAACATAAGTTTCCATGTAGCTCATGCTAGCCCAGGGAAAGCAGAGTGTTTGACTACAGTGGTTAAAGTAATGCATCCACAAACAAAACCCTTCAAACCATTACATTTTTTTGAAAACAAGTTAAAGATATCAGGAACAATATCAATGGCTAACAAAAAATATAGCAGATGTGTTTTTTTACATAAATGTTCATTGCATGTAGGTGGGCACGTGTGTGCAAACATGTATACAAGAGGAAACTTGATTGTGTGCGCCTGTGGAGAACCAAGGGTGACATCCAGAACATTCTAGTTTGCTTTTCCACTGAGGTTTTTCCCGGTTCTGTCTTCTAGGGCCAGAATTAAAGACTGCTGCTATGTCCACCCAGCAGTTTATACCTGAGATCTAAGGTTCAGAACTCAGGTTCTTTCGCTTATGAGGCAATTGACCATTGATCCATCTCCCCAGCCCAATGTAACAGACGTTTTGAGTGGTTTGCCTTGGTTCTCATGGAGTAGATGTGTAAATTCTTAGTTTGAAGTCACCCAATCATTCAGAGAATGCAAATATATGGGAACATATTTTCAAAGAAGCCGAGGAAATATCAATTTAATTTAGTCCCATCTGAAATAGAATCTACTAAGTTACATCTGATGATAATAAAAAAGTCTCTGCGGAGTACAACAAATGGGTTACTTGGTCAAATTCACAAATACAGTGGGAAAGACACTTAAGCTCTACAGTCATCACTAATTATTTTGTAGAAAACATTTGAACTATCAAAATTGCTCTAAAGTGGAAGTCAACAACTAAATGATTTATTTTATCATTTTTTCCTTTAATTTTTGCCTGAAACAGAAGCTGGATGTTGCCATTTAACCTACCACACAGATCAATAGTGTCATTGTTTGAATGTGTCCCCTTAGGATTGCATGTTTGGGAAGGTTATGTAACCTTGCTAGAGGAAACAGATCTTGAGCCTATATGAAACAGTCACATTCCTGTTCTCTTTCTTTCTCTTTCTCTCTTTCCCTCCCTCCCTCCCTTCCTCCCTTTCTCCCTCCCTCCCTTCTCTTTCTTTCTTCTTCTTGAATGTCAATGCCATGTGACAAACTAATCCCATGTTCCCACTACCCTGTCTTCTCCACCATGATGAAGTCTAACCCTCTGGAACAGTAAGTAAAAGTAAAACTTTTCTCCCTTAAGTTGCTTTGTTCATAGTATCTTAGCACAGAAAAGAAGAGAAACGATAAATGTCTCAGCAAGATTAAGAATTTCCTGTTATTTTTTAAGCTCAGAGCCAAAATTTAATGTTTTTCACGGAGCAAAGAATACTGCACTCAATCCCTAGCAGCAAATTTATGCTAGTGCCTTTGGAGGTCAGCTTTTCCCATGATTAATAATTTTTACTGAATACAACATACAATTTCCAGGTAAAACAGCAGTAATGCGTGAAACTCTATGAATAATTTTCCTAAGAGCTAATATCATTTGCGTGACAAGTGAGGTTGTTTTTGTGACTTCTGTAGGTTTGAAACAAGAAACTAAATTTACATTCTCATACAAATTCACTGTGCTATTTTTCCCAGCTTACAGTCTCATTAGAGCAGTGTTTTGGGCACCCCACAGAAAGGGCAAGAGGATTTCCCACATTTCAAAATGATCAAATTGAGCTTTCTCCTAATCTGCAACTAGAAGTGATTTGTCTGAACATAATGACGTATTACAAGACAAGAGAATAATGGACTAGAAACATATCAATCCCATCTGAGAAATGTACATGGTAAATTAAAACTGAACATTGGAGGAAACAAATTAGTATATATCAGAGTTTAACCTCATGATAAGATTTTTTTAAAAAGATGGAAAATATAAACTATTACTGTAGATCAGCTCTAACAAATGAGCAATGCAATCATGTTGTTGACGAGAAAGCAGAACTGTATCCTCCAAACAAAACAATTCAATTTTTCTCACTGATGGATTTGTAATACAAGGAATTACAGTGTTATGTTTTATATTTCATCAAAGTAATATTTGCTGGGCTACAGAGATGGCTCAGTTAATACAGTCTTTGTTGCACAATTATTAGAAACCAAGTCTGGATTCTGGACTTATGTCAGCAGTCAATCGAGGATACATACATCTAACTCCAGTGCTGTGGAGGAAGGGAAAGGGGGATTTCTGGGGCTTTCTATACAAACTGAATCAGGTATATGTGGAGAACAACTGATGAAAACATTTAATATTAACCTTTGATTTTCATGTATACACACACACACACACACACATATGCGACATGCACTTAGATACACATACACATACACATAAACATATGTGCATATAACACATACGCATAAATACCAATGCTCCTATTATATGTATATATAAGATATTTTATATTTTGTTACATATGTTTAGATAGTATTTTTACTTTTTTCTCGAGTGTCAAGCCTAAAATTTGTATTATCTGGCCATTTATAAGAAAGTATTTCTTTTACCCATGCTGTAAGACATAGTGGAACTATGAGAAACAGAGCAACTATATTCTGTCACTATGTGAAAGTTTGCTGATGATAGCTGTGAGTGGAGATTCAGCCTGGTTCAGAGGAACTCTGCTTCTACAACTTTGAGCTGCAAAGAAGGACTGTGAATGCTTACAATCTTTGCGCCACCTTGACTACATGATGAGCAACAGAAGATGGGCATTGAAGTAAAGGATGCAGTATTTGATTTGCTAGACTTTGATCTTTTTCATGTTTCTTTATTGTTCAAGATCCCTCTGTTTTAATGTTTTATCTATTTTTAAAGTATTTAACTTATTCTGATATAATACACCTTTAAGGTTAAAAAATTTTGAACTTTTAAAATGTTGGAACTGAAGTTTTAATGAGAGCATTTTAAATTTGTCTATGAAATGTATTTATATTTTTAAGGAAACTTTAACACCTATGGGGACAAGGATTGAAGGTTACAGTTTAAAATGTTACCTCTTTGTGTCAAGTTGACAAGGGGTGGAGCTGTCATAGTTAGGCGCAGGTGTCAACTTGACAGTTGAGGGTTTGAGCTCTGGGTACTTTTGTGGGGAATTAGTGGTTGGGTTGAGCCTGAAGCAAACCTTCAGGAGATTGCCTGGCTGATGGGAAAGACCCAGGTGGGTGTGATTAGCCTGGAATAAAATACAGAGAGCTGGTTGAGAGTCGGCATCCTTGTGTACACTTGGCCAGACATGCTGGTCTGGCAAGTAAGGATTGTTCCTCTTTCAGCTGTTATGTGGTGATGGTATGGCCAGTTCCTTCGGCCCTGGTGTTGGTGCATGCTCTCCCATCAAGCTGGGCTACAGACTATCGTAAGACAGTAAACTCCTTATTCCCTTAAGGTGTTTGATGGTCATTTATCAGCAAGCATACAGGCGAACTGCAATATAGAATGAAAAATTAAAGTTTGTTTTTTGGAAAGTTGCTGAGATTCATGGGTTGTTTGCTGCTTCGCTACAGTGACTAGTGTTATTACCATTATTAGGACAATTTTATTTTATCTCCATCCCTCCCTGTCCCTCTTTCTCTTTTTCTCTTTCATTCTTTCTCTCTTTCTCCCATTCTTTCTTTCCAATGTTGGAGCTTGAACCCACAGCCCCACACATGTGTAAGCACAAGCTCTACCTCTGAGATTGCTCCAATGGCAATCTCTTATAATATGACTGAGTTTCACACTTAAAAAGATATCAAAGACTGTAAGCATTTCAGGAAATACTGTCCCTGCAGGAATGGCTATCTACATACTATCTGATGCACGGTGCATTGGTACACATTCTTTCATTGATGCAGCAACACATGTGAAGAGACTGTGGGTGGCTTAGAGTGCAGTTCTGACTTAGTCTTTTTTGAAACTATACATTCCCACTTACTGTTGACTTGAGCATTTTAATATGTCTAAATGAATCAGTCATAAGATGCCCAAATGCATTTGTCTGTTCAAGACAAGTATTTGCTTTGACGAAGAACAAGCTTTTTACTTCTTTCCAAAATGAGCAATTTCTCTTATCTTTGGAGTGATGTTAAACTGTTCTCTGCCTGCAGACTAGAAACGAATAAATTTCCAGGTTTGAATGGGACATTACTTGGAAATATCCCCAGAGATAATTCTAGGCAAACTCTTATAATAAAATGCAGTCATGAAATTGCCCAAAGAGTCCCAATTGTATGAGGAGCTAGAGAGTATAAGATTCAGACAAGAAAGGTTTTCCCCCATTGAGTGGGTGGAACAAGCAGTCACCTGAGGGGAAAAGCATTTTGTATCACCTTCTGACTCTGATTGGAGCCAGGCCCACAAAATCCAGTGATGTAACTGTGGCTCAGTTTTTTTTTTTTTCTTGCATGCTTGTATTATGAGTGAATGTCCCAGATTTCATTCTGCTTACCTGAAGAAAATATCCCTAAGCATGACAATCTCGCAGGCTGAGGAGGTGCTGCCTAACACCCTAATCTCAAATCCCAGGGAGATTTGCTACAATTTGTGACAAGCCAGAATTTGAATTGTACAAGTTGGTTTTGGAGATTAAACTGTTGGTGGTTCCTGTGGTCTAACCAATCTGGTCTCTACCTGCCTTTCTAGATTCTCTTGCAACTAGTGGCACTTAGATGCATTTGCCAAAAAATGGGAGATAAACCCTTTTTTTTTAAACCTAGTTTTTGGATTTCCAGAAATGATCTGTTGCTCTGGACCTGGAGGCCCAGACATGAAAGTGCATTTTAAAACAAGTTCTAGGAATCAAGATACGGTTTGGTAGTAGTGTACTTACCTAGTATGCATGAAGTACTGGTTCGGTCTCTAGTAGAATGAAAAGTAAAACTAGCTTTCAACTCCTTTTTGTTTATTTGACACACACACACACACACACACACACACACAGAATGTACATGTGTGCCATGGCACATACATGATGACAGAGACAATTTCAGAGAGTCGGTTCTCTCCTTCTACCGGGAATCAAATTTAGGTCTCCAGGTTTGCAATCTAGTACTTTTCATATTGAGATATCTCTACATCTCAGTCTCTGGTGTTTTGCAAGGATTAAACTTTTTATATCATTTTGGTTCTTGCTTAAGATGTTCTGAGTGGTTTCTTAAATCTTAAAGAATAAGACTCACTATCCACCACTGAAGCAGTGGACTTCTGCCTTGTGCTCTTCTTTCTTCATCATATTGGTATGATAGTAACCGGTGTCAACTTTACTATTGAAGGCTTGATTCTTTGGCACATGTGTTAAGAATTTGTAGTTAGGTCTTGAGTAAGCCTGGAATAGATGGTCTAATTGGTGGGGAAGGCCCAACTCATGGTAGGTAGGACTTTTCCCTGAGCAGGTAGATTAGATGGTGTTGCAGTCCACCTGCATGGTTGCTGATAAATGACCATCAAATGGCTTAAGGGAACAAGGGCTTTATTTTCTTACTGATAGTCTGGTTACAGTCTATAGTCCAGCTGAGGGGAGAGTGTGCACCAACACCAGGGCTGAGGGACTGGTTACACCGTATCTTTGTAATGGCTGAGAGAGGGATGATCCTTACTTGCCAGACCACCATGTTTAGTCAAGTGTACACAAGGATGCCAACTTCTCAACCAGCTCTCTGAATTTTATTTACCTGTTCAGGACCTAATCCCACCCAACATAGGCTGGGTCTATCCCATCAGCTAGATAATCTCCTGCAGGTTTACTCTGGGCTCAACTCAATTACTAATTCTCTACAAATGTGCCCAGAGCTCAAACCCTCTACTATCAAGTCGACTCCTGTGTCTAACTATGGCAGATAAAGAGAGGTGATTCAGGAGTTGTCATTCTTCAGTATACTTGGTCAGACATGCTAGTCTGGCAAGTGAGGATTGTCCGTCTCTCAGCAATGGATAGATATGCTATGACCAGTTCCCTTGGCCACTGTTGGTATGACTTTTTCTGCCTGAATGAACAAGAAACTGTAACAGAATTATTAGAAAGAAGATAATAACTTGTTCCTCATTATCATGAATTTATCAGCAATAGGAGGGAAACTGTGTTTGAAAGTGTAAGTGAGATTTCCCTAATGAGGTCAACACATCACTGAATTCTAATGTTAGCTACTTGGATGCAGTATGCTGACACAATACTTCCCTGCAAATGGCCAGAGAATCAAGAACCACGGAGAGCGCTTAATCCTGATTCTCCAGGTGGGGAAGTGCTTTCAGCTGGGACACAGATCTCTTCTGGAAAGACAGGAAAACATGAGGTAGATGATTCATGAGATGAATCCCCTTCCCTTCAAAACTGCAGCCACGACTCACAAGTCATTGCAAAAAGTATATACTCAGTTATTTGTCCAGGAAGTTCTGAAGGAACAACAGTTTCTGATTGAGGAAGAACTTCCAGGACCATTGGATGCTTTGTGCCTAGCATGGGGCATTCAGACTTCACAAAAACAGGGCACTGTGACCACATTTGGCTAAGATGTTGGTTTAGTCAATATTTCTCTAAAGTGTGTTCCTCAAGTTATATTCCCTGGAAATGACTCTGCCACATTTTAAGCATTTAGCAGCTACCTGGTGTTAAGGTGGCAACTTAATCTTAATAAATTAAATTCTACAGTTTTAAATTGGCCTCAAAGAATAAGGCATATGGATGATTGAAGATGATTTACAACAGGCCTCAATGCATATGTACACATATGTACATATATACACATGCATAATGTGTCCATATATAGTGAGCACACATACATGCAACCCAACACACAGTGACACACATAAAAATGGGAAAAAATTTCTGTAAGCTAGTGTGTAAAAAAGTTAATCTTATCAACCTTCAATAGTACTGAGTTTATACGAAGATTTTTAAAAATTAATAATGGAGCTTGTCACGATGGCTCAGGGGATAAAGGTGCCAGCATGCAAATCTAACATGAGTTCCATCCCCAGGACTAACTCCTGAACATTATTCTCTGACAGCATGTATACTGTGATACACACATATCTTCTTTCTCTCTCTTTCTCTCTCTCTCTCCTTTTTCTCTCATGACATATATATACTGCTATCTTTCTCTCTCTTTCAAATAATTAAGTATGAGAAAATTGCCAATATTCTGAATTAGATAATATCACAAATAACAGTAAAATGTAGGTACTTTGAAAACTGGGAAGAAGCATAACCCTCAGTAAACTAGTGTGTCTTCCACAGAGTTCTGTTACATGTTCACTTATCTCTTCTTTTCACTGTCTTTGCTACCAATTTCCAGAGACAAATGGTCTCCTAGATTTCTGGCTCAGATCTGATCCTCTTTCTTAAGCAAAAATACCTCCCATTGCACTGTATTAAAGTTGTTCTCCTATAACTCAATTGGTGTTTCTAACCAACTACATTTAAGTCACTTAGCATGCTCAAAGCAAAAACTTATTTTATTTCAATGAGTCATTTTCCAATAACATTTAAGCTTTCACATGCTATTGGTTTAACATAGTAAACATATATTCAAATCCTTTCCTGTATGAAGCACTATTAAAAAGTTCTAGAAACGCAAAGAAGAGCAGTAAATGCCTCTCTTCTTCAGAAAGCTGCACGCAGAACCATGGACAGGTCAAGTAGAAATAACATGACTTGAACTAAATGTACCCAATTTAGTAAGCATTAAGAAAACTGCAAGTCATAATTCACTGGATGCAACAAATGTCCACTAGAGGCATTTTAGAGATTAATTGCAGTAGGTTTTAACTGCATTGCTTGTAATGGCTAACTGCCTTCTAAATCAGACTACAGTGGTATGTGACTCATGTTAGATTTGCATGCAGGCACCTTTAGCCCCTGAGCCATCTTGACAGGCTCCATTATTAATTTTTAAAAATCTTCGTATAAACTCAGCACTAGTGAAGGAAACAAACACACACATATGCACGTACATACATACATACACTTACAAACACATATACATACATACATACATACGTGTTGCAGTTTTTCTGAATGGTTGCTGATAAAATCACCATCAAAGAGCTTAAGAGAAGAAGGGGTGTATTCTCTTAGGATCTCTGGTTACAGTTGTTGTTCAGCTGGGCAGAAGATCATGTGTCAACACCAAAGGGTCAAGTGAACTGGCTACACCATCTCCATATAATAGCTGAGAGAAGAATGATCCTTACTTGTGCAGTCCAGCATGTCTGTCAAATGTACAAAAGGATGCCTACTTCATCAACTAGTTTTCTGTATTTTATTTACCTGTCCAGGGCCTAGTTCCACCTACCATGGTTTGGGCCTTTCCTGTCAACTAGACAATCTCCTCCAAGTTTGCTCTGGGCTAAACTCTACTACTAATTATCGTAAATGTGCCTAGAACTCGAACCCTCAATCATCAAGTTGACACCTGTGCCTAACTATGACAATATATAACAATGTACAGACACACATGCACATTGACATGTCTGCATGCATACACACAAATACACATGCTCAAATATACATACATGTACACACAAATACATTCACACATAAAATGCACATATACACTCATTTATATCCATGTACGCACACATCTATAAAAATTCACATACATACACATGCATACATATACACAATTCATCATACACATATTCACATATATAGTCACACATACATACACACATACATGAGCATACATATACATGTAAGCATTCACACACATGTAAACTTTTACACACATATATTATAAATATACACACAGGCATCCACATATATATTAAAACATGCACATGCACACATACATGTACATGTATACATACATGCTATACCTAAACTTATGCAAACACACTCACAGACAAAGCAATAGAAGAAACTTAAAAACATTCAGTCTACACTTGGAATATAAATTTCATTTCCCAATGATTTAAAATGTAGTGGTCAAAAAAATGTCTTGATTTACTTTCTTCTTTACTGACAGTTTTGTACACTGAATGCTTGTCATTTCCTCCTTGTGTTAGCTCATGTTTCCTTTTTTCGCACTGAGAATCTTCATCTTCCCAAAAAGTTTCCCTTCTACTTTCATGTCCTTGCTTGTGTGTGATCTACCTAGTCCAACAGGAGTTGCCTGCATTAATGTGCACCTGAGCACTGCAGGAGCACAGGTGATGCATCACTGGCAGTACCACTGAAGCAAGTGGGTCCCTTCCTCCAACAACATTAACTATCCATATTCACTCAGAATTCAGCCCTTCCCTTATCCATGCTGGACTGTCAATATCTAGAGGGTAGTTGCTGCCATATCTAATTAGCAAATCAATAGTAGTGGGCTTTCCCCTAGGACTCATCCATGCACTCATGATCAGGAATGACCTTCTTCCTGTTAAGTAGGACTTCAATCTAATCAGAGAAGCAGTGGATTATTGTAATAGCATTCATGTCGCTATTGCACCTATAGACATATCTTGCCAGGCTGGCTCTTACTGGAAGAGCACATAGGCCTTTAAGACTAAGGGTGACTTTTCTCCCCTAGGATCCTGTACAGTACCTTCTGGTATAATGAGTACTAGTCCTCAGAGAGTTTCCATTCATTTCCAGATTGATTTCTTCATGCCCCATGACCAATGTGTGATGTCCTCAAGAATAAGGTCTTACCATCAGGTTCTGGTAGGCAACCAAGAGAAATGGCAGCAGCCTGTGATGCTTTGGTATCATCTGGGACTGCTCCCAAGTCAACAACTCATATAGAGATATGACACAGCTAGGCCCTTCCCTAGTCAAGAGTTCTTATGGAGGCATCACACGGCTGGTCCTGGGAGTGTGTGTAGTCATCATATCTCCTGTGAGGTTCCTCCTATCCTTATTCTCCCCTTTCCCTGTGTACCCCATGTAGGGTACCTCCATTTTTATTTTACTGTTGAGTGCGATGATACAATTCTAAAAAAATTATACTGAAAGAAGTAATGCACACACACAAAAACAAATGCCTCTTGTTTAATTTTCAGGTTTGTTTGCTTTATTTGGAATATTTCTTAAACCAGGCATCTAGAAGGGCATCATTAAGGAAGGTGGGGGAGAATTTTAAGGGGGTACAAGTAAAAGGACTCTGGTGATAAGATGATAAGAAAGAGATAATAGGGGGAAAGGCTTAAAAGAGAAGGGGAGGAGGGAATATTGTAAAAGTGACATAATTAATGCTAAGGATATATAGGTGATGGAGACCTACCAGCTTTGATTTTGAGTATTAATTACTGGGGTTGGAGAAAGAGCTCTGTAGCAAAGTGCTTGCTATGTAAACATGAGGACCAGAGTTTATTCTCAGTACCCTTGTAAAAAGCCGGGCCTAGTGGTATGTGCTTGTGATCCCATTGCCAAGGAGCGAGAGACAATCAGATTCTTGGAGCTCACCATCAAACCAGCCTCACTTAGTAAAGAGCCCTAGGTTCCAGTGAGAAACTGTCTCTCAAGTTTGCTTGAAGTTTCTGTATTTGTGTCATTGTTTGCTGTGTCACTCAAATAACCCTGGGAGTTATTGAACCCAGCCTCCTGGTTCTGCTGACAAGACTCAGAAAGAGGAAGAATTGCAGACAGGACCACACATTTTCTTAGTTCATGACAAAAATGAAGATAAGAAGCAGAAATCTAGGTTGCTATTTTGGGTCCC
This sequence comes from Typhlomys cinereus, assembly GCA_023101885.1. NCBI lineage: Eukaryota > Metazoa > Chordata > Mammalia > Rodentia > Platacanthomyidae > Typhlomys > Typhlomys cinereus. Next base: position 6,124,280 of record JALPQD010000026.1, read on the forward strand.
GTTTATGACAACAGGGCTGCCTCCTTAATTAGCTATAAAATGAGAGAAAGGTCACTTTCGAAATAAAAGTTATAAGTAAAAGATTCTTTATGGCTCCTCAGATGCTTAAATATATCTAGCATAAATACTGATGTGAAATGCCAGGTTTATAACTTAGGACAATTGAGAAAATTTCCCTGAATCAGCCAGAGACATAGGCAAAGGAGTACATGGTCTCATATCAGCACAATGTTCCAATATGTTCTTGTAATCCTTTTGATCAAAGTAATTGATGAACATTTCTGATTGCAGGGCTCTGACTTTGTTTCCCAGGAAGAATAGTGGAGGAAGTAGGAAAGATTTCTTTTTAAAGGACAGGTTATCATATTTCAATAAAACTTTCAATAGAAAGTGAGAAAAGAAAAAAGCTCCATGAACAAATAGGACCACTTTCTTATTGATTTTTTCAGGTCTCCTAAATGTTTTATCTGCTAAGATATTGTGAGAGAGAAAACCATTCTTAACTACCTCCTCTTACACCTCAAATCCCATTTCACTGGGAAACATTACACCTGTGTATATCTGATCACCTTTTATATCTCTGCTGTTATGTAAGAAAGAACAGAGATCAATTTTTTGATAAATGGCTGCTTATGATTGTTAAGCCTTCTTCTCTTCTGCTATGTAGCAGGGAAAGCAGAAGAGAGAGCCCACATGTGTCATCTTTAAGTATTAGTGGGCCATTCAAGACACACATGGAAATTCTGGTTAGCCCCACTTCCTAGCCACTGTAATGCACCAATGCCTTTAGGTTTCTCTTTTTCTTAAATTTATTTCTTCTACTCATACAAAGTTGATAAGTACTACATTCCTCTCCCTCCTTCCACCCCTCCCTGGATCCCCTTGTTCCTTCCCCCCTTTTCCCTTTCCTTCCCACCCTCCTTTTCTCCCAGTGCTCCCTCCCCGCCTCCCATTCCTGGAGCATCCTTTGGTGTTCATGTCAAATTTCCCTCTGGGTCCTCTTCTCTGATGAGGTGTAAGGACTCAGTGGCATTGCCTAGAGCTATTTTTTGTGTTCCCCTTTAGTACAGTAACACTATTGTGGCTGTTAATCCCTTGCCTCTAAGAATCCTAGTGCCTGTGATCCATGCTAGACTTTGGAGGAGTCAATGATATGTTGATCATTGCGCAGGTCATGCAAAGTCTTATTATGATTACTTCGGCCCTAACTTGTGTGGAGTATCTTGTATATTGGTGCTCCTCTCCATCTTTAGGCTCTTACAATCTCACCGCCCCCTCATCTGCACATTTCCCTGAGCTTTAGGATGGGGAGAGATTAGTCTGGCCTGGTTCCAGGTGGTTGATGTAGAGTCTCTGATTTTCTGAATTATGGTTTGTTGATTTTTTTTTTCATTTTTGCTGCTCCTGCACCACCCTTAGCTCCATCCTGATGGGTATTGGATATTGCCTCCTGGCCAGAAATAAAATGCTGTTAAAATAGAGTCTTACTATAAGAGTAGATTCAAAGGTAGATAGAATAAGAGTAGGAGACCGCTGAGAGAGAGCGATCAATCTCCCATTTGCAGGATGGTTACCTTCTATTTGCCAGACTCTATGCCCTCCTTTCTGGTGAGATCATACCCCATCAGACACAAGTGACTAATAAGGAGAGTCTGTGAGCCCACCAGATGTCTCATTACTAACTTGCAATCCTTGATGATGGCCTATTTTCTCTGCTGTAGCATGGTCCCCTCTCTCCTTGTTTCTGGCGGGGCCCTCCTTCCCCATCCCTCCTGTTTATAATCTTTGCAATTACTGTAGGTATTACAGAGATTTATCTTTGAGTGTGTCACTAAGTGGGTTTGGTACTAGGATCTACCTATTAGGGAGTACATACGGTGCTTAATTTTCCATGTCTGGGATACTTCACTTAATATAATTTTTTCTAATTCCATCCATTTCCCAGAAAATTTCATTAATTCATTGTTTTTTATGGCTGAGTAGTATTCCATTGTATAATGTACCACATTTTCCTTATCTACTTGTCAACTGATGGGCATTTGGGTTGATTCCATGACTTTGCTATTGTAAACGTGCTGCTATGAACATGGTTGTACTTGTGCTATCCAGGTGAATTTTTGCTGTATGGGGGATTATTCCCAATAGTGGAATAGCAGGGTCATATGGCATTTCAATCTTTAACTTTTTAAAGAATCACCACATGGCTCACCAGAGTGGTTGTGTAAGCCTGCATTTCCACCAGCAATGTGGGAGCGTTCCCTTCTCTCCACATCCCCTCCAGCATTTGGTGTTGTTTGTATTGAACACTCACCAGGACTTCCCTGTCCTTCCCAAACCTCACTGTAACATGCTCTTTGGTCATCAACAGTCTCTAAGATTCAGTCAAATTTATGAAGAAGAGAGAGTGGCTTCCTTTGGTAGGGCAGCCATCATGGATGTTGTATCAGTTACTCTTATCTGTTGCTGTAAGAAAACACCAAAGTCAGGAAACTTAATGGGAGAAAGGGAGATTTATTCAGCTTAAGGTTCCAAAGGGAAGATAGAATCCATTATGACAAGAAAGGCATGACTGTCTGGAAGAAGCTGGAGGAGGCTTAAGTTACTGCAAATATCTTGTTGGCTGAGAGCTACTGTATGCAAACTCAAGAGTACATTCACTCACTCAAGCAGGGCAGAACTAACAAATCTCAAGGCACAACCCCTTTGACTGCCTTCTTTAACAAGGCTCTACTTCCCAAAGGTGCCATGACCTTCTCAAATACTGGCAGCAGCTAAGGATTCAAACACATGAACCTGTGGGAAGATGCTTCATACTTCAAATCATGACGTTCTAACTCTGGCCCCCATAGGCTCATTGCAATCTCATTGTGCAAATCATATTCAGCCCAAATTTAAAATTCCTTATAGACTGCATCAGTAGTCCCAACACAGTCCAAAGGTCCAAGGTCCAAAATCTCCTGTAAAATCAAGTACAAGTTACATGTTTCCAACATACAATGGCACAGAATGAACATTTCCATTCCAAAAACGGAGAATGAGGACATATCCAGGAAAGATCAGTCCATAACAAGACCAAAAAACAGCAGGAAAAACTCCAAATCCTGCTGTTCCAAATCCAGCAAATGAGTCTTTTGTTGAAATCATCTCATTTCCAAACAACTTAAATACATAAAATTTTTATGTCACTTTCTTCCAAAAGTCTCTCTTTAGTAGAGAATGGGAATAAAAATCCTCATTATGGAATCCAAGACTTTCTGCAAAGTTCTCTCCCACACCACTTGTAAGGCATCATCTCCTATTCTCTTACCTATAAACCTTGTATCATCACAACCACTTAGTGGTTAAGGGTTTGAGCTCGAGAAACATTTCTAAAGAATTGGTAGTTGATTTAAGTCCCAAGAAATCTTGCAGGAGATTATCTGATGGGAAGGCCCATTTCATGGAGGGTGGGACAAATCTCTGGGCAGGTGAATAAGATGAAAGAAACTAGTTAAGAAAATTGACATTTTTCTGTATACTTGGCCAAACGTGCTGGTTTGGCAAGTGGGAACTGTCCCTCTCAGCAGTCATGTGGTGCTGGTGTGGGCTCTCCTGCCAAGTTGGACAAAGAACCATAACCAATTATAAGCCAAAATAAAACACCTTGTTCCCTTAAGTCCTTTGGTCATGAAGCTACTGGCAACATGGAGAATAACTGTAAGGAGGGTCTTCTTATATTGGTTTTCCATATTACTTTTGAAATTGACTGGCCAGTAAGGCCCCAGGATCCTCTGTCTCCCACCTTCAGTGCTGATGTTACAGACACACATTGGCTTTTTACATGGATAATGGGGATTTGAATTCAGGTCCTTTTGATTTCCTGAGCATGCAAACAATGCTTGTGCATATTCATTTTTGCTTATGTGCCTTCTATGTGGCTTCTAGTCCTCAGCTCATTTTTCTAGGGTTTTTTTATTATTTATTCAATTGTGCGTGTGTGCGTATGTACGTGTGTGTGTGTGTGTGTGTGTGTGTGTGTGTGTGTAGAACCACGGACGAATTCGGGAACCACCATGGACGCCTCCACCTCCTTCTGCCCTGGGATTCACAGGCTCCGCCCTACCAGGACCAGAAGCGCAGGCCACTCCCGCTTCCACCTGGTGTCTATACGTGGGATCTGGGATCCGAACTCAGGACCTTCCACCTGCAAGGCAGAGGCGTAACCCCTGAGCCACCTCTCCAGCCCTCTAGGGGTTTTAATGGTTGCTTTTCTTGATTTCTTCATATTTCTGTTCAAGTTTTGTTTTATAAAGTGTTCCTTTTCTGATCACTTACATTAAAATAGTAATTCATTCTTTGACAACGCCAATCTCTGTTATTCTGCTTTATTTCTTCATAGCCTTGGACACTCTGGATCTATTATACACTATCATTTTATTGTTTCATGACAATTTTCAACTAGAAATTATGCATTTGGATGCAAATAACTTCCTGTCCTTTATTGTTGCATCCCTATGCTAGTCAAATATGAGTGTCAACTTGACAATTGTAGGTTGAACTCTGGGTATATTTGTGAAGAATTAGTAGATAAGGCAAGCCATAAGTAAGTCTTCAGTAGAATACATAATTGTGAGAAGACTCAGCCCATTGAGGGCGGGACCATTTCCTGGGCAGATAGGTAAAGAGGGAGGAGGTTCAGTAGTTTGACATACTTCAGCATGCTTTGACAAACTTCCAGTTTAGGAAGGGAGGTTGGCTCTTTGTTCAGAAATTCTTTGGATATGGGATGGCCAGATCCTAATGTTGTTATGAACTCTCCTGCCAAGCTGGGCTATAAACTGCAATAGAGAATCATAAACAAGAATATTTGTTTCCCAAAGTCATTTGGTCTTGAATTTATTGGAAGCATGCAAACAAACTAATATTAGGGATTAATACTTATAAGTTACTGGCATACAATATACCCTCAGTTACTATTTATCTAAGAACACATCCATGTACTTATGATCATATATATGCAGAAATCAGGCTCCACACCGAGCAAGCTAGCTTCTACAGTAAGCTACAGGAAGCATGGATTGCTGAGGAATCTCTGCATGTTACATATTTTAGTCTCCCACCCCTTTTGTTGCTGCTGTTGTTGTCATCACTATATTATAACTTTAAGGATCAGTGTAAACTATATTCAAATGTTAGGACCGAATGAGCATGATGTTCTAATGGAATCCCTGGAGATAAGTCTGCTATCATTGCATTTGAACCCTGTGGCAAGTCTAGCACTAAATGTGAAGTGAAATTCTGAGTTTTTCTTGACATGTATTGAAACTAGTGACTTGGAACTCTTTCACAAAATATGCTTTAGCTTTGCCAGTGTCTTTACTCACTTTGGAATGCTTGACGTTTAATATCTTGAATTCTTTTCTTTCTCCCATTCTTTGCCTCTTGTATGTCAGTTGGTCTGCTATTCTTTGGCTGTGTGGTCTTCCCCAGGGTATAAGTTACTTGCAGGCAAGAAGGATGCTCTTTTGTGTAAGCTTCATAACCTTGAGCCATTTCTGTCAGTAGAATCAGATGACTGAGTTACAATGTAAGATCCGAGAAGCCCAGTATTTGGCAGCATCCAGTAATATTGAGCCTTAACTCTTGGTTTCTATGCAATGAGAACTATAATATAATCTTGAAGAAAAAGAAAACAACCATCACCTTCATCCTGTACCCTGATGTCTAAAACAACTCATGGAAGCAGTAGCTGTAATATTGCCTTAACTCTAATGTAGTTCTATCTCCAACAACTGTTTCCAATTCATCAGATTAATATAGACTTGCAATTCTTGAATGGTATTAGTATCTCAACATCTTGTCTTAATAGAGTACTTCTTTATATCTCAAATAATGCTTTATCCTCAGTCTTATCTCACCTGATGGTGCTATCATCATTTTAAGAGTGTTTTCATTTAAAAACTTTAAAAATCCTTTTCTCTTCTTTCTGATTTTTTCCTTAATACCTGTTGTCTAAGCACATTCCAGATAACCAAACTTACTGCAGAATAATAAAAACAATTACTTTACCAATAGTCCTGGCAACATTAGGACTTTAGAACTTTTAAATCCACCTTCCTCCCTTCCCATTTTCATTCATTTTATTCTGTGACAGATGTCATCCTGCTGTCTGGCTTAACATCAACTATCTTGGAGATTTCCTCTTATCTTTTATTTGCCTGAATACATGCATACGTGTGTGCATGTGTGTGTGTGTGTGTGTGTGTGTGTGTGTTTGTGCAAGAGGGCATTGGAGTGTGTGTGATTTGGGGGACCTGAAGGTACATCAACAGTCATCCTAGATTGCTCTAACTCCTTATTGTTTTGCTTCCTAGTCTACACCTTCCAGAGTCAGAATTGCAGGACACTGCCATTTCCACCTGGCAATTTTTTACTCAGGATCTGGGGACACAAACTCAGGTTCTTTTGATTGTGAGACAAAGATTTTACCCCCTGATCCATTCCCCCATCCTCTTTTACCTTTTTGGAAAAGCAACTTTACTATAATGTACATAGAGATGATTTACCATTGCTCTGATTTGGCTTGTGGTGATTTCTGAATTAAGTGGCTTGATGTCTTTCATCAGTTTTGGAAAATATTGTATAGATCTCTTTAGTGTCTTTTTTTCATGAAGTTCTAGTTCATTGATTTAAGCAGTGCTGAGCTTATTCTCTTTATGTTTATATAAAGTATTTCTTTGATCATCAGTCTTACTTTCTAGGAAAGAATTTTATTATTACTTTATCTCATGTAGGTTACTTGTGAACATTACGAAGCTCTTTTATGCTCTGTTTTGTTTCAGACATAAGCAGCCTTTATTTACATCAGGTGTGGTAACCACCTATATATAATTATCCTTCCTTTTCTTTTATTTATTGGTATTTTTATCTCAGAGAAGCTGCTTGGCTCTAGAGAGCTAAGCATGTAGGAACTGCTCAGGAGTGAATGGTTGCTGCATTTGGAACTCAGGTTCATTTCTTTTGCTGTGACAAAATACTTATAAAAGCAAACTTAAGGAAGGTACAGCCCATCACAGTGTGGCAGTCACAGAGGCAAGAGCTTGAGGCTGCCGATTGACTCATCATGTCCACATTCTGGAAGCAAGGAGCAATAAATGACTGTGCTCAGTTACCTTTCTTCTTTCATTCAATCAGCCATGAAATATTTCCATTCACATTTTAGGATGGGTTTTTCTAACTTAATTGACGGAATTTAGAAAATTTCTCACAGACATGCCCAGAAGCTTGTCTCTAATCAACACTAAACATCAGTTTTTCTCATTCCCATCTCATTTACTCTTCCCCTACAATATTTTCAAGGAATTTATTAATTTCCCCCATATCTGTGTTGTAAAGATAACCTGTGCAATACCAAGAAGTTGCACTCACCTGTCTTTGGATTGAGCTGAAGCTCTGACTTCTTGCTGGGTAAACTGTGAAGCCTCTTCATTTCTTCTGACAAAATCTTCACTCCATTAGATACTACAGCAGAGTAGCTGGGGCCTTCAATATGGAACACAATCCACAAAGCAGCTCTGGAGAGCTGCCTAATACATTTTATAGTATCTCAGACAGAAATATCAATAATAACTACAATCAGGAGTAAGCACAATGATGTTGGTTTCTGGTACTTTATTGTGCACTTTGGACCACTAAACTGTAAAAAATATATTGACAACTTTGGCAAATGTCATAGTTTGAATGTGAATTGGCTCCCACAGGCTCATCTTCCTAGCTACCACAATCCTTCTGTGATGTCAGAAGCCAGCTTTTTCTACCTTCCAATGTTACTGATGTCCAGAGACTCTCCAGGAGTCTTCCAGCCTTTAGCACATGGAGAGTGAGAGAGAAAGAGAGAGAGAGAGAGAGAGAGAGAGAGAGAGAGAGAGAGAGAGAGAGAGAGAGAAAGAGAGAGAGATGGGAGAGAGAGAGAGAGAGAAAACAGCTCTACCTTCTTGTGCTTCCTTTTTTTGTTTTTGTTCTACTACTGTATGGTGCCACTGACATTTAGGGTAGTCAATGTATCTCAAATATCTTAATATTGATAATCTCCTCAGATAGTTTGATGGTTAATCTGTATGCTAATCTCAGGTCCAGTCAGTTTGACAATCAAGATTGGCTATCATACCACTGAATGACAGATGATCAAGCTGGACTCAGAAGCCCTCAGGCTGCCTTAGAGTCTCCATAAAGTAGGAAATGTGTGCTAGTCATCCTCCCCTTGTGGCGTTAAAATAACAACAGTGAAGATACCAACTCAGAAGGGCTGTGATAGTTAATCCTGGGAGTCAACTTGACACATCTGGCATTAGCTGAGATCACCTGAAAAAATTATACCAGGCCCTAGATCCCATTGGAACCTCCATAGAGCTCACAGGAACCTCCCAGTAATGTCCACAAAATATAGGAAAGAGAGACATCCCAGGAATGCTCCAGCTATGTGGAGGTCTGCAGTGACTTATCCTACTTGCCTGACAGCATCAGCCATGCTGTCTCTGCCATGTGTCTTCCTTCTGGAACTGTAAGTTGAATAAATCTTCCTTTCTCCCATAAGTTGTTTGACCTTGGGTGCTCTCTCACAGCAATAGTAAAGAGTAGCCATTACAAGGACAAAAGATTGGGCTGGAGAGGTGGCTCAGGGGTTAAGCCTCCGCCTTGCAGGCGGAAGGTCCTGAGTTCGGATCCCAGATCCCACGTATAGACGCCAGGCGGAAGCGGGGGCGGCCTGCGCGTCTGGTCCTGGTAGGGCGGAGCCTGTGAATCCCGGGGCAGAAGGAGGTGGAGGCGTCCATGGTGGTTCGCGAATTCGTCCGTGGTTCTACACTACACACACGCACACACATACACACACACATGCGCACAGTTGAGTAAATAATAATAATAAAAAATTAAAAAAAAAAAAACAAGGACAAAAGATTTATTTGGGCTCATGGTTTCAAAAGCTTCAACTAACGTTCACTTGTTCCCATTATTTGGGTTGCAGTGCAGAATAATGCATCATGATGGGGAATGCCCAGTGGATCCAAGCTGCTCACCTCATGGTGCTAGGAAGCCAAGACAGGGGAAGAGCCTAAAGTCCCAACATCACACTCATTGTCACATGCCCTAAAGGGTTACACTAGGTCTTAACTCGTGAAATTTCTACCATCTCCAAAAAGCACCCCAGGATGTCATCCTGTTATATGAGTCTTTGAAGTTTATTTAAGATCCAAACCATAGCCAAAGAGTGAAGCGGCTCAGTCCATGGCTCAGGCCATGTTTCCATTGAACAGGGCCACTCAGGGAGCCCTCAGAGTGGAAGACATCAAGAAAGTAGAACACTGACTGCAAACAGCCTTCACACGTCTTCTGCTTGACACTCAGGCTAAGTTCTGCTCTTCTAAAATTCTGCCTCCCTGTTCCATGCCAGGTGGCAAGCTAAAGCTGGTTTTCCCCCAAAGCTGCAAGAGACTTTAGAATTCCCATGAAAACCTTCCCCTGTGGTTGAAGGGGAGATGGTAATTGGTGCCTGGGGAGGTTTCAAATCTTGGTAAAGACAAGGCGTCTGATTCACAGCTCATTCCCTGCACGGTGTGCTTATTCTTTAAGACTTATAATGTATGCAACTCATATAATGTGAGGAATAATCTCTCTCAAGGACAGTCAAAGAAAGTTTTTGGATGTTCTTTCTTTCTTTTTTAAGTGTGTGTGTGTGTGTGTGTGTGTGTGTGTGTGTGTGTGTATCAGAAGGGACTGTGGGTCCCTGTGGAGGACTAGGGTGACTTCGGGACTCACTCTGGATTGCTTGTATCTCCTTTTTGCTTCACCTCTGGGATTCCCTAGGTTCTGCCCATCAAGGTCAGAAGCACAGGCCACCATTTCCAGTTCACATTTGTGCATTGAACTTGGTAGGATCTAAACTCAGGACTTTCTGCTTGCAAAGCAGTTGTAACCCTTGAGTCATCTCTCCAGTCCAAAGAAAAATTTTAAACAAAGTATATGTGTATATATTCTTGAGAAAACAGTCACATCAAGCCACAGAACAAGTGCAGGTTAGAAGACAACTTCCAGAAAAAAATAGATTCTGTCCTTCAACCATGTAGTCTCCAGAAATCAAATTAGATCACTGGTTTGTGGACCCTAAGAAAATGTATTGAATAAGAATGTTTCACAAACAACTGAGAAGGTGACCTAGGGTCTTAAAGGGACTAAATGTAGTCTTGAGGAAATAAAGTTAATAACATTTCATCCTACCATTAAATGAAATGAAGATCAAGGCTACAAAAGTCAAATGTGGTAGCCGCATGCTGACTGTGACTCGTTGCTTGCTTTCAATTCATGTTTTTACTTTTTCAACTTCTAAATGTAAGCATCATAATTTAAGTTTTTGAAAAATAAATAAAATATTTTCTTGAGTTTTTTTTCTGGTGTGTATGTTTGCAAATAGTCATGTTTCTGTCCCAAATCTGTCAGAACTGATTGAAAGTAAAGTCACTGCTTTAAACTCAAGCCCTAAAACATCATGGTAGGTCTTAGTGCACAGCTACCATCTGTAGATGAATTTTCACTTCTCTTCTTTCTACATTCACTCATCATATATTCTGAGACCAGTAATTTTTTTTATGCAGCCAGGCAAGTGCTTCTGTAAGGCTGCATTTTTCTTTTACTTATGAGGCAAGAGAAAAAGAACTCTCTAGTCTCTGACTAGAACAAAAGTATCATGAAGACCTCAATAGTTGTTTAGACCCAGTTCAGAGGCACCATAATACCTTTTCAATTTTATATTTCAAGTAACAGAAGTTAATTGAAACAAAATATATCTATACACACACACACACACACACATGTATGTGCATGCACACACATGTGTATTTAATTGATTTTGGGAACTCATAGAATCTTAGAAAGAGGGAGAAGCCAGAGTTGACAAACAGCCAAATCTGTAAACTTTGATAACAATCTATGTTTTTTCCCTGCTAGTTAAGTTAACTATTAACATATATATGGCCATTGCAACTAACAGACATCCGTAGAGAGTCATCATGAGACTCACAGCCTTGCTCCTGGAGACAGGGTGTTATGGTCTATACACAATGCTATAATGAAAGCAAGGAGTATCCATATGTCAGGTAGTTTATAAACTATGGAAAATTCTTGTTCATAGTTCTGAAGACTCAGAAGTTCAAAGATACTGTTCTAGCCTTTGCAATATCTAGGAAAGACTTGCTCTGCTTTAAAAATGGTACCTTGTTGTTAAGTCAACCAATGGAAGTATAGAACAGTCCCCCTTAAATCCACTGTACAAGAGTGCTCATGAATGTAGAGTGATCTCAAGATTGATCATTTAAAGGCTCTGCCTTCTAATAGTACTAAAATACATTTCAGGTTAGGTTCTAGCACACTGTCATAGTTAGATGCTAGTGTCAATTTGACAATTGAAGGTTTCAACTCTGGGTAGATAGTAGAGAATTAGTTGTGGGATTAAGCCATGAGCAAGCCTGCAAGAGATTGTCTAATTGATGGGGAAGACCTGGCCAGGTAGATAAAAGAGAGGGAACTGCTTGAATAAGTTGATGTTCTTCAATAAATTTGCCAGGCATGCTGGTGTGGCAAGTGAGGATTGTTTCTCTCGACAGTCTTATGGAAATGGTGTGGCCATTTTTCTTGGTCCGTGGTGTTGGCGTGTGTTCTCCCGCCAAGTTGTACTAAGAACTATAAGTGGACAGTTATAAATAAAGAATAAAACCACTTGTAATCCCCTAAGCTGTTTTGTCATGATTTATAGACAACATGCAGAGTAACTGCCACACAAACAAATGTTGGAGAATATCATATATACTAACAATTATCTCTATCAAAGTTCACGATCAGAACCTCTGATTATTCTATCTCAGTTTGCATGTTGTTGCTGGTGAATAAAGTGGCATAGTCTCTGTCTCTTTCTATTACTATGTGAGGGATTCTGCATTCTTTTTTTTTCTGCTCATAGAAACATAATAGGAACCCCTGTCCCCTCCCTCCCTCCACCCCTCCCTGGACCTCCCTGTTCCCTCCCTGCTTTGTCCCTTCCTTTCTCCCCTCCCTCCCTTTCTCCCAGTGCTCCCTCCCCCCGTCTCTGAAGCATCCTTTAATGAGTATATCAAACTTTCCTCTGGGTCCTCCTCTCTGATGAGGTGTAAGGACTCAGTGGCATTTCCTAGAACTCTTTCTTGTGTTCCCCTTAAGTATAGGAACACTATTGTGACTGTTAATTCCTTGCTTCTAAGGATCCTAGTGCCTTTAGTCCATGATAGAATTTGAGGGGTCAATGATATGTTGGTCATTGTGCAGATCATGCAGAGTCCTGTTATAATTGCTTCAGCCCTAACTTGTGTGGAGTACCTTGCATATCATGACTCCTCCCATCCTTGTGCTCTTATAATCTTACTGCCCCCTCTTCCTCAAATTTCCCTGAGCTTCAGGATGGGGAGAGATTAGGCAGGCCTGATTCCAGGTGGTTATTATAGAGTCTCTAATGTTCTGAATTATGGTTTGTTGATGATTTTTTTTTCAGTTTTGCTGTTCCTGCAATGCCCTTGGTTCCATCCTGATGGGTATTGGATGTCACCCCCTGGCCAGAGATAAAAATCTGTTAAATAGAGTCTTGTTATAAGAGTCTATTCAAAGGTAGATGGAATAGAAGTAAGAGACCACGGTGAGAGAGGGGTCAATCACCCATTTGCAAAATGGTTTCCTTCTATCTGGCAGCCTATATGCCCTCCCCTTCTAGTAAGATCGTACGTCATCAGTTGGAAATGATCAGGAGGGAAAGTCTGTGAACTTAATCAGATGTCTCATTACTTACTTGCAGCCCTTGATGGTGGCCTATTTTCTCTGCTGTAACTTGGTCCCCTCTGTTTCTGATGGGGCCCTCCTTCCACATCCCTCCTGTTTATAATCTTTACAATTACTGTAGGTATTACAGAGATTTGTCTTTTTTTTAATTTCTGTTTTTTTTAATTTTTATTTATTCAATTGTGCATGTGTGTATGTATGTATATGTGTGCATGTGTATGTATGTATGTATGTGTGTGTGTAGAACCACGGGCGAATTCGGGAACCACCATGGACCACCTCCACCTCCTCCTTGTTTACTCTGCCCCAGGATTCACAGTCTCCGCCCTACCAGGCCCAGAAACGCAGGCTGCCCCCGCTTCCGCCCGGCATCTACACGTGGGGTCTAGGATCCGAACTCAGGACCTTCCGCCTGCAAGGCAGAGGCTTAACCCCTGAGCCACCTCGCCAGCCCCCAGAGATTTGTCTTTGGGTGTCTCTAAGTGAGTTTGGGAGGGAGACCCCATGTACAGAATGGTATCCAAATGTTAGCTAGTCAAAAAATTATCTATGAAGAGCCAGCAATTCCCAGCCCACAAAAGGATTATTGAGACCAAATTTCACATTATGATAAATCCAACCAGTCCTTTAGTATGCTAAAATTAGCTGGGTAAATAATAATCATCTGACTTGTCTGAGTTCTAATCAGAGTGTGGGATGTGGAGGACTATATAAAAAATATCACTCTCTGGTCCCACCCCCTGGGTTGCCAGTGTGTTCAGAGGTGAGCCTTGTGTAGGCCTTGCCACTCAGCTCGCCCACCTACTGGAAGCTTCTTTCCAGTCCCGCCCATTGGTCCATTGGGTTGCCTGGGCATTGGCAACCTGTCATCGTCATCCCTTCCCCTCTCCCCCACTAATCACACACATACAGGAAAAGACTGACACAAAGACTGCTTAGATACTATTATCATCTAAGTGATGAAAAATAACACCCAGAGTGACTTCAAATAAAACTGCAACTGACATCTACTCATCTTAAAAATGCTAACATCTTGCAAAAAAAACCAGAATAAGCCATATAAGAATACAAGAAAACACATCCGTCCCTCAATATCACTGAAGATAAAGGTCCAGATGCCACAATGGATAGCCCATTGGAAGGTATCCAAGAGAACAATAACCAAGAAAATGAATTTTACAATCAATTATAAATATGTTCAAAGAACTCTGAGAGGACATAGATAAATGCCTAAACACATCTCAATAAGAATACAACAAACTCAGGAAAGAATTCCAAAAATACAAAAATGAACAAGAAGCAAATAGAATGAAAATAGAGAGCCTGAATACAGATCTCAAAGCACTGAAAAAACCCAAGGTGATCTACAAACAAGCATAGTAACAATGGAAAAAACCCAGACCAAAACAACACTGGAACAAAAAAATCTAAATAGCATTATAAAAAAATTCAATAGAGTCTCAAAAATAGAACTGATCATGTAGGAGATAGAGTCTCAATATGGAAAGATAAGCTAGAACAGGTTCATAAGTCATGAAAGAAACTGATATGTTGTAAAACACACTCAAATGGACATACAGCAATCTGGGAAACATATGCACAAAAGGAAGATCCACGAAGTATAATCAATGATGTAATACAGGAACATTTCCCTGAATTATAAAAAAGAGATACCCATCCCGATTCAAGAGGCCTACAGAACACCTAAAACTCAGGACAAAAAAAGAAACACCCCACGTCATATGACAGGCCGCACACCAAATATACACATTAAAGACAAGGTACTAAGAGCTGAAAAAGGAAAGGAAAAAATCATATATAGAAGTAATCACATCAAAACACAACTGACTTCTCAATACAGATGGAGGGCTTGGAAAGACACAATACGAGTTCTGATTATTATATCCAGCAAAATTGTCAGTCATAATAAGTGAAAGAAAAATATTCCACGACAAAAAAAAAATATTATAGGGCCACTAAGCCAGGGATACAGAGAACGCTGGAAGAAATGTGTAAGATGGAAGATAAGGATAAACACATCAAAGAAGCTAAAGGGAATAAACAAAATCAGCACAAGAGCTGAAAGAGGGACTAAAAAGGCAAACACAACAAAGTCAACAGAATATCAAGAATCATTAAACACCTTTTTTAAATATATTTTTATTATTATTTCAGCTCATACAAACTTAATAGGTACACCAGTTCCCTCCTTCCCTCCTCCTCCCCCTGAACCCCCTGCTCTCCCTCCCCTCACCCCTGCCACCCCATCCCCCCGTGCCTCCCGCCCCAATTCCCAGAGTCCTTTCTTGTGGATGCCAGACTCTCCTCTGGGCCCTCCTCTCTGATGACATACAAGGACCCAGTGGCATTTCCCTGAACCCTTTCCTGTGTTCCCCTTAAGCATAGGAACACTACTGTGGCTGTCAATCCCTTGCCTCCAAGGATCTTGGTGCCTTTAGCAGATGCTAGACTTTGTGAGGTCAATAGTGTGTTGGACATTGTGCCGGGCATGCAAAGTCCAATTATGATTGCTTCGGCCCTAACTTGTGTGGAGTATCTTGCAAATCATTGCTCCTCCCATCCTTTTGCTCTTACACTCTTACCACCCCCTCTTCCACAAATGTCCCTGAGCTTCAGGATGGGGAGAGATTAGTCTGGCCTAGTTCTAGGTGGTTGATATAGAGTCTCTGAAGTTCTGGATAGTGGTTTGTTGATTTACTTTTGCAGTTTTGTTGCTCCTGCAATGCCCTTCACTCCATTGTGATGGGCACTGTATGTTACCCCTTGGCCAGAGACAGAAAGCTGTCAAACTGGAGTCTTATTATAAGAGCACATTCAAGGGTAGATGTAATACTTATACCCAAAAGTGGAATCACAGGGTCATATGGCATTTGGCAATGGGAGGGGTCAATCACCCATTTGCAAAATGGTTACTTTTGAATCTGCCGGACTATATGCCCTCCCCTTCTGGTGAGTTCATACCCCCTTAGTTGTAAATGATCAGGAACGAATTGTGAACTTAACTAGGTGTCACATTACTTTCTTGCAGTCCTTGATGGAGGCCTATTTTCTCTACTGTAACATGGTCACTTCTCTCCTTGTTTCTGGTGTGGCCCTCCAACCTCATCCCTCCTGTTCATAATCCTTGCAATTACTGTAGGTAATACATACATTTACCCCTGAGTGTCTCAAGGTGGGCTGAGTGGGTTTGGTACTAGAAGCCACCTATTAGGGAGTACATACGGCGCTTAATTTTCTGGGTCTGGGATACTTCACTTAAAATAATTGTTTCTAATGACATCCATTTCCCGGCAAATTCCAGTAATTCATCATTTTTGATGGCTGAGTAGTACTCCATTGAATAGATGTACCACCTTTTCCTTATCCACTAGTCAACTGTTGGACATTTGGGTTGATTCCATGACTTTGCTATTGTAAACAGTGCTGCTATGAACATGGTCGTGCTTGTGCTATCGAGGTGAACCTCTGCTGTATGGAGGGTTATACCCAAAAGTGGAATCACAGGGTTATATTGCATTTCAATCTTTAATTTATTTAAGAATCTCCAGATGGCTCGCCAGAGTGGCTGTATGAGCCTGCATTCCCACCAGCAATGTAGGACAGTTCCCCTCTCTCCACATTCTCTCCAGCATTTGTCATCATTTGTATTGTGGATTTTTGCCATCCTGACCGGGGTGAGATGATATCTCAGGGAAGTTTTGATTTGCATTTCCCTGATGGCAAACGAAGTGGAGCATTTTTTCAGATATTTGTTAGACATATTAATTTCATCCCTGGTAAAATTTCTTTTAAGTTCCAGGGCCCATTTTTTAATTGGGCCATTGGTTTCCTTGATGTTTAGTTTTCTACCTTCTTTGTGCACTCTGGACAGTAGAGCTCTGTCAGATATGTGGTTAGTGAAGATTTTCTCCCATTCTGTGGGTTGCCTTTGAGCTCGTGTGACAATCTCTTTATCTGAACAGAAGCTCTTTAATTTCACAAGATCCCAACTGTTGAGAGTTGGTAGCAGTGACACTGCCATTGGAACTCGAGGGAGTTCCCTATCCTTTCAACTATGGATTTTATACTCTCTGGCCTTATATCAAGGTCCTTGATCCATTTGGAATTAAGTCTTGTACATGGTGACAAGTACGGGTCCAGCTTGAATCTTCTACATGTGGAGATCCTGTTTTGCCAGCAGCATTTGTTAAAGATGCTGTTCTTTTTCCATTGGATTCTTTGGGCCCCTTTGTCAAAGACCAAATGGCTGTAATTTTGTGGGCTTATATCTGGGTCTTCAATCCTTATCCATTGATCTATGTGTCTATTTTGGAGCCAGTACCAGGCTGTTTTTATAACTATGGATTTGTAGTATAGACTAAGGTTTGGTATGGTAATACCTCCAAGCAGTGTTTTTGTTACTCAGGATTGTCTTTGCTAACCTGGGTCTTTTGTGCCTCCATATGAATTTCGAGATTGTTTGGTCAACTTCTTTGAAGAATTGCTTTGGGATTTTAATTGGTATAGCATTGAATCTGTATATTGCCTTTGGTAAGATGGTCATTTTTACGATGTTGATTCTGCCAATCCAGGAGCATGGGAGGTCTTTCCACCTTCTGGTGTCTTCTGCAATTTCTTTCTTTAGGGTTTTAAAATTTTCATTGTAAAGGTCTTTTACCTCCTTGGTTAGGTTTATACCAAGGTATTTCATTTTTTTAGGGGCTATAGTAGATGGCATTGTTTCTCTCAGGGCTTTTTCACTTCTTTCATTCTGGGCATATAGGAAGGCCTCTGATTTTTGCACATTTATTTTGTATCCTGCCACCCTGCTGAACTTCTCAATTAGTTCCAGGAGCTTCCTGGTGGAGTTTTTGGGATCACTCAGGTATAAGATCATGTCATCTGCAAATAGGAATAGCTTGACTTCTTCCTTGCTGATTTGAATCCCTCTTATGTCCCTTTCTTGTCTTATGGCTTCAGCAAAGACTTCAAGTACAATACTGAATAAATGTGGTGAGAGTGGACAACCTTGTCTAGTTCCTGATCGAAGTGGGAATGCTTCCAATTGTTCCCCATTGAGCATAATCCTTGCTGTGGGCTTGTTGTATACAGCTTTTATTATATTGATAAAGGTTCCTTCCATTCCTACTGTCTCTACGGTTTTGATCATAAAAGGCTGTTGAATCTTGTGAAAAGCTTTTTCTGCATCTATCGAGAGTATCATGTGGTCTTGGACTTTGGACTGGTTTACAAGATGAATTACATTTAGTGATTTGTGTATGTTGAACCAACCTTGTGTGCGGAGATGAAACCTACTTGGTCCCCATGAATAATCTTTTTAATATGTTTT
This sequence comes from Typhlomys cinereus, assembly GCA_023101885.1. Lineage (NCBI taxonomy): Eukaryota > Metazoa > Chordata > Mammalia > Rodentia > Platacanthomyidae > Typhlomys > Typhlomys cinereus. The sequence continues at coordinate 6,142,461 of JALPQD010000026.1, forward strand.
TGAATCCGATTTGCTAAAACTTTGTTTTTAATCTTTGCGTCTGTGTTCATCAGAGAGATCGGCTTATAGTTTTCTTTTTTAAATGAGTCTTTATTAGGTTTTGGGATTAAAACGATATTAGCTTCATAGAAGGAATTTTGTAGTGTTCCTTCCTTTGCCATTTGATGGAACAGTTTAAGGAGTATTGGTATTATTAACTCCTTAAATGTCGGTAGAACTCTGTGCTGAATCCATCTGGTCCAGGACATTTTTTGGTGGGAAGATTCGAGATTACTTCCTCTATTTCCTTATATGTTATAGGACTATTTAAATAATTCACAACTTCCTAATTCAATTTAGGTAAGTTGTGTTTACTTAGAAATTCATCCATCTCTTTTGTGTTGTCAAACTTCACTGAGTATAAGTTTTTGAAATATGATGTTATAATTCTCTGGATTTCTTGGGTATCAGTAGTGATAACTCCATGTTCATTTCTAATTTTGTTAATTTGGGTTTTCTCTCTCTTGCTTTTGGTTAATTTAGGTAGGGGTGTATCAATATTATTACTTTTTTCAAAGAAACAGTTTTTTGACTGGTTAATTTTTTCTATCATTTTCTTAATCTCGATTTCAGATATTTCTCCCCTTATTTTGCTAATCTCCTCTCTTCTACTACTTTTAGCATCAGATTGCTCTAGTTTCTCTAAAGCTTTAAGCTGCATTGTTCAGTTGTTTATTTCTGATGTTTCCATTTTTTTGATGTAGGCATTAAGAGCTATGAACTTACCTCTTAGAACAGCTTTCATTGTGTCCCAGAGATTTTGGTAACTTGTATTTTCGTTATCATTCACTTTCAGGAAATCTTGAAATTCCTTTTTAATTTCTTCCTGAATCCAGTTCTCATTCAGCATCATATTGTTAAGTTTCCAGGAGTTAGTGTATTTTCTCTTGTTTGTTGTGTTGTGGATGTCCAGCTTTAGGCCGTGATGGTCTGATAGGGCACAGGTTAGAATTTCAATGTCTTTGTATATGTGTAGATTCGTTTTGTGGCCCAATATGTGATCTATTTTGGAGAAAGTTCTGTGTGCTGCTGAGAAAAATATGTATTCTTTGGTGCGTGGGTGAAAAGTTCGATAGAGATCTGTAAGGTCCATTTCTTTCAGGGTTTGATTAAGTTCCAAAGTGTCTCTGTTAAGCTTTTGATCTATCCCATGTTGAGAGGGCAGTGTTGAAGTCCCCAAGAATTATTTTTTTGGGGTTGATTTCTTGCTTTAGACGCTGTAGGGTTTTCTTAATGAATGTGGAGGGGTCTGTATTGGGTGCATATTTGTTCAGTATTGTGAAGTCTTCCTGGTGAATTGTACCTGTGACTAAAATGTAGTATCCATCTGTTTCTCTTATAATTTTCTTTGATTTGAAGTCCACTTTGTCTGATAGCATAATGGCTACCCCTGCCTGTTTTCTGCTTCCATTAGCTTGTAGAATTGTTGACCAGCCTTTTATTTTTAGAGCGTGCCTATCTTTTGTGGTGAGATGGGTTTCCTGCAGGCAGCAGATTGATGGATTGTGATTTTTAATCCAAGTTTGTAATCTGTGTCTCTTGATCGGTGAGTTAATTCCATTAACATTTAGTGTTATAATGGAGAAACTATTTTTAATTCCAGACATTTATTATGTTTAGTAGTTTTTATAAGTATATTGCTTCACTTTTAATGGTGCTATACTTGCCTTCTGGATATGCCTGTTTTTTTCTTCACGCTTGAGTATCATTTCTAGCAGTTTTTGAAGGCCTGGTTTGGTGGACATGTATCCCTTCAAGTTGTCTTTGTGCTGGAAGATTTTTCTTTCTCCCTCGATCATGACTGATAGTTTTGCAGGGTAAATCAGCCTGGGTTGACATTTTTGCTTATTCAATACTTGAAGTATGTCTCTCCAAGCTCTTCTTGCTTTTACTGTTTCGACTGAGAAGTCATTTGTTATTTTAATAGGTTTGCTTTTAAAAGTGACTTCTTTTTTCTCCCTTGAAGCTCTCAGCACCAGTTCTTTATCTTGAATGTGGAGTGTTTTGACTATTATTTGCCGTGGCGTGCTTCTGTTTTGGGCGTATCTGTTTGGGGTGCGGAATGCCTCTTGTATATGGATGGGCCTCTCTTTTTTTAGATGAGGAAAGTTTTCCTTGATGATTGTTTAAAAAATTTCCTCAGGGGTGGTATTTTGAGATTCTTGCTCTGGTATTCCATGAATACACATGTTAGGCTTCTTCAGGGTGTCCTATATCTCTTGGATATTTCTCTCAAGTATCTTTTTGGCTTTAACAACCTCTTTCATTGAGCTGGTTAGTACTCCCACTTTATCTTCAAGATCTGAAATTCTGTTTTCTGCTTCATTAGTTCTGTTGATAAGACTCTTTGTGGAGTTCTGGGTTGAAGATAACTTGTCTTGTAGCTCAGTTTTAAACTCTGCTTGAGTCTGTTTTAACTGCTCTATGCCATTTTTTGTTTCTTACACTGTTTTTCTCAATTCCTCCAAGTGTCTGTTGTGGTCCTCTTCAAAGCGATTGATTCGATTATGTAATTCCTCCCGGATTTCCTCTTTCATAGTATTAAACATGGTAATGATCATATTTTGAAAGTCGTTATCCTGGGTCAGGCTTTCTTGGCCATTTTCTGTGGGTTTGTTCTGGTTGGAGTCTAACATTATGGGATTAATTCCTTCAGTGGGAAATTTGTTTACTTGAGTGTTGCTTCTCATGGATTTGGACTTTGACTTTGGCATTGTCGTTTTAACTCTTAAGATCTTTCAATTTCACTAAACTGAAATTATTTGGCCTGGGGTTCTGGGGGCCGGCACCGGTGGAGCTTACCTAGGATCATGGTGAGGCCCGGGTGGACCGCGCGCGTCCCGGCCGGCAGAGAGGGGTGGGGAAGGGAGCTTAAACACCTTTCAATAATAACTTTAAGTGTCATTGGGCTCAACTCCCCAGTCAAGAGACACAGGCTTAAAACTTGGGATCAAACATCATGACTTATCAATTCTTTGCCTCCAAGAAACACACATCACCTTGAAAGATAAATACTTTCTTGGGGTAAAAGGATGGTCAAAAGTACTCCAAGAAAAAGGAAAAGGAAACAAGTAGAAGTTGCTATCCTAATATCAGATAAAATAGACCTCAAACTAATGCAAACCATATGAGATGCAAATGGATACTACAAAGTCCAACAAGAAGATCTTACAATCATAAACATACATGCAGCAAACATGGAAGTACCCAAATTCACCAAACGAAAACTACAGGAGACAAAACAACTAATCAGTGCTAGCACAGTAGTAGTAGGTGACTTCAATACCCACTTAAATCATTGGACAGGCCAATGGACCAAAGGCTAAATAGACACATTGGAGTTAAATGAAACCATAAATCATATGGACTTTATAGATATATACAGAACATTTCATCCAAATACTAAAGAATGCACATTCTATTCATCAGCTCATGGAACATTCTCAAAAATACAGCGTATACTAGGACACAAATCAAGCCTCTTTAAATACAAAAAAATTGAAATATTTTCATATACATTTTCTAATCATCATAGAATGAAGGTAGAAATCCTCAACAAAGGAAATAATAAAAACTACGCAAACTCATGGAGGCTAAATAACACATTTTAAATGAGGAATTGGTCAAAAATGAAATAAAACAAGAAATTAAAAGTTTCCTTAAGCCAATGAAAATGAAAACACAACCTACCACAACCTATGGGACACACGAAAAGCAGTACTAAGAGGAAAGTTTATAGCACTAAATTCCTGTATCACAAAAAAGGACAGATCTTGAGTGAAGTTTTAATATTTCACCTGAACGACTTAGAAAAAAAGGAACAAACCATCCAAGCAGAAATCAATGAATTGGGCCCTTTTGTTCCACCTGCCTGCCTGCCCACCAACCCAGACAAGACTTGCTCTCGGTCCTCCCTCTCAGGTGAGTTACCCAGACCCCAGGTCGCCCCTTGTCCCAGCTCCTCCCATCAGTCAGCCTAGGCAACACCCAGGTTGCCTCCAGTTTGCCTGGGCCACACCTAGGGCCCCAGCCACTTTGTTCCTCCCGCCGGCCTGCCTGCCACAACCAGGACAGTACTTGTTCTGGTTCCTTCATCCCTGGAGCCTGGGTGGGCCACTAAGCCAAGTCCCAGGACCCAAGTGAAGAGTTCTGCCATCACCATCAGCCCCTCTATCCCTTCGGCCCACCGGGGACCCTTGCACGTGGTCCACGGTGGACACACTGCTACTCAAAATTCAACAGAATTCAAAGAAAACCCAAGCAAAGCTCTAAGGAACAAATACCATACATCTGAAGTCCTCTAAAATCATCCGATCACATGGGAGAGATTCTTCACATCCAGCCCAAAGATAAGTAAACCTCTTTTTTTTTTTTACCATACTGCTCCTTTTCAGTGTTAATCACTGTAGATTAACTTTTCCATACAGCCACCCCCAAGAGACAAAACAACAATGCCCAAGTCAAAGTGCAGATCCATGAGAAACAAAACTCAAGAAGACCAATCTCCCACCAAAAGAATTAACTCCATAATGATGGATTCCAACCAGAACAAATAACAGATAATAGCCAAGAAAGCCAGATCCAAGATAACGACTTTCAAAGTATGATCACTACCATGATTAATACTATGAAAGAGGAAATACAGGAGTTAAAACAACCACATAAACCACTTTGAACAGGAACATAATAGACACTTGGAGGAGTTGAAAAAAACAGTTCAAGAAACAAAAATAGACATAGAGCAGTTAAAACAGTCTCTGGCAGAGTTTAAAATTGAACTAAAAGACAAGTTGTCTTCAACCTAAAACTCAACAGAGTGTCTTATCAGCAGAACTAATGAAGCAAAAAATAGAATTTCAGATTTTGAAGACAAAGTGGGCAAATTAACGAACTCAATGGAAGAGGTTCTTCAGGCCAAAAAGATACTTGAGAGGAACATTCAAGAGATATGGGACACCCTGAAGAAGCCTAACATGTGGCAAATTCATGAAATACTAGAGCAAGAATCCCAAAATACCACACCTGAGGAAAATTTTCAAATTATTATAAATGAAAACTTCCCTCAACTAAAGAATGAGAGGCCCATCCAAATACAAGAGACATTCCACACCCCAAACAGATATGACCAAAATAGAAAATCACCACGGCAAATAATAGTCAAAACACTCCACATTCAAGACAAAGAAAAGGTGTTGAGCTTCAAGGGAAAAAAAAGTCACTTTCAAAGGTAAACCTATTAAAATAACAAATGACTTCTCAATGGAAACAGTAAAAGAAGAGCTTGAAGAGATGTACTTTAAGTATTAAATGAGAAAAAATGTCAACCCAGACTGATATACCTGGCAAAACTATCTGTCATGATCAAGGGAGAAAGAAAAATTTTCCAGCACGAAGACAACTTGAAAGCTTACATGTCTACCAAACCAGGCCTTCAAAAAATGCTAGAAATGATACTCGAGCTTGAAGAAAAGAAAAGTGTATCCAGGAGGACAGAAGGGAAGTATAGTATCACTAAAATCTAAATGTGAAACAATACATTTACAAAAGCCAATAAACATAAAAAATGTCCAGAATTAAAAATAATTTCTCCATTATAACATTAAATGTCAATGATATTAACTCACTGACACAGATTACAAACTTGGATTAAAAACCACAACCCATCAATCTGCTGCCTTCAGGAAACTCATCTCACCACAAAAGATAGGCACATCCTAAAAATAAAAGGCTGGTCAAAAATTCTGCAAGCTAATGGAATCAGAAAACAGGTAGGGGTAACCATTATGCTTTCAGACAAAGTGGACTTCAAACCAAAAAAAATCATAAGAGACATAGATGGATACTATATTTTAGTCACAGGTACAATTCACCAGGAAGACTTCACAATACTAAACATATATGCACATAATACGGGCCCCTCCACATTCCATTAAGACAACTCTACAGCATCTAAAGCGAGAAATCAACCCCCAAACAATAATTCTTGGGGATTTCAACACTGCCCTCTCAACATGGGATAGACCAACAAGCCAAAAGCTTAATAGAGATACTTTGGAACTCAACCTAACCTTACAGATCTCTATCAAACTGTTCATCCACGTACCAAAGAATACACATTTTTCTCAGCAGCACATGGAATTTTCTCCAAAATAGATCACATATTGGGCCACAAAACAAATCAACACATATACAGGAAAGTTGAAATTCTAGCCTGTGCCCTATCAGACCACCATGGCCTAAAGCTTGACATCCACAACACAACAAATGACAGAAAATACATTAACTCCTGGAAACTTAACACTATGATGCTGAATGAGAACTGGATTCAGAAAGAAATTAAGAAGGAAATTCAAGATTTCCTGAAAATGAATGATGATGAAAATACAACTTACCAAAATCTCAAAATCTTTGGGACACAATAAAATCTGTCCTAAGAGGTAAGTTCATAGTTCTAAATACCTACATCAAAAAATGAAAACATCAGAAATAAATAACAATGCAGCTTAAAGTTTTAGAGACACTAGAGCAATCTGATCCCAAAAGCAGCAGAAGAGAGAAGATTAGCAAAATAAGGGGAGAAATATCTGAAATTGAGATTAGGAAAATGATACAGAGACTCAACCAGTCAAAAAACTGGTTCTTCACACTATTGACTCCACAAAGTCTAGCATTTGCTAAAGGCACTAAGATCCTTGGAGGCAAGGGATTGACAGCCACAGTAGTGTTCCTATGCTTAAGGGGAACACAGGAAACAGTTCTGGGAAATGCCACTGGGTCCTTGCACCTCATCAGAGAGGAGGACCCAGAGGAGAGTCTGGCATGCACATCAAAGAATGCTCCAAGGATGGGAGGGGGAGGCACTGGGAGATGGGGAGAGAGGGAGAGGGGAGGGGGCACAAGGCGGTGGGAGGTAGGAGGGAGGAAGGGGACGGGTGTACCTCTTAAGTTTGTATGAGTGGAAATAAAAAAAATCAGAAAAAAAGCTGGTTCTTTGAAAAAATCAATAAGATTGATACACCCCTAGCTAAATTAACTAAAATTAAGAAAGAAAAACACAAATTAACAAAATTAGAAATGAAAATGGAGTTATCCCTATGGATACCCAAGAAATTCAGAAAATTATAACGTCATATTTCAAAAACTTATGCTCTGTGAAATTTGACAACACAAAAGATATGGATGAATTCCTAAGTAAGAACAACTTACCGAAATTGAGTCAGGAAGTTGTGAATTATTTAAATGGTCCTATAACATATGAGGAAATCGAGGAAGTAATCTTGAATCTTCCCACCAAAAAATGTCCTGGACCAGATGGATTCAGCACAGACTTCTACCAGACATTTTAGGAGCTAATAACACCAATACTCCTTAAACTGTTTCATCAAATAGCAAAGGAAGGAACACTACCAGATTTTTTTCTATAAAGCTAATATCGTCTTAATCCCAAAATCTAATAAAGATACACTTAAAAAAGAAAACTATAGGCCAATCTCTCTGATGAACACAGATGTAAAGATTCTCAACAAAGTCTTAGCAAATCAGATTCAAAAACATATCAAAATGATCATTCACGGGGATCAAGTAGGCTTTATCCCAGGCACACAAGGTGGGTTCAACATACGCAAATCAATAAATGTAATTCACCATATAAACCAGTCCAACATTCAAGACCACATGATACTCTCGATAGATGCAGAAAAAGCCTTTGACAAGATCCAACAGCCCTTTATGATCAAAACCCTAGAGAAGGTTGCAATGGAAAGAATCTTTATCAATATAATAAAAGCTGCATACAACAAGCCAACAGCAAGGAATATGTTCAATGGGGAAAAACTTGAAGCATTCCCATTTTGATCAGGAACTAGACAAAGCTGTCCACTCTCACCACTTCTTTTCAATAATGTACTTGAAGTCTTAGCTGAAGCCATAAGACAAGAAAGGGACAAAAAATATATTCAAATTGGAAAGGAAGAAGTCAAGTTATCTCTATTTGTACATGATATGATCCTATACCTGAGTGATCCCAAAAACTCCACCAGGAAGCTCCTGGAACTAATTGAGAAGTTCAGCAGGGTGGCAGGATACAAAATAAATGTACAAAAATCAGTGGCCTTCCTATATGCCCAGAATGAAAGAAGTGAAAAAGCCTTGAGAGAAACAATCCCATTTACTATAGCCCCTAAAAAAATGAAATACCTTGGTATAAACCTAACCAAGGAGGTAAAAGACATTTACAATGAAAACTTTAAAACCCTAAAGAAAGAAATTGCCGAAGACACCTGAAGATGGAAAGACCTCCCATGTTCCTGGATTGGCAGAATCAAGATTGTAAAAATGACCATCCTACCAAAGGCAATATAAAAATCAACGCTATACCAATTAAAATCCCAAAGCAATTCTTCAAAGAAGTTGACCAAACAATCTCAAAGTTCATATGGAGGCACAAAAGACCCAGGATAGCAAAAACAATCCTGAGTAACAAAAACACTGCTGGAGGTATCATCATACCAAACCTTAGTCTATACTACAAATCCATAGTTATGAAAACAGCCTGGTACTGGCTCCAAAATAGACACACAGATCAATGGATAAGGGAAGAAGAACCAGATATAAGCCCACACCACTACAGCCATTTGATCTTTGACAAAGGGGCCCAAAAAATCGAATGGAAAAGAACAGTATCTTCAACAAATGGTACTGGCAAAACTGGATCTCCACATGTAGAAGATTAAAGCTGGACCCGTACTTGTCACCATGTACAAGACTTAATTCCAAATGGATCAAGGACCTTGATATAAGGCCAGAGACTATAAAAACCATAGTTGAAAGGATAGGGAACTCCCTGGAGCAGATTGGGCTAGGCCAACATTTCCTAAATAGACATCCAATGGCACAGTCACTGCTACCAACTCTCAACAGTTGGGATTTTGTGAAATTAAAGAGCTTCTGGTCAGATAAAGAGATTGTAACACGAGCTCAAAGGCAACCCACAGAATGGGAGAAAATCTTCACTAACCACATATCTGATAGAGCTCTACTGTCCAGAGTGCACAAAGAACTTAGAAAGCTAAACACCAAGGAAATTAATGGCCCAGTTAAAAAATGGGCTCTAGATCTTAAAAGAAATTTTAGCAGGGATGAAATTAAAATGTCCAACATATATCTTAAAAAATGCTCCACTTCCATAGCCATCAGGGAAATGCAAATCAAAACTTCCCTGAGATATCATCTCACCCCGGTCAGGATGGCAATAATCCACAATACAAACGATGACAAATGCTGTAGAGGATGTGGAGAGAGGGGAACTCTCCTACATTGCTGGTGGGAATGCAAGCTCATACAACCACTCTGGCGAGCCATCTGGAGATTCTTAAAGAAATTAAAGATTGAAATGCCATTTGACCCTGCTATTCCACTTTTGGGAATAACCCCACATACAGCAAAAATTCACCTCGATAGCCCATGTTCATAGCAGCACTATTTACAATAGCAAAGTCAAGGAATCAACCCAAATGTCCAACAGTTGACGAGTGGATAAGGAAACTGTGGTACATCTATACAATGGAGTACATCAGCCATCAAAAATGATGAATTACGGGAATTTGCTGGGAAATGGATGTTATTAGAAACAATTATATTGAGTGAAGTATTCCAGACCCAGAAAATTAAGCGCTATATGTACTCCCTAATAGGTGGCTCCTAGTACCAAATCCACCCAGCCCTCCTAGAGACACTCAAAGATAAATCTCTGTAATACCTACAGTAATTGCAAGGATTATGAACAGGAGGGACGGAGTAGGAAGGACACACCAGAAACAAGGAGAGAGGGGACCATGTTACAGCATAGAAAATAGGCCTCCATCAAGGACTACAAGTAAGTAATGAGACATCTGGTTAAGTTCACAGACTTTCCTTCCTGATCATTTACAACTGAGGGGATATGATCTCACCAGAAGGGGAGGGCATATAGTCTAGCAGATAAAAAGTAACCATTTTGCAAATGGGTGACTGACCCCTCCCTCACTGTGGTTTCCTACTTTTATTACATCTACCTTTGAATATACTCTTATAACAAGACTCAGGTTTAACAGCTTTTTATCTCTGGCCAGGGGGTGAAATACAATACCCATCAGGATGGAGCCAAGGGCATTGCAGGAGCAGCACAACTGGAAAAGAAAATCAATCAACAAACCATAATCCAGAACTTCAGAGACTCTATATCAACCACCTAGGACTAGGCCAGCCTAATCTCTCCCCATCCTGAAGCTCAGGGACATTTGGAAGAGGGGGCAGTAAGATTGTAAGAGCACAAGGATGGGAGGAGCAATGATATGTGAGATACTCCACACAAGTTAGGGCTAAAGCAATCATAGTAGGACTTTGCATGCCCTGCACAATGTCCCACACACTATTGACCCCACAAAGTCTAGCATTTTCTAAAGGCATCAAGATCCTTGGAGGCAAGGGATTGATAGCCATTGTAGTGTTCCTATGCTTAAGGGGAACAACAGGAAAGGGTTTAGGGAAAAGCCACTGGGTCCTTGTACGTCATCAGAGAGGAGGGCCCAGAGGAGAGTCTAGCATGCACATTAAAGGATTCTCCGGGGATTGGGGGGGAGGCACTGAGGGATGGGAAGGGAGGTATGAGGGGAGAGGGAGCAGGGGGCTAGGTGAGAGGAAGAGGGAGGGAGGTTACCAGTGTACACATTAAGTTTGTATGAGCAGAAATAATAATAAAAAATGTAAAAAAAAAGATTCTCAAAAGTCTTAGCAAATCAGATTCAAAAACATATCATGAAGATCATTCACGGGGATCAAGTAGGTTCATCCAAGGCACACAAGTTTGGTTCAACATATGCAAATCAATAAATGTAATTCACCATATAAACCAGTCCAAAGTCCAAGACCACATGATACTCTCAATTGATGCAGAAAAAGCTTTTGACAAGATCCAACAGCCTTTTATGTGTCATCTAGCTATAGACCCAACTGTAAAAAGCAATTTACATGACATGTCTAATGTAATTGACACCATCCTTATTATAAATGAAGGAAGTAGCATAACTTAAATGACCTGTTCCAAAAACTCTGGCCCATCTAGAGCCAGAGAGAAACTGGGACACCATCTCTAACATATGCTTCCTCCTGCTCCCAGGAAAGCTGTTGCTGTTTGTATTTTACCTCAGTCATGATTGAACTAAGTTTTTTCATCAACTAAACATACCATGGAATGTAAATTAACAGAAATATGAAGCAGTTATCCTTTTACTTTTAAATAGGATTATTTGCAGAATTTATCTTGGCCCTTATTTCTTGTCAAGATTAGGGAGGATTTTGAGGGAAGCAAATGTTATCACCTATGAAAGAAACCAAGGTGTTGGGACATGGTCCAGAAGAAACAGTTTAAGAAAACAGATACAAATAGGAAGAAATTTATTTGCATTTTTCCATTTACAACAGTAAGATTTCCATATATTCAAGTCAATTCCTAGACATACATTTTATATAGAAGAGAAACCATGAATCCCTGAGAGCTTAAAAAGGTTGACAGCTGGTAATTGGTTAATTAGCACTTAACTAAAAGGACTCTAAATTTGAACACTTCCAGATGAACAGTAAGAGAAGTGGGCAGGAAACAAATTCAGTGCCTCAAAGTGTGATGTACATGGCTGTTAATGAGACAGAATCTTTTCCCATTCCTTCTTCCACATGCTGTTTAATGTTTTCCTAGGCACATGTCACAAAGGAGATGACCCTCAATGGCTTTCTTTGAAAGTATCCCTCCATCCTTATCTGCAAAGAGAATATGTGAAGTTTTTGTCTTGCTTTCCAAAGCAAAGTCAATAAATATTCATTTATTCAGTAGTAGTTTCCTGAGTGCCTCCTGTATATCAAGTGATGAACTAACCACCAAGAAACAGCAACTAACCAAATATGGCACTGCTGTTTTTATTGATTCACATTTTCTACATTGATCAGACTCTTTGTCACCATGACAAAAGACATGACAGAAGAAAGATTCATTTTGGCTCCTGGTTTCAGAGATTTCATCTTCTTACCATGCAAGGAGGCAAGTAGAGGCAGAAAGAGAATGTCTGTGTTAGCTGGCTTCTGCTTTTCCCCCTTCTACCCACCTGTGGGATGGTGCCACGTACATTCAGGGCAGATCGGTCCCCTTAGTTACTCATCATATGCTTTGCTAATCTTCTCAATCCAATCAAGTTGACAATCAAAACAAATCACTACATCCTGTAACTGGCCGACTTAAAAAATATTAGCCAACCGTCATAATATATGACATGAAGACGAAGAGATAAGCATAAGGAATCTAATGAGCGGAAAAGGAAGAAAGTACAGATACAGAAACACTTTTTATTTTTGTCATTTTCTTTGTCCTCTCTCCTCTGGAGGTGTTACATCTGGCAGAATTGGGTGAGAATTAAAGAGTAGGGTGTGACTATGCTACAGTATAGCATGCTAGTGCCCATGTCAGAAGTAACTTGATGATAGGCTGCCTTCGGAACAACTGTGAGAGGCATCCAATTCCTCTTCCTGTTGAGTGTGCATGTGTTCAGTCACTTCAAGCTTCTCTTACATGACACTTTTCCTCTGAACATGACATGATGCTGGATCCAAAACAGGAGTGGTGAAAAGAGGATTTAGGGTCTGGATGTTCCTGAAATCAGCAGGATTTGGGGGGGTAGGGAGGTTTCCAAAGCTGAAAACAAAAAACAGTTAATAACTGTGGGGGAGAGGAGGAGATATCCTGGCCACATAGTAAGTCAAAAGGAAGGTGAACAGTTGCAGCATCTCTGAATCTCATCCATGTTGCAGTGGACTCTCTGGAGATACAACTGACATTTAATCAACCCTTGTTGGTTTGTCAAGTAGGACCTTGGTGTAATCCTTTCTTTGGATTCTTGTTGTGTTCTTCTCTGAGCTAGCCAGACATTTGCGTGGTATCTATCCAGGAAAAATGGCACACAACAGACTTCCTTATTTCTCACTGGAATTTTTGGCAGCATAACACAGTCAGAATTTCAGGTATCCTTTAAAAAGGCAAGTAAGAGAATGTTTGAGATGACAGATGCTCATGTTTTAAAGTCAGTTAAGGACATGGGATTGACAGTTCCCTCTCATTCTCTTTGCCCCTATGTCTCTGTGTGGCTCCATAGCTCTATGATTGTTCTTACTGAGGCAGAGCATTGAAAGGCTTTGTGTCATAAAAGTTCAGGTATGTAAGAGCTGTCTGATGTTTCAAAAGGCTTCAAACCATTTCATAATAATAGCTGTACTAGTTACTGTTCCTGTTTTCATGACAAAATATATTTAAATATCAGCTTAAGGAAGAAAGGGTTTGTTTTGGACTAACAGTTGAGGGGTACATCCCTTTGACGAGCTTGGAGAGTGTTTGGAGTTGTGGGTAAGGGTCAGGTGAAGCTTCTAGTTACATGGAGAGAGGCTGTTTTATTCAGTGCAATATTCTACCCAATAGGATGGGGAGTGACCTTACAGACAGGCCCAGATGGGTTTCCTAAGTGATTCTTTTTTCCTTTTTTAAAAATTAATTTTATTTTTTACCTAGTTACACAGCTCAATGGGTAGATACCCCTGCTCCTTCCTTCTTCCTTTTCTTCTTCCCTCCCCTACTTCTATTCCCATGTCCCACTCTCTCTCCCATACCTTCCGCTCTCTGTTCCCCCTCTCTCCCCTCTCTTTCCTCTTGGTGTTTCCTGCCTTCTCCCTCTCTCCTTCCAGAACTTCAGCTTATATGATCCCTGAAGTTCCCTCTGAGTTATCTGCACTAGTGAGGTTTCAGGACCTATGGCATACCTTGGGGCCCCTTCTTGAGCTGCCCACTAATATGGGAACTCCATTATAGCTGTCTAACCCCTTGCCTTTAAGGATTTTACTGTCTGAAGCCATCTCTCTTGAGATCTCTGCTTGTCTATAGGGGCTTTTTGACACCACAGCCATTATGCAGGACAGGTAAGGTCCGGTTGCATTGCAGTGAAATCCTGGCTGTCACAGTCCAAACCTGAGTGTAGTATCTTGTCCATCGGTGGACCTCCCTATCTTTAAGCTCTTACAATCTTACTGCCTCCTCTTCCATAAGATTCCCTGAGTTTACGATGGGGAGAGATTTGGCTGATTTGGTTCTGTGTGAACATTGTAGGATCACTGGTATTCTGAATTTAGGTTGCTGGTTGTTTTCAGTTTTGCAGTTCCTGCACTGCACTTGGCTGCAACCTGTTTGGGTGTTGCAGTCTTCTGCTAAAGAAAGATAAAAGATTGTTTAAAAGAAAGTCTTACTATGAAAAGAGGCTTAAAGGTAGAGGGAAGAATAGAAGTATGGTGCTTTTTGAGTGGAGTCAGTCTCCTGGTTGCCAGTTGGCTACCATCTAGTTGCCAGGCCCCATCCCTTCCATTGCTAGATAGAAATACCCAGCTCTTCAAACCCATCTAATCCCAAGGGAGCAGGAAGGGAAGTGAGAGTTAGCTGTATCAGATGTCTTGCTACTTACATGCAGTACATGACCTTGGCCTAATTTCTCTATTGAACCTATGCTCTTTTGTTTCTTTTCTGTTAAGGTCTTCTTTCTTCTTCCCGCCTAGTTGTAATTCTTTGTGCTTATAATGGGTGTTACAGATATTTACATTTAAGTATGCCATTAAGTAATTATTAATCCACAAAGTCATCAATCAAGGTTAATCATCAAAATGTCTGAATTTATCAAGCATTTGAATACCAGACATACTTTGTACATGGTATCTTAGGGCCATTATTTTCTCGATTTGTGGAATTCATGATGTTCTACTCAGGACTGGGTGAGGAGTGGGGTTGAAATTTATTTGTTTGACTTGAACAGAAGTCTTCAAGTGAGGATCCTAAACTCAGGTTCACACAAAACTTCTTACTGTCACTTAAGGAAAGTCATCGGGACACATACACATCGAGAACTAAGATTAAGAAGTTAAGCTAGATCAAGACTAATTCCCTCTTCTGATGCATTATCTTTCCACTTTGAACCCATGTGTTCTGTCTTCTGCATAGCATGAAGCTAGATGGTTCAAATAAAGGTGCTTTCTGTGCAAAACCGATGTCCCAAGTTCAGTCCTGGAACCATGTAAAAAGATGGAAGGAGAGAACCAACTTCACAAAGTTGTCTTCTGATTTTCACACATGTGCTATAGCACATTCACTACACCCTCCCTCAGAACAACACAAAGGGAAATGCCTATCTGGATAGTACTTAGAAAGAAACATTTCTCATTGCTTATTTTTCATTATATATACATATTTCATTATATATATATATTTCATTATATATATATATATATATATATATACACACACATTTGCTTTTTTCCTCTCTCTCTCCAAAAATATTTCTTGCTGCTCCATGCCTATTCTTTTACCTGGTGAGTTAGAAAGTACAGTGCAAAAGTGAAATCCTATCCCTCTCCCACAAATCTGAAATGAAAACCTAATGAGGAAGCACTGCTTGTAAAAGGCTGAGGAGAGAAAAAGGGGAGGGATGATGTTCCCTTCTACATTTTCAACAGCTTTTGAAAAATGGCAATTTAGATAAGATTTGTCAGTCTTCTCACAATGGCTAGAATTCAAACCTCCAGGAAGATGGAAATGAGTATCGTCCCCTCAACCAATGCACAAAACCAAGTTCAATTTTCTGCCGTATCCCTGATTTTTTTTCTCCAATCATTTGAAAAAAAAATCTTTAAAGTAACTCCTGAAAGTTTTCCTGCCTCCAAATAGGATGAAATAAAATATTTCATGCTTCACCAGAGAGCAGTGAGAACTCATTTTTGTTTATAAATGTTAATAGGATGATAGGCTTGGGTCCCTGCAAAGTACTGTTTCTCTCTAATTTAAAATTGGCCATGTTATTGACAGAGATCTGAGTAATTATTGGAGCTCAAGTTCCCTGTGTATCTTGGTGCAGTTCTTCACTTTGCATTAATTTGGAACGAGGTGGGAGCTTCAGAGCCTTCTGTGGAGACAGAGTCCCTAATGATTCATTTAAATTCTGACCATGCTTTCTAATTATGTAAATATTCAATCACCCATCTTGCTGACTTGACTCTTAAAATGTCGAGAAGAATTTTTTCCACATAGGCTCCAATGCATTAAATGCTATGAGAAATGTATGTTGCCAGGAAGGAAGACAGAAGCTGAGTGCTTTCCCATAATTCATCATTCTTCTAGGGCAAGAAGCCCAGAACTTGCATTTAAAAGTACTTCCCCTGCACCCAGCAACTCCAGATGATTTTCCTCACTAAAGAGCTACATGCATCATCAGCTGCCCCTTTTCTGGCCCTATGCTGAAAACTTACGGGTAACATTTAAGGTCACAGCACATGTCTTTGCTCACTCCAGAAGTGTAAATGTATGCTTGTACCTTGACATGTGCGAAACCCATGGAAGTCAATTCTAAATATGGACAGCTGTTTCTATCACCACCATCACACGGTTATTCCCCACCTCCCTTCTGATCTCATCTGTGAAAGGTCCATCCTCTGTACACACACACACACACACACACACACACACACACACACACACACACACATACTCACACAGACATAACCACACATACACCACAGACACACACACACACACGCACACACACACACAAGCAACTTCTAGAAGCTACATGTGGGAAAAACTGATGTACATACCACATCACACACACATCTGTAACTCTTTTAAATTATATTCTGGAGAAAGCTTGAAATACATGCATAATATTCACACATATCTGTAATTCATGAAAGCTACATAAGGGAGAAAGCCTTCATATAATCATATGCACCCCATAAGCACACACTGAACACAAATACTACATATATATACATAGCCATACCATATATACATACCATACTCACACTGTTACAGAGGAGGGATTTATGCTTTCAAGTTCTTGTGTTCAGGAGTAGAAGATTGAAACCCAAACACGTGTGGACAATTAAGACAGAGTTTATTAGAAGAGAGAAAGAACCTGGGGGCAGGTTGTAAAACTAAGAAAAAATTAAAATTATTTTTAAAAAAAGAGAGAAAAGAACAGAACTCACAGACATGGATTTCATGAAAGGCAAGAGAGCTGAAAAGAATTCACAGACTCCAGACATGGAATCAGTGAGGGGTGAGAGAAAACCAGAAAAGAGCTCATGACTCCAGACATGCAGTCCCATAAGGGGCAAGGAAGCCAAAAGGAATTCGCAGATTCCAGATGTGGATCTATGAGGAAAAGTGAGCCAAAGATGGGGTCAGGGGTATTTATGGAGTTAGGCAGGTCTAAGAAAAGTGATTTTTTTTTTCTCATTGGTTAGCTCCAGTTTCTGAAACTTGATTGGAGCTTTTGGTCCTCTACATCTCATTGGTATGTTCATATTGGGGCCCAACCCAATTGGTAGAGCTTACCTGAAATGAGAGCTTATCTACATATCCTTTCATTAACACACGGTTAGGAGAAATTGGTGACTTTATCTCTGTGAAGGATTAGAACCAGTTCCTCCAGAAGGAATGCAGTAGAGTATATTCCTTCATGACAATCCCAACAGAGGAGGTTGACCTCTAAGAACCTTCAAAGACCTTCCTAGAATGGCTGCCTAAATGCCATACATATGTACACACATGTACTTATATCACACATATGTGTATACATACTACATGTAGAGATACACAATCTATGTACACACCAGACACATATAGGATCTTACAAGTTACATGTGGAAGAAAATTCATACATAAGCTCCACATACATGCACACACACACATACATACATACACACATACACACCACATAGAAATTTTTGCATACCACTCTCAGGCCACACTCTATACATACCACATACATATAAACACATACATGAATGTCTGTACACATATGCACATGCACCACATACATACAAATGTACATGCACCACACATTCACACACCCACATAAGTACATACACATATGCACATATATTTATTAATCACTATATTTATTAATCAATGGCCTCTAGAGTAACAGAACTGACAGAATATTACTAGATAATCTTACAAGATAAAATTGAAGTAGTCCAACAGTAGCTGTCTATAATTACTTAGTTCTTGAGCTGAATTCAGATTGCCCAGATCTCATGGATAAATTCACAGAGAGAGAGAGAGAGATTAAGGAAAGGAAGGAAGGAAGGAAGGAAGGAAGGAAGGAAGGAAGGAAGGAAGGAAGGAAGGAAGGAAGGAAGAAAGGGAGAGAAAGAAGGAGGGAGGGAGAGAGTAAGGGACTGAGGAAAGGAGGAAGAGAAGGAGAAAAATTTGTTAGCTAGCTGGATTGGCTTCACAGTCACTGAGGATGGACACCCCAGCCCCATGGTCAGCTTTGGAGCCAAGCTCCCATTATCCTAAAGACACACCAAAAAGAGAAAAATCACAATTTGTGTCCTGTCACAAATGCTTGTGAAATATCATGTGAAGGAGAGGAAGCATCACAGTTGTCCTTAAGATTTAAAATACTGCACAAATAGGAGGATGTTGAGGTAGCAGGTGTATGTAGTTTCCCATTGAGGGAAAGACATTTCCTCCAGGTATAGTGTGGCCATTTTATGGAATTCTTTCTCTTTTTATTGCAATACTTTTTAATTTACTGTTACATGACTTTTGGACAAAAGAAGTAGATTTTATTTCTACCTGGGTGGAGACATGACATTCTATACCAACAAAAGATTATATATAACAATGCAGTAACATTCTGCTTCCTTCTTCCACAAAAGTATAGTGGGACTGACAATCAGCTGTCCAGGAAAGCATGTTTCAGAAAAGGTGAGACACAAGAATGCATGTTAAGGAGAAAGAAGGAATAGATAGTTTTCCCTTAGTGAAATATGTACTAGTGTCTCCCAGAAGCCCTTCCTTCTGTAAGGAAGTTGCTCCACTGCTAAGCCTGTCTGTTTCTTTGAGTTCTACCTTGAAAAGCACTACCGTTTCTTTGTCCCCTTTCTCTTTATTTTGGATACCCCAAGGATCCTAAACCTGTTTGCCCTGATACTCTGGACATTCTTACTCTTTATCTGACCTCCTCCCCAACACATATTGTATGCAGTTGCTTGAAGACTTATCTTTAACTCAAAAGCACAGCTTTCTCTCATGCATTGCCCTCTTTCTGAAAGTTGCTGAGATTCATAGCTTTACTGCCCCGTTTTCTTTCACTCTCATCCTTCAATAGAATTGTCCTCAAGTTTCCTTCTGAGTCCATATTTAAATTTTCATAAGCATTTCATTGAGAAATTTTCATACGCAAACAAAATTTGCTTAAGTTCATAACACCCTCCTCTGCCACACTCCTTTTCCTACATCTATTCTACCATATTCCTGTGGACCACTAGGCTCCATTTGGGCTCCTATACCCATAAGGGGATGAGTCCTCTATGGTAGGATAAGTGACTCTTCTGGGGTTAAAGCCACAGGTGGGGAAGCTCCCCTTCTCTTTTCCAGCACATGCTCCAAATATTATCTGTGAGTGTAGTCATTTCTCCTGAGGGATTGTTGATATGTCAGCCATTATGTAGATCTGGCAGAAGTAGATCTCATTGCAGTGAACTCTTGGATACATCAGCCCGGTCATGAGTGGAGTGTCCTGGCCAGCAGTATACCTCCCCATCTTTAGGATCTTCCAATCTTACCACATTCTTTTCTGCAAGGTTCCCAGAACCTTGAAATGGGGAGAGATTTTCATGGTCTGATTAGTACTGAGCATTCCAGGAACCCCAACACTCTGTACTCCGGATAGTTGTGGTTCTCTGCCTCACTAATCTTCCATTTCAATAACATGTTTCTTGGTTGAGTGCTGAGAACTTTCCTTATTAGTATTGCTCCACTGCATTCTTGCTGTCCAAGACATTGCTTCAAACATTCATGTCTAAATGAGGCCTTTGATCACTCCACCCCAGCCATATACTTTTTCTTTTTTGTCCCCCACCCCTTATTATAGTCTATCCTTTTCTTCCCAACCTTTCAAAACTTTTCTTTAATTTCTTTTAATTGCCTTATTCATCTATTTATCTATGTTCATTTGTCTCCAACCTTTCAGAATCTTCCTCCACCTCCCTTATTTTTCTTTGTAGTTTGTGGGTGTTACAGAACTTTCCATTCTATTATATTATTCTAAATGTTCAATGTTGAGATCCACTTATGAAGGAAAACCTGCAGTGAATGTTCTTTCTGCATCTGGAATACTTGCTCAGTGTAATTTCATCCAGCTCCAACCATTTACAAGCATATTTCATTAGTTCATTTTTCTTGACAGCTGAAAAGCATTCCTCTGTATGTGTGTGTGTGTGTGTGTGTGTGTGTGTATCACATGTTTAATATATATTTGTCTGCTGTTGGACATCTAGGTTGAATCCATGTCTTTGCTATTGTGAGTAGAGCTGCAATGAACGTAGATGTACACAAGTATTTGTAGGAAGCTGTAGTGTTCTTTAGGAGTAGTCCCAGGAGTGATAAAGCTGGATCACATGCTATTTCAATTTTTACCTTGTTTAGGAGCCTCCATACTGATCTCCAAAGGGATTATACGGTTTGCATCCCAACCAGCAATGTGTAAGAGTTCCCTTCTCCTTGCATCCTTGCCACCATTTGTTGTTCATATGGAAACATAAAAGACCCAGGATAACTACAAACCCATAGTAATAAATATCGCATGATATTGATCTAACACAGACATATAGATCAATGGATTAGAATTGAAGACCTAGCTATAAGCTCAGACACTTACAGTTAACTGATTTTTGACATAGGTATTATTATGGTTACATTTTAGTGTAAACTTGACAGTTGTAGACTGTTTAGGGCACAGCTGTGGAATGTTAATGGTTGGAACAGGCCCCTGAAAAAGTCTGCAGGTACTTGATTAATTGCTGTGGAAAACCCAGCCCATAGTGTGTGGTACTTTCCAGTAGTAGACCAGATAACAGGAAGTGCAAGGAGGGGGAATTGCTTTTCCGTTATCCTGTGTCAAATTACTGTGGAATCTATTTTGTGATCTTCATTCACTTTTAGAGCATCGTAGCCTTCTTTATTGATGCTGCTGCCACTGCCTCCAAACTTGACTGACTCAGAGCTTTATCCTTTCCATGTTGCTGGTGATCCCACTGCCGTGCTGCTGTTCACTGTTCATCACTGACTTCAGAGCCCAGCTGTTCATCACAGACGTCAGAACCCAGCGTCTTCGACCCTCCAGAGAAGTAAAGGCTTGAGACCTTCTTGGGATCTTTTGGCCTTGTGGAACATTCTGGTCAAGAATGAAGCAGCTATGGGCAGCGACATTGAAGGACACTATTTTTTTATTGTAAATTATTTAATAAACTTACACACACACACACACACATATATATATATATTACATACTAGAGATTCTGTTTCTTCAAAGAACTGTGACTAATACAGGGGCTTAGAAAAACAATTGGAAAAAGGATAGCATCTTCAACAAATGGTTGAATCCACACTTAAAAGAATGAAACTGGACCATTCATTATCTGTCACACTGTATGAAAATTAACTCTTAATGGATCAAAGAATTCAATGTTAGGCCAAAGACTATGAAACCCCTAGAAGAAAGAAAAGGGAATACACTTGAATTGACTGGCCTTGGTCAGCATTTTCTGAATAGATCCCCAGGCACACAGAAAATAAGAACAACGTCCAACAAGTGGAACATCATAAAATTAAAAAGCCAAAGCAAAAAAGCAATCCATGGAATGTGCGAAAACCTTCATTAATCATACATATGACAGAGGAGTAATATCCAGAGTACACCAAGAACTCAAAACACTAAATACCAAGAAGATAAGCAACACAATTAAAAATGGGCCTTAGAACATAAAAGAAACACTTCTCAGAACAAAATTCTTCTAACATAAATCTTTTTAAATTTTTTTCTTTTTTTATTATTCTTTCTGCTCATACAAACTCCCCCAACTCCCTGCTCCCCCCTCCCCTCCCCTCTCCCTCCCCATCCCCCAGTGCCTACCTCCTTCCCCAGAACATCCTTTATTTTTTAACATTTTTATTATTATTTCTGCTCATATAAACTTAATAGGTACACCATTCCTTCCCTCTCTTCTCCTCCCCCCGAACCCCCTGCTCCCCCACCCTCACTCCTCCCTCCCCATCCCACAGTGCCTCCCCCCAATCCCCAGAGAGTCCTTTAATGTACATGCCAGACTCCCCAGAGCATCCTTTAATATGCATCCCAAACTCTCCTCTAGGTCCTCCTCTCTGATGAGGTGCAAGGACCCAGCGGCATTTTCCAGAACCCTTACCTGTGTTCCCCTTAAGTATAGCAACACTACTGTAACTGTCAGTCCCTAGCCTCCAAGGATCCTACTGCCTTTAGTCCATGCTAGACTTTGTGGAGTCAATAATGTGCTGGACATTGCACAGGGCATGTAAAGTCCTATTATGATTGCTTTGGTCCCTAACTTGTGTGGAGTATCTTGCATATCATTACTTCTACCATCCTTGTGCTCTTACAATCTTACCTCCCCTCTTCTGCAAATCTCCCTGAGCTTCAGGATGGGGAGAGATTAGGCAGGCCTAGTTCCAGGTGATTGATATAGAGTCTCTGATGTTCTGAATTATGGTTTGTTGATTTTTTTTTAGTTTTGCTGCTCCATCCTGATGGGTATTGGATGTCACACCCTGGCCAGAGATCTCAGGCACACAAAGTTGCTTCAACATACACAAATTAATAAATGTAATTCACCATATTAGCCAGTCCAAAGTCCAAGACCACATAATACTCTCGATAGATGCAGAAAAAGCTTTTGACAAGATCCAACAGCCCTTTATGATCAAAACCCTAGAGACAGTTGGAATGGAAGGAACCTTTATCAATATAATAAAAGCTGTATACAACAAGCCCACAGCAAGGCTTCTGTCAATGGGGAAAAACTTGAAGCATTCCCGCTTGATCAGAAACTAGACAAGGTTGTCCACTCTCACCACTTCTATTCAATATTGTACTTGAAATCTTTGCTGAAGCCATAAGACAAAAAAGGGACATAAAAGGTATTCAAATCGGCAAGGAAGAAGTCAAGCTATCCCTGTTTGCAGATGACATGATCTTATACCTGAGTGATCCCAAAAACTCCACTAGGAAGCTCCTGGAATTAATACAGAAGTTCAGCAGGGTGGCAGGATACAAAATAAATGTACAAAAATCAGTGGCCTTCCTATATGCCCAGAATGAAAGAAGTGAAAAAGCCCTGCAAGACACAATCCCATTTACTATAGCCCCTAAAAAAATGAAATACCTTGGTATAAACCTAACCAAGGAAGTAAGAGACCTCTATAATGAAAACTTTAAAACCCTCAAGAAAGAAATTGCAGAAGGCACCAGAAGGTGGAAAGACCTCCCATGTTCCTGTACTGGCAGAATCAATATCATAAATATGACCATTTTATCAAAGCTATATACAGATTCAATGCTATACCAATTAAAATCCGAAAGCAATTCTTTAAAGAAGTTAACCAAACAATCTCAAAGTTCATATGGAGGCACAAAAGACCCAGGATAGCAAAAACAATCCTGAGTAACAAAAACACTGCTGGAGGTATCACCATATCAAACCTTAATCTATACTACAAATCCATAGTTGTAAAAACAGCCTGGTATTGGCTCCAAAATAGACACACAGATCAATGGATAAGGCTTGAAGACCCAGATATAAGCCCACACCACTACAGCCATTTGATCTTTGACAAAGGGGCCCAAAAAATCCAATGGAAAAAGAACAGTATCTTCAACAAATGGTGCTGGCAAAAGTGGATCTCCACATGCAGAAGATTAAAACTGGACCCGTACTTGTCATCATGTACAAGACTTAATTCCAAATGGATCAAGGACCTCCATATAAGGCCAGAGACTATAAAAACCATAGTTGAAAGGTAAGGAAACTCCCTCGAGCTGATTGGGCTAGGCCAACAGTTTCCAAACAGACATCCAGTAGCACAGTCACTACAACCAACACTCAATAGATGGGATCTTATGAAATTAAAGAGCTTCTGTTCAGATAAAGAGATTGTAACTTGAGCACAATGGTAACCCACAGAATGGGAGAAATCTTCACTAACTACATATCTGATAGAGCTCTATTATGCAGAGTCCACAAAGAACTTAGGAAACTAAACACCAAGGAAACGAATGGGCCAATTAAAAATGGGCCTTGGAACTTAAAAAAAACTTGACCATGGAAGAAAATGAAATGTCTAACAAATATCTTAAAAAATGGTCCGCATTCTTAGCCATCAGGGAAATGCAAATCAAAACCTCCCTGAGATATTATCTTATCCCGGTCAGGATGGCAAAAATCCACAATACAAATAATACCAAATGCTGGAGAGGATGTGGAGAGAGGGGAACTTTCCTACATTGCTGGTGGGAATGCAGGCTCATAAAGCCACTCTGGCGAACCGTCTGAAGATTCTTAAAGAAATTAAAGATTGAAATGCCATATGACCCTGCTATTTCACTTTTGGGAATAACCCCCCATGCAGCAGAGGTTCACCTCAGCAGCTCAAGCACGACCATGTTCATAGCAGCACTGTTTACAATAGCAAAGTCATGGAATCAACCCAAATGTTCAACAGTTCACGAGTGGATAAGGAAAATGTGGCAAATTTATACAATGGAATACTACTCAGCCATCAAAAATGATGAATTACTGGAATTTGCTGGGAAATGGATTGGATTAGAAACAATTATATTGAGTGAAATATCCCAGACACAGAAAATTAAGCGCCATATGTACTCCCTAATAGGTGGCTCCTAGTACCAAACCCACTTAGAGACACTCAAGGATAAATCTCTGTAATATCTACAGTATTTGCAAAGATAATAAACAGGAGGGATGGGAAGGAGGGCTCCACCAGAAACAAGGAGAGAGGGGACCATATTACAGCATAGAAAATAGGCCACCATTAAGGACTGCAAGTACATAATGAGACAACTGGTTAAGGTCACAGACTTTCCTTCCTGATCATTTGCATGATGGGGTATGATCTCACCAGAAACGGAGGGCATATAGTATGGCAGATAGAAAGTAACCATTTTGCAAATGGATGATTGACACCCTTCCTCACCACAGTCTCCTACTGTTATTACATCTACCTTTGAATAAGACTCTACTTTAACAGGTTTTTATCTCTGGCCAGGGGGTGACATCCAATACCCATCAGGATGGAGCCAAGGGCATTGCAGGAGCAGCAAAACAAAAAAACAAATCAACAAACTATAATTCAGAACATCAGAGACTCTATATCAACCACCTGGAACTAGGCCTGCCTAATCTCTCTCCATCCTGAAGCTCAGGGAAATTTGCAGAAGAGGGGACAGTAAGATGTAATAGCACAAGGATAGGAGGAGTAATGATATGAAGATACTCCACACAAGTTATGGCCGAAGCAATCATAGTAGGACTTTGCATGCCCTGTGCAATGTCCAACACATTATTGACTCCACAAAGTCTAGCATAGACTAAAGGCACTAGGATCCTTGGAGGCTTGAGATTGACAGCCACAGTAGTGTTCCTATGCTTAAGGGGAACACAGGTAAGGGTTTTGGGAAATGCCGCTGGGTCCTTGCACCTCATTGGAGAGGAGGGCCCAGGGGAGAGTTTGGCATGCACATTAATGGATGCTCCCGGGATGGAAGAGGGAGGAACTTTGGGATGAGGAGAAAGATGGGAGGGGAGGGGGGCAACAAGGAGTGGGGGGGGTGGAAGGAGGGAGGGGACCTGTGTACCTGTTAAGTTTGTATGAGCAGAAATAAAAAAAAACTGGATACAGTAGCCCTGCCATGGCTGAAGTATGTTGATCAGAAGTACATCACCCCACCTTTAGACTTTTACAGTCTCACTGCCCCCTGTTTCACAAGTTTCTCTGAATCACAGTATGGAGATTTTGATAGCTTGACTAGGGTTGAGCATTTCAGGGTAGCTGATATTCTGCATCCTGGCCAGTGGTGGTTTTCTGCCTCATTAGTCTTCCTTCACAATAGGTACATCTTGGTTGAACTCTGAGAGTTTTCTTTCATATTCCTTTGCAGTTTGAGGGTGTTATAAAGTTTCTCTTTGAATGTGTTACTTTAAGGGTTTAAAATTTTTTTATTATTATTTCTTATTTATTCAATTGTGTGTGTGTCTGCGGTGTGTATGTAGAACCACGGACGAATTCGGGAACCATCATGGACAACCTCCACCTCCTCCTTGTTTACTCTACCCCGGGATTCACAGGCTCCGCCTTACCAGGACCAGAAACGCAGGCCGCCCCCGCTTCCGCCGGTGTCTATACGTGGGGTCTAGGATCCGAATTCAGGACCTTCCGCCTGCAAGGCAGAGGCTTAACCCCTGAGCCACCTCTCCAGCCCCCTTTAAGGGTTTAGTGCTCAGATCTACCTATAAGGGAGGACATGTGTCTTCTTTCTTTCTATGTCAGAGACACATAACTCAGTATTATTTCTTCCAACTCCACCCATTTATGAGCAAGTTTCATTAATTTATTTTTCTTTTTTTTTTTTCTCTTTTCTTAGCTCTTTAGTTTTAGGTTCAATTCTTAGTCTAAGGAATTAGCTCCCCCTTAAGTATCTTGACATTTTTCTAACACAACAAACCTCATTTCAATTTTTCCAACCATTACTTTGAACTCACTATAAACAAACAAATACCCTATTGACCATATTGGAAGGCAGATGAGATCAGACACTCCATGGAAGTCTGGTTTGATCCAGTAGTTCAATTCTATGTTTTTTTTTAAACTTTATTTATTTGCTTATTTATCTATTTATTTTGTGAATGCCCATGCTTTGTGCCGCGCACGTGTGTGTGTGTGTGTGTGTGTGTGTGTGTGTCAGAGGACACTGTGTGTTCTTGTGGAGGACTAAGGATGACTTTGGGAATCATCTTGGATTGTTTCTACCTCCTTTATGCTTCACTCTGGGATTTCCCAGACTCTGCCCAGCAGGACCAGAAGTACAGGCTGCATTTCCATGGGACGTTTTTTATGTGGGACCTAAGATCAGAACTCAGGACTTTCTGTGTGTAAGGCAGAGTCTTAACCCCTGAGCCATCCCTCCAGCCCATATGTTATTTTTATATTAATGAAATTGTACATTCTTTCTTGGCCTCTGTTTTTGTGTTTTCTGGCTGCCTGCCATAGAATGCTAACTACTCTATGATCAGAATTCTCCTGAAATCCTGTTATCCTGATGGGTCAGTAGCCAGGCTAGCAGACCATTCCAGTCATCATTTCCTCATAGTCTATCAACAGGTAATTATAAGAATATTTGACTACAAACATTCTCTAGACTTCAAAAAGAAAACCATAAGTTTAAAAATAATAGAACAGTTATAACTGTGAACTGCTTAGCCCTAAACAGGACATCTAAACCTATTCCTTACCCCAAGGTTCAAGGAGAATCACAGACGAGGAGACAGTAAAAGCCTGAAGGGGGGCAAAGGGTCTCCAGACATTATCTTCTGGACATGACAGGGCTGTTGCATCATTAGTACACTATATTTTCCCAAGACCTGCAGGGGATTTGTCCTATCAACATTTAGCTATGGAAGGGGAAGATCTTAACAGGTCCCACACCCCCCTGAGAGATTGATGAAGGTTAATGTTGGATGGGGGAGAAGCCCACACCTCCCTAGAGAATCATGAGGGTTAATGCTTGTTGTGTGGGACAGAGGCTTGCTTTACTGGTATGCTCACTGATATAATTTATTTTTTCCTGAAAGCTGAATAGTATTCCATTGTGTATATATACCACATTTTCCTTAAACATTCATCAACTGTTGGACATCTAACCTGATGATCTTCAGTGGTGTTCTGCAAGTTTGTTTTCTCACCAACAATGTCTGAGAGCTCCCTTCTACCTATGTCCTCACCAGCATTTTTTGATGCTCATGTTTCATTTGGATTTTAATAATTATGACAGGGGTAAGATGATAGGGGTAAAACCATCAGGAAGGTTTTAATTTGTATTTTCTCTAATGATTTGGAAAATGGAACATTTCTTAAGACATTTGTTAAACCAGGAATGTGGGACTTCCAGATAAAATGTTGGTCAGAAAGATCATAAAGGCCCCCAAATATAGTCTTTTCCCATTAATCTTGGCTGCTCTCCAAAAACGGTTAGTAAGACCCTATTACTGAAAGTACAACAAAAATAAATCACAGAACATGGGAAAAATATATCAATTGGAACTTGTCTGAGGACTTCTTCCTTGATTGATAGCTTATACAGTACAAAGGAATACTGTAGAAGCTACTGGTGGAGAGAAGTAAACACAAGCCACATCAATGGAATGATATCTATAAGTTGCAATATAAATCACCATGGCAACAGGTGACCACCAGTGTAATAGTGGCATGAGTACCAACAGACTATCAACAGCTTTCTGATTGGACTCAAGACCCAGTTGTCAGAATGGTACCCATCCCTGTTACTGTAAACTAGAACAAGAACCTAAAAATAGAGAAGGAAATAGATCATTAGGGAAGACAGCCAATAAATCTATAGGTAGGAAGACAGTACATCAAACTTTTCTGTAGGCAGCTGTTATTATACCCATAGAATGGGAACTCACAGTGGAAACCTTTGAGTCTAAAGCTGGAGGGAAATGCACACATAGTAGTATGGCCTGAAGACAGGAAACTTGTTACATTATGGAGGCCTGAACCCCCATAGGAGTAGACAAGTCAGAGTGAACTCTGAGGTCATAGAAGCATAAAGGCAGAAGGATGGGAGGGTGAGAGAGGGAATGGTAAAGGGAATGGAGAGAATGGGAGATTTTGGTAAGTTATATTTACCATTATCATTCACTTTCAGAAAATCTTGAATTTCCTTTTTAATTTCTTTCTGAATCCAATTCTCATTCAGCATCATATGTTAAGTTTCCAGGAGTTAGTGTATTTTCTGTTGTTTGTTGTGTTGTGGATGTCCAGCTTTAGGCCGTGGTGGTCTGATAGGGCACAGGCTAGAATTTCAACTTTCTTGTATATGTGGAGATTTGTTTTGTGGCCCAATATGTGATCTATTTTGGAGAAAGTTCTGTGTGCTGCTGAGAAAAATATGTATTCTTTGGTGTATGGATGAAAAATTTGATAGAAATCTGTAAGGTCCATTTCAGTAAGGGTTTGATTAAGTTCCAAAGTGTTTCTGTTAAGCTTTTGACCTGCTGATCTATCCCATGTTGAGAGGGCAGTGTTGAAATCTCCAAGAATTATTGTTTGAGGGTTGATTTCTTGCTTTAGACGCTGTAGGGTTTTCTTAATCAATGTGGAGGGGCCCGTATTGGGTGCATATATGTTTAGTATTGTGAAGTCTTCCTGGCGAATTGTGCCTGTGACTAAAATGTAGTATCCATCTGTGTCTCTTATGATTTTTTTTGGTTTGAAGTCCACTTTGTCTGATAGCATAATGGCTGCCCCTGCCTGTTTTCTGGTTCCATTAGCTTGCAGAATTTTTGACCAGCTTTTTATTTTTAGGATGTGCCTATCTTTTGTGGTGAGATGAGTTTCCTGAAGGCAGCAGATTGATGGGTTGTGGTTTTTAATCCAAGTTTGTAATCTGTGTCTCTTGATCAGTTAGTTAATACATTAACATTTAATGTTATAATGGAGAAATTATTTTTAATTCTAGACATTTTTTATGTTTAGTGGATTTTGTAAGCGTATTGTTTGACATTTAGGTTTTGGTGGTATTATACTTCCCTTCTGTCCTCCTGGATAGGCTTGTTTTTTTCTTCAAGCTTGAGTATCATTTCTAGCATTTTTTGAAGACCTGGTTTGGTAGACATGTATTCCTTCAAGTTGTCTTTGTGCTGGAAACTTTTCTTTCTCCCTCAATCATGACAGATAGTTTTGCCAGGTATATCAGTCTGAGTTGACATTTTTGCTCATTTAATACTTGAAGTATGTCTCTCCAAGCTCTTTTTGCTTTTACTGTTTCCATTGAGAAGTCATTTGTTATTTTAATAGGTTTACCTTTAAAAGTGACTTGTTTTTTTATTCTTGAAATTCTCAGCACCTTTTGTCTTGAATGTGGAGTGTTTTGATTATTATTTGCCATGGCAATTTTCTATTTTGGTCATATCTGTTTGAGTGCAGAATGTCTTTTTTATTTGGATGGATCTCTCATTCTTTAGTTGAGGGAAGTTTTCATTTATGATAATTTGAAAATTTTCCTCAGGTGTGGTATTTTGGGATTCTTGCTCTGGTATTCCATGAATGTGCATGTTAGTCTTCTTCAGGGTGTCCCATATCTCTTGAATATTCCTCTCAAGTATCTTTTTGGCTTTAAGAACCTCTTCCATTGAGCCAGTTAATTCTCCCACTTTGTCTTCAAGATCTGAAATTCTATTTTCTGCTTCATTAGTTCTGCTGATAAGACTCTCTGTTGAATTTTGGGTTGAAGATAATTTGTGTTTTTGTTCAATTTTAAACTCTGCCTGAGACTGTTTTAACTGCTCTATGCCTATATTAGTTTCTTGAACTGTTTTTTTTTTCAACTCCTCTAAGTGCCTGTTGTGTTCCTGTTCAAAGTGGTTGATGCAGTTGTTTAACTCCTCCCAGATTTCCTGTTCAAAGTAGTTGATGCGGTTGTTTAACTCCTCACAGATTTCCTCTTTCATAGTATTAATCATGGTAATGATCATACTTTGAAAGTCATTATCTTGGGTCTGGCTTCTTGGCTACTATCTGTGAATTTGTTCTGGTTGGAATCCATCATTATGGGGTTAATTCTTTTGGTGGGAGATTGGTCTTCTTGGGTTTTGTTTCTCATGGATCTGCACTTTGACTTGGGCATTGTTGTTTTGTCTCTTAAGACCTTTCAGTTTCTGTGCGTTTTTGACTGAACTGATTTAGTTGCTATTACTACTCTCGGGCAGTTATTACTAGTGCTTGTCTTGTAGTTGGGTACATTTGTCTGTTGTTATTGTTATTTCCTAGATGAGGCTATTAGGCTGTTAGTACATCGGTTAAGTCAGGTTAAGTAGACAGGGGTAGTGTACTTTTATGATTTAGTATCTTGGTGATATGTGAGGGTGAGTGGTATAATTCCTGGAGTTGTATATATTTTGGGAGTTGCTGTATGGAAAAGTTCATCTACAGTGATTAATAGTAGAAAGGAGCAGTCTGGTAAAAAAAAAGGAGGTTTACTTATCTTTGGTCTGGATGTGAAGAATCTCTCCCATGTGATAGGATGATTTTAGAGGACTTCAGATATATGGCCTTTGACCCTTAGAGCTTTGCTTGAGTTTCCTTTGGCCTCTATTGAATTCTGAGTAGCAGTGTGTGCTCCGTGGACCGTAAGCCCAGAGGGGCTGATGGTGATGGCAGAATTCTTCACCTGGGACCTGGGACTTGGCTTAGTGGCCCACCCAAGCTCCAGGGATGGAGGAATGTGAGCAAGTACTGTCCTGGTTGGGCAGGCGGGAGGAACAAAGGGGTTGAAACCTGAGGCGTGGGCCTGGCAAACTGGAGGCAGCCTGGGTGTTGCCTGGGCTGGCTGGTAGGAGGAGCTGGGGCAAGGAGTGCCCTGGGGGCTGGGGGAACTCACCTGGGATGGAGGACCCAGAGCGAGTCCTGTCCTGGTCTGGCGGGCAGGCAGGCGGATGCTGTACCCAGTTTACTATGACTTTGCCCACTGAAAAGCCACATATACTACAACTAATAGCTGACTCCCCCAAAAGAAGCCCTGTGATGCACACATCGTCCAGAGGTATTGGAGAGTGGGTGAGACATGACTTTATTGAAGAGTATAGAGGAGAGTGGGTGGGGAGTACGGGAGAAGAGGTGAGTGAGTAGGGAAGGGATGGGGACAATCATGTAAGTCCATCATGTGTGTGTATTTCTCAATAATAACAACAAAAGAACACAAGTCCTGTGGTCTTTTCCCTGGAGTTAATCCAACCTGACCTGTGAATCATCTGGCCAAGAATCAACTGTCCTTCCTGCTCCAAAGCTGATTCACTGGAGACATACTAAGCAGATGGGAAAAATGGTTATACTATTACTGGAAGAGATAGGAGGAGTAATTATCTCCTTATCCTACCCAGAAGCCTCTCTTTTGGTGCAAAAATTCTTGTAAAACTTCCACATGTAACACTGCTTACTACACCTGACTTCTTTTTTAGTTCTGACCTCAGCAAGCACCATGTTTCATTTTCTTTCTTTCTGTGTCTTTTTCCAGAGCCTCTACATACTTTCGTGGATAGCTGTTTCTGTGTAGACTCCCACACCTTCAGCAGATGGCTACTTGCCAACTCCCATGCCTAACTCATAGGACACAACTCTCTCTTCCTCTTATCTATCACTTTCTTTTCTCTTTCTTTATCTTTCAAAGTCTAATAAATTGGTCCCCAGACTTTTTAAAAATTTTTATTTATTCAATTGTGCGTGTGTGCGTATGTATGTGTGTGCGCGTCTGTGTGTGTGTAGAACCACAGACGAATTCGGGAACTACCATGGACGCCTCCACCTCCTCCTTGTTTACTCTGCCCCGGGATTCACAGGCTCTGCCCTACCATGACCGGAAACGCAGGCCGCCCCCGCTTCCGCCCGGCATCTATACGTGGGTCTAGGATCCAAACTCAGGACCTTCCGCCTGCAAGGCAGAGGCTTAACCCCTGAGCCACCTCTCCAGCCCGGTCACCAGACTTTTTCTGTGTCCATTTCTAATTCCTTTATTAAGGAGGCCAAGAACCTAATTGAAGGTAGAAATCTTCACACAGTGGTGAGGAGGAAGCAGCCATTACAACAAGGTAGTGCCCATGCTTGCCTATGGCCCAGTATATCACTCAAGGAAAGTTTGCAAGCAGAGCGGCAATGCCTGAGGGACAGTAACTGTTTTGGGCAGAAGGATATGTGGTTGCAGAAGCACCAAAGTCAGCACAGCAGAGAATATGTCACCAGTACACAAATTATATGGTGTGCAGATCTTCCTGTCAATCCTACAAAGGTTTTTCTCAGGAGAGATGGAGCTTGGATAATGCCATTGGCTAGTGAGGTGACTGGTACATAAAGAGAATTTTTCTTCTTTGTTTTCTCCTTAGTCCTTTTCATGAGTACAGATGTGAGACATAGAAGCAACAGAGTAAGAGAAAATTCCATGAAACTTCAAAAACAAACCATGCCCTAGCACCGCTTCCTTGCTGAAAGACCCCAAGCTTCCAATTGGATGCCAAATTGAATTTTTAAATCAGATCATGGTGGATATATTTCTACATCTATCTGCAAAGAGTTTGTACTTCTGACAGTCTGTCAACTAAGTCTGCAACTTTGACATCATCTCGTGGCTGCTGAAAGTTTAGGCCAGGAATTGCATTGTTTTAGAACTTAACCCTAAACTCTTACGGTTCACTTCCATCCCAGACATTGAATCATCAGGTGGGCATCCCACATCTGCACTTTGATTGGTTCTCCCTACTTTTATTTGTCATTATAGTAGTATTTTCCTCTCTCCAGAGTAGCCAAAAGATATTATTTTTCTCACTGATTTTTAAATAAATGCCCCACACAGGCATAGATGTAGTAGAGATAGAAATTGCCTTTATATTTTTCTTTATTTCCCTTTTTGCTATCTTGTCCTTGCATGAAAATAATAAATAAAAGGAAAATGCACACATTTTTGCTCTGAATACATTGCAAATTCCCTGAAAGTAGAGACCATGACCTATGTGTAATTATAATCCAGAGTTTATCTAGAATAGGAGTAAATAGCATCCTTGAAATAAATTCTGAGTTTTTTTATTTTAGCTTTTATTCTCTCATTGTTTCATGCGTATATACAAAGCATTTTTGTCATTTTCACCCCATATTATCCTATCTCATGCTCTCTTCTTTTCCCACCAAACACTTCTCAACAAGTTTCCTTTCATCAATATTCTCTCAAGGAGGATCCATCACTGTCAACATTTCATTATAAGTTTTAAATCATTTTCAGTGACTTTGAGATCTATTAATTCTCAAGTCACATCAGGAGCTCCCAAGTGATCTGTCTGACTGGTCTTTTGGATGACTCTCCTGGTCTTCCGTGGATTTCTTTACATTATTGGCTGTGTAGGGCTTTGGGGGAAAATCCTAGAAATAGTATTTTTAAGCAACTAATCTCTTCTCCCAGGTTTCCTTTTTAAATATTTTGTGCGTTTTTTTAATCCATTCACTTGTTTGTCTGTTTAGGTGAGAAGTTACCTGCATGATTGCCATGGTACATGGGTAGATATCAGAGTACAACTTTGGAAGTCAGTTTTTTACTTTCTCCATGTGGGCTTCCAGGGATCAAACTCAAATCACCAGGTTTCTGAGCAGGTTCCTTATCTGCTGAGCTATCTCGTCAGCTCCTAGAAATAATCTTCAACACAGAATATGGAATTCCTCTAAAGAACCTTGTTCGTCTAGAACCTTGTTTGTTTCTTCAGGTACTTGGGAATGCCAGAACCCAGTAGTTAATCTATCAATTCTCAGAGTTTTGGGCAAACAGGATAATTTGGAGCTCAATAAGTTTGCTTAGGAGAAACATTGACTCTTTTTTTAAAACATTTTTTATTATTATTTTCGCTCATACAAACTTAGTAGGTACACCAATTCCCTCCCTCCTTCCTCCTCCCCCCGACCCCCCTGCTCCTCCTCCCCTCACACCTCCCTCCCCATCCCCCAGTGCCTCCCTAGCATTTGCTAAAGGCACCAAGATCCTTGGTGGCAAGGGATTGACAGCCACAGTAGTGTTCCTATGCTTAAGGGGCACACAGGAAAGGGTTCAGAGAAACATTAACTCTTGAAGTATACTCTTCCGGGATCCAAAACCAAGGTTCTAGTTGCCAATGGAATTTAATGCTCAGTTCCTACCTTTGTAATGTGGCAAAAGTTTCAGAAAGTTCTTGGCAGCTTCAAGATAAGCAACAGTTCCCAGGGCAAAGTCAGTCCCATGAGATTGTCCTCCCTTTTATTTCATAGTCTTGGCCTAAGGCTTCCCATAATCCCATCATGTTTCTAGTGCTTTGGGGCAGGTGATTTTCAATTCTTACTCATCTTTTCTAGCCATTAGTTCTAATTACCTAGGTCATCATTACTAGACACCAAGTCTTGGAAACCCAGAATATTGAGCTGATTTAATGAGTACTTTCTAACTTTAAAAGAAAGACCATTGGTTTCAGCAGTTTTTATATTAGGCATAGCAGGAATCTTGGATTGTTGCCTGAACAGTGGGTAACATTTTGAAAGCAACCTGGAAATGTTAATGAAATATCAGATTTCTGGCTTCAGAGTTCAGCCAAGTGCCTCCTCAGTTTCAGACTGATATAGAATACATTTAGACATTCATGTAAGTCAGTCCTAATTCCTTTGGCATATGCCTTTACTTTGGCAACAAATGTAGGAATTGTTATCATGGTAACTTAAATTGTTTTCATAGAGGATCTACTTATCAAAAAGACAGTATTCATGAAAGGAATGTCTGCCCAATCAGACCCTGAATACAGGTTTCCTTTCACAGTGATTTAAACGTGATTTATCTCTCAGTGTTCATGCAAACATCTATTGGAACCTTACAGTAAGGCAGATATGGTGATGGATCCTAGAAGTGGGGAGTAAAATTACACACGGAGCCGTGGTTTCTGTCCTCTATGCAACAATCTAATTTCCCCCATCCCCAACAATTGAGTTATATGCCATGTCTCTGAAAAATCTCCAAGCATGAGCCAAGGGAGTGTTTTATTTGTTCTATGGCCTCCCAAACACATTTGGAATGGGCCCAAGGACTGGTGTTTCATGGCAACTGGAGGCCACCATCTGCTGTGAGCACAGTGAGGAGGAAGAGTGTGGGGAGGAGCTGGCTTCATCAGATAGTTCCCATTATGCTGGTTGGTAGGAGTAGACCCTAAAACACATGGGACAAGTCACCCTGGTTTCCAGACCCTCTGTCTAGTACTCTCCCAGTGTGCATGAATCCCTTTCTCCTACTCCAGCTCTCTTCTAACTCTGTATAAGCAAATATCGCAGTGGGAGTTCAGTCAGAGGAGCAAATAGCTCTCTGGAGAGGACACAGAGCAACTCTCACCGCTTTTATAGATGAGAAGCTTATTTAAAAGCTGAGAATGAACTGAGCATTTTCACACTCCGTAATCTTATAGACTTCCTAGATTCTTACCAGGAATCCCTCCAAAAAAGCCAGCAGTTCCGCCCAGCACCATTTCAAAGCCTAGACAAGAATCATGAAACTGAATAAATAAATAAAAAAAAAGCTGGAAATGAATCAAGTTTTTCCATCTTCTGTTTTCTTATGTCCTGAAGCTGGACTGTAAATAGGAAGCCACGATTCCTTCCAGTCTTGTCTCTATTGTGAATCATTCACCCAAAACTGTGTATTTCAAAACAATTCAGATGCTTACAAACAAGTAACTAAACACAACTAACTTGGAGCCAGAATGTAGAAGCTAAAGACAAAGGCACCAAACTTGTGATTTTTAGAATTAAGGAACAGGAAGTCCAAGGAAGGGCAACAAATAGGACAGACATGAGCATCAAAGAGTCAAAATCCTACAATAAATGCAACTGCACTAATATTCCAGTAGCTCATATTTCCTGGCCAAATTAATCTAGCAGTGTAATTTTAATTATAAGATTGCACTGTTTTTACTACTGGGTTTCTATTGCATTCATTAATTAAGTAATTGAAGCTGAACTTGTTTGTTCAATTAAATTTTAATTAATACAATAATTGGAACTAGTCAAACAAAGCATTGCTTACTAGCAGTCCTTTGGGACCTGTTTAATGAACAGATCAAAATGATTTATAATTTGGTGTCAATTATTTATGTGTAAATGATATTGCTAAAGGGCCTGAGGGCATCCTGAAAACTTTACACTCAAGAGGGTTAAACTTTCTTCTTACCTGCCACCCTTACTTATTAATTATTGCTTTATTAATTTTCTCAGCATGATAAGCATTCATAGAGGGTAACAAGACTGTGATAAAGCTTTTCCCCTATTTATAAATTTTAAGTTTGAGACAAGTGAATGATGTTTTTTTCTTGTTTCATTTGGTTTAGTACTAAGAAGAACTTCATCCGTGAAGAATATTGAGACTATTCAGAAGAATTGGGATTTTTCTTTTTCTTTTTTGATATAGCTTCTCACTCTACAGTCCTGGCTTGCCTCAAACCTGTGATTGTTCTCCTGATTCTGTCCCATGAGTTTTGGGATCACTGTTGTATATCAACATACCTAACCTTATTGAATTATTTTGTGTTTGTGTGTGTGTGTGTGTGTGTGTGTGTGTGTGTGTACAAGAAGATATGCTGTGTGCCTGTGGAGATCCAAAGATAACATAGGAAACATCCTGGGTTGCTCTATTTCCTTACTGGTTTGCTCTGGGGTTTCCCATGCTCTGCCTTCCAGTGCTGGAATTGCAGGCTTTCTTCATTTCTCAGGCTTTTTTATATGGTATCTGGGGATCCAGACTCAGGTTCTTTTTCTCATTAGGCAAAGGATTTAACTTCTGAAAATTCTCCCCACCCCCTTACTGATTTTTGTAGAAAAAAACTTTTCACAAATTAAACTAAGCAATTTATTCTTCCACATCCTTCCCTCTTTCCTTCTTCCCTCCATGTTTTCTTTACTACTTCTTTGCAAGATCTTCTGGACTTTTATATGCATATGGAAATGAATTGACCAAGTCTTTGTTAAATCAAGTTTTTCTCAAAGATGCTTCTCACATGCTTACAGGGCTTATGTGGACATGCTGTCCTTTTATCTTCATAATCTGCTTAACATATTAAGTGCAGCTTTTTTTTTAGTCTTACAACTAGGAAATGAAGTCTAAGAAGAGAAAAATGTTAAATGTAAGAGCAATAATTACAAATGAAATTGCTATCATAAAAAATTCACTGATATTAACTAATGCTTTTAGAATATTTATTTAGTATTTATTTTTGAGAGAGATAAGAGAGGGAGGGTGGGAGGAAAGAAAGGAGAGAGGAAGGAAGAGAGGAGAGAGAGAGAGCCAGAGAGAGAGATAAAGAGAGTATAGCTGTTTGGGGTGGGAGCTAAAGGAAAACTCAGAATTCAGTCCTGTTCTTCCATCATGTGGACTTCCAGGGATCAAACTCAGATGATGAGCAGGCATTTTACCTGCTGAACTATCTTGCCAGCTCTGATACTAACTAATACTCTGTACCACAAAATTACAGGGTAAATTATCTCTGAACTGTTTCATAATAATGCCACATGGGGTGTGGTAGAGACTGGCTTCCCTGCAGATGCTCCCTTTGCAGAAACTCCTTGCTCTTCTTTGTTCTGAAACTCAGACAGCATCCACCTCCTTCAATATAAGATAAACTCAAATCTCATCAGCTCAGCTCTTCAAACACAGAGTCCTGAACCCAATATGAAAATTTGGAATATTTTAAATGGTATTATTATTCTCTGTTTTTTTTTTTTTTGCCTGCAATTGAAAATGTTCATTTCTGGCACTGGGTCAAGACCGTCTTTTGTAGTGCCTATCAGGCCTAATCTGGGTCTTTATCTGATGCTTTTGTTCTTCATAGAATTAGACAAAAAGGTCATGTATTCTGGATGCAACTCTGACTTATGATCTTGACTAATGTACCTGTGTTGAACCACTGTCACCTTGCCCATTTTGATATTACATTTGTACTAGTATAAATGTCCAAAACTAAGCTTTTATTTTATTATTTTTAAAAGTGCCCAAAGCAATTTTCTCAAATAGGTATGTTATCATTTACTCTCTTCCAATAGCCTCTCTGAGAATGCCAACAATCCCATTTGAACATATTTGTGAACTTAAAAATTGGCCAGTGGACATACTTCCATGAGTCTAGGAAAAAATAGATCATCTATTAAAAAACAAAGCAAAAAAAAAAAAAAAAAACTCCAAACTTAACTATAGGCAACTTAAGGAAATACTTCTGAACAATCAAACGTAGTTGCTATTGAGGATTCATACTGAGACTACAGCACACAAAACAATCATTAAAATACATATGTGCAAAAAAAGCAGGAATACATTTAACTGTACATGATTTACATATAACTATATTTTATATACATGTATAGCATGTACACATACCAGAAATACTGTAAGATTACCTCAGTTTCCTTGTGATATAGTAGATGAACATGAAGTGTTTTGTGTATGACTTCTATGGATTGTTTTGAGATTCTGTACGCATGTTAGAAGCTGACATTAACCTAGGTCATGCTTCACACCTAAGACTTGCCTCCTAGGTGTCAACTTGACAATACTAACCATCAGATTTGTTTTCACTTCTAAAATTGACTAAAATTATGGAGGTAGAAATAGGAGCAGAAACAAGAATGTATGGCAAGCATTAGAATGTTATTAACAGTTGGTGGATGTAGTCAGTGATGTATATTGCATTTTACATTGTAATTAAAATCATATTGTAATTAAATAACTTGACCACATCAGTACATGGGACATGCTGCTTACTTACCGTATCTCCCTCCCTTCTACACCTCCACTTCTCCCTGAGCCTCTTCCTGCCATTTGGTGATCCTGGGCACTCATTTAACAGGAAATACCTTAGTTTTTTTCCCCCTTTCTTTATGATAACATTCTCTGCCAAAAGCATCTTAAGGGAAAAAAGGGCTTATTCTGGCTTACAGTTCAAAAGTGCAGTCAATCGTTATGAGGAAGCCAAGGCAACAGGAATTAGAAGAAGCTATACACATTATATCCAGAGTCTGAAAGCAAAGAGAGATGAATCCTCATTTGTAGCCTGCTTTCTATGTTTCATACATTCCAGAGAATGGTCTGGCTCACAATTAAAGTAGACCTTCCTGTATCATATAAGGCAATCATGATAATCCTTCACAGACAATTTTGGAAACTGTCATGGTTTGTCATCCCCCACAGGCATGTGATGCATCTTTTGAAGCTTGCTGGATGAAGGAATATCACAGCAAGGGACAAGTCTTGAGGCTTGGCAGCTCTGCGCTGATTCCTCTTCTCGTTTTCTTTTAGTCTGTCTGCCTCCATGATGACTGCTGGGACCAGAACCAGCCTCCTTCAGCTTCTGCCTCTAAGCCATGCTTTGTGCTATAATATTCCTCCCTTAAGGGACTATATCCCCTCTGGAACCAAAAGCCAAATAACGGTCTCTTTCCCCCAGCTGTATTTGAGTATTGTCTTACAGTAACAGAGAAGAGAAGCTACAACACTGGCTGACCTCACCTAAGTAATGCTTCACACATGAGCCCTGGGACTTGTCTCCTAGGTGTCAACTTGACCATACTAACCATCACAAATCTACCCCTTTCAATTTGATATTTAAACATGTAAGTTTTGAAGTTTTGACCGTCCACCCTTTTTCTTTGCAGGCTCATGACCATGTTATATAAATATAAAATGCAGTCATTCTAATTTCATAGTCATTAATAGTTCTAACACTTTGAGAGTTCAAAGTCTCTTAACTGTAAAATCAAAACACATTGCTTACTTCCAACATGTGATAGAACAGAGCAAGTATTCCTTTTCAAAATGGAAGAATTGGGCATACCAAGGAATAATAAAACCCAGAAGCTAATTCCAGCAAAGCAACACCAAATCCCACAATTCTATGTCCAGTATCTAGGGCTTGTAATGTAATCACCTGGACTTCAAAACTCTTTGGGAACCCTATTCCTCCATGTCTGCTGCTTGTAGCACACATAGCTTTTCTCTTAGGACAGCTCCACTTCCCACTTGCAGCCTTCCTTGGAAGGGAGTCTTGTTAAGACTCCCATGGCCTTAATTAACATCTTCCACATCTGCTGCAACTTACCTTGACATTTGCAGCTTCACATATTCAACTCTAGGGGCCTCTTTATGGAGAAAGGCACATCACGGCAAGGGACAGATCTTAAAGTTTGTGTCCCAACCCTAGTTGCAGCTTGCCTCTTGCTTTCTGCAGCTCCATGATGGCTGCTATAATCCGAACCATACTTCCAGCTTCTGCTGACCTCCGTGCCCTTTCTGCCATATTTCTGACTATATCCTCCCCTCTGCAACTATAATCCAAATGAATCTCCCTCTTTCATTTAAGCTAGTTGTGTCAGTGTTATCTCACAGAATCAAAAGAAAGCACCAACAGTGTCTGACTCCGCTGTTCCTCATGACCCCTCAGTTTTGCATCTCTGCCTTCAAAACCACAACCCAGTAGATGATATTGTTCTGTTGCTAAGTTCTGTTGCCAGTCTGAAATGCAAACAGATCCTTTTGGCTTATCAGTTTTTGTGTGCTGACCTTAAGAAATACCTTCCTACTGTCCCAGTATAGATTGTCAGATTCCTCTTTAATCTCTTTAATAGATGCTTTGTGTCTGTATCTTCCTGTTTGAATCTGTAAGCATCCCCATATACCTTTTGTCCATCAAACATACTAGTCTATATTGTTAAAATCAATGTCAGTCTATTTCTCAAGACATCTATAGGATAAAATAGATTGTTGGCCAAAATAAAACACCAATGGTTCCTACTAATTTGTGATAGAGATACCTCATTCACCTCCGAACATCATAAGTTAGGCTTCCAGTGTATAAGCTTCTCTTGGCATAACTTTCATCAAGTTCCCACCAGTGTGTGCCATTAAACTCTGATTCACACAGTCCAAAATACCTAATTCTTCCACATTCCTCCCCTCAAACAGTTCCAAGGGACAAAGAACCATATGATCAAATTTACTAACTGTCCACTTCTTGGTACCAATTTCTGTCTTAGTTTGTTTCCTGTTGTTATTATAAAATATTCTGACAAAGGAGCCTTAAAAGAGAAAGGATTTATTCTGGATCACAATTGAAGATTTCCCATCATGGCAGGGAAGCCAAGACAGCAGGAACTTGAAGCAGGTGGTCACACTGGATCCACTGTAAAGAAGCACAGAGCAATGGATGAATGCATGCATCTTTATCAGTGCTCAACTCATTTTTTCTTTATTATCCAGTTCAGGGAATAATCTCATTCACAATTAGGATGGGTCTTTTAAGATCATTATCTCCTATCCCTTGTTGCCATAAGTTTGGGAGTATATTACAATATAAAATGCATTTAATCCAACTTCTAAAAGCCTCATAATCATTAATAGAAGTTAATGCAGGATAAAATTCAAGCTGAATTTCTAAACTGTCAGCAGAGATGAAGTTACTATTATGCCATTAATTTATCTTATTAAAATCTCCTAATTTGCTATTCATATCAAAATCATCATTATGATAAAAATCTGTTGAAGATGTTACCTACTTATACAATGTTCACCAAATATTTGTAGGAACCTCAAGGGATGTTTGCTCTCATGAATAGTTATTAGCCCTCAGAGGCAACTTTGGATACCATATTCTAGTAGGCTTTTTTATTGTTCCCAAAGCTTGAACATCCCACAGTATGGCAGTGCCTGTCTCCTCCTGCATTATAAGTTGTCAGAAAAGTCCCCAACCAGCACTTGTTTGCACACTAACATTTTCAGTACTTTTGTATGATATAGCTCTTCTAATGATTCATTATGTTCTTTTCTCTTTCTAGATATATGTATCTGTGCTAGTGATGTGCCTGATTGGCAGTCACTGTGTGGTACTCAAATCTTTATTCTCTTTCTGTAACAAAGAGACAGATTTTTATACACACTTTGCTATACACATTTCATACCTAGTTTTTATTTCTATACAGATGAATATTCTTCTAGGAGCTTCTCAGACCCATGAAAATAGATGAGTCAGGGACACACCAACGTTTTCTAGACATAACAAAATGTCAAAAATATAAAAAAATTTTAAAAATCAGTTTATACTCTGATGAGTCATTTAAAAATGGAAAAAATAGTGATGATTTGAGATGACAGTAACTTACTTCATAGTTATTTTGATTTGGAAAGTAACACCTGTAGAACACTGTTAATTGAGAGCTGGCTTCGCATTAAAACATTGACCAAAAGGATTTATGAATGTAATTCTGGAGGTGAAGCCTGGTTCTCCACTGTCTTCTTACTTATTCTCTTAGTTGTTTAATTTTCTCATTTATTAAATGGTTGTTTCTAATAGAATACTAAAAAAATAATGCACTTAGTCTCTGTGGCCCTTCTGTTTAGAAAGGAAGCCTTGTAATTTTCACTCCTTTACTTCAATTAATATATTTCTCATTTTCTTTTTTTAGAACGTGACTTTATCATCCTTTGCACAATGTTTTTTGTACTTCATGAACATCAAGGTTAATTGCCTTTACCACCTCAGGATTATGCCATTTCTACGGATCAGGCTAAGGCACACTGGAGAGAGGTTCCTGTTAGCTCTTCTAAGCCAGCTGATTGTTCTCTCTGTTGCTTTGCCAGTTTGCTCAGGGGCCAGACCTGAATGGAAGTGCTGTGGCAAAGTCCTCTGAGGGCTAATGGAGCAGAAGTGTCCTAAAGGGTTCATAGTCATTCATGAGAGCAGACACCCCTTGAGGTTCCCACAAATATCTGGTGAACATTGTGCGAGTAAGTAACATATTCAAGTATTTGGTGAACATTGTATAAGGAAGTAACATATTCAATAAATTTTTATCATAATATCGATTTTATGATGAATAATAAATTGCAAAATATTGACTAGTCATAAGATAAATTGATGGTGAAATAATAGCCTCATCTCCAATGACAGTTTAGTCAGTGCTGACAATGTTATACTGAACTTTGCTATCCTTTCTTTAAGCACCCTCAAAGCTGTTCTAGAACAGTGGTATGTGTGTGGGGAGAGTTAAAAGTGAAATTGTTTGCCACACTAGGCACTCTGAGAAGCTTTTCTTGGAAATACTGAATTTCAAAGTTTCATTAAGCAGAGTCAGAGGTTAAAGTAAA
Source organism: Typhlomys cinereus (assembly GCA_023101885.1). Lineage (NCBI taxonomy): Eukaryota > Metazoa > Chordata > Mammalia > Rodentia > Platacanthomyidae > Typhlomys > Typhlomys cinereus. The sequence continues at coordinate 6,186,413 of JALPQD010000026.1, forward strand.
ATAGCATTACTCCTCCTCAGAAAACACTGAGGACTCAAGTTTCAAAAATCACTGAGTTTCTAAGAAAGTTTGGTATACAGAATAAGGCATGACATGAATATTATTAACCACTCTATGGTAGAATATCAGCTGATTCATTAAAGAGAATTTACTGCTCATATCAAGAACAAGAATTTCAGTAAATACTAAAAATATGCATTATGAATGTGATACCTATGGTCTAGTACTACAGCCTGGATCTAAAACAAAATCCACTACAGAATCATCTTAAGTCTATACCATCCTGGAAATCTTTGAGGAAGAACAGAACCACATCCTGTTCTCTCTCAACAACATTATTTCTACCTTAGAAGTCAGAGATGAGTAAAGCTACAAAGTCCCATATCCTGTCTTCCTTGCAATGTGCTTACTCTGTCTTGTTCCCAGAGCCAAAACTCCTCTATGTGGTGTGCGCTAACAGAAACTAGGAATGATGGCTCCACCTTGGCTTTTCTGCACTCTGCATTTTTACTATGCTGTGGAAAGGAACAACCTCATGCCCCATTCATCTTTGCAAATCTTAGTGAATAAGTCCTTTTTAAGGTACCCCTTGGTGTTGATATATTCCCCATTGTAAATATATGACCCTCAGTCTTTAATTCTCTTTTCTTCACCAGGACTACATTTTTAGTTCCCAAATCAAGGAAGCAGATGGATTATCCATTCTTATTCACCTTTCAGAATTATTTAATCAAGTGAATTCAAGAAGGAAATTCAAAAGTTGTATATTTCCAAATTGGTTCTGTCTTGCGCAAGGCTAATAACCACAAAATATGGGTAATTACATGTAGATTCTACACTTTTGGACAATTTCAAAAGAGGATTATGCATCTAAATATCTGAGAAGGTTTTCATCTTTTTAAAAAATGAAAGAGTTGTGCCTCGGTTGATTACAAACTCAATGTGTTCTAAAACTTGATTATTTCACCCTCATTAAGATTATTTGAAGGGATAGTATCACAGCTACAAAAATTATCTCACCCATATATCATTGTTCACGTGTTCAATAACTGTTAGTACCTACTGTGTATATGCAGGTCAGCACTCCAGGTGACAGATAATAAAGTCCTAGTATTTCTGGAATTACATAAAAAAGACATAGTTAGATGATAAAACATGCTATATATGAAATTACATTAGCTTGAGCTGTCATTATAAAGTACCATGAATTAATCTCTGTGGGGTGAAAATTTAAGATCAAGATTTTCTCAGAGTTCAGTTTCTAGTGAGGGTTTACTTACTGGCTCCCCCCCCTTCTCTCTTTTCCTCTCCTCTCTTCTATCTCTGTGTTCCTTCCTGCCTCCTGGCTGTGTATACTGATTATTCTTTGTGTTGCTGGGAGAGAACACCCAAAGTCAAATAACTTAAGGGTAGAAAAGGAGATTTATTTTTTTGCATGTCATGATGTCTATGGGATTCTCATTTTAGTGGTTCCCTCTGGAACTGTAAGTCAACTATATCTCTCCTGTTTTTCCCTTAAGTTGTTTGAGTCTGAGTGGTGTCTTGCAGCAGCAGGAAGAGTAACCACGTATAGATTTATGTTCTGACATTTTTAGAGCAATTGTTTTTCTCTATTTCCTTTTTTTTTGTTTGTTGCATCTTGATACTATTTTCCCCTGATGACCTTCTAAGTGATCCAACTTTCATCAGTAATTTTTCTGGAACCATGTTTTGAAAGACATCCTCTAGTTGCAGAGAATAAGGTACTAATACTTAGCATGCATGTCTGGCATTGCTTTCAATGGAAGAATGGCCTAAGATGGAGATGAGATTTGGGACAGAAACCTTGAAGTGTTTTACATCATGGAAACTTGCTTTGTGTTCTGCCTGGTGCTTTCTAATTAGCTCAACATGTTGTCAAAACTTTGCCAGCATTTCATTTTTATAGTATAATAACCTTGGCCTATTTCTTGCTAGGAGTATACCTCTGCTAGTTTTTCTCTACAGATTGTATGGTGTGAGGAAAATCAATAGCTCATTTTTAACATCAGTAAGATGGATAAGCCCAGAAGACTTTCCGCCAAGTTCTGCATCCTCCTGACAGGGAAATACATGTCTTTCCTATTTCAAGCGGCACAGTTTACACGCAGCAACTGACAGTTTTGCAGAGCTTCTCGAGGTTAGATCTGTCACAGTGGCTCCTTGAATTCTTATAGAGTGTGCTGAGTGTTTCTCTAACCACCCTTTCCTGCCAAGTTCAATTCTGTAAGAGTTTTCTCCCTTCGATTGTGTTCAATAAATGTTAAGACTGGCAAAGGAACTGGAAGAAAGCTGTTTATCACCAGCTAAGCCAGAGAGTGGTGAATGAAGATGAGAAGCCCTGTGTGGCAAAAGATGCAGGTATGGTGCAGCTGTGGTCTCCCCTCCCGACAGCTACTGAAGACACCATGAACTGCATCCTGCCTTGCCTGGCTGATGGCTATAGGGAGTTGACTGAGTCGGAGGTAAAAGACAGCTTTGTTCACTTGAGCATAATTAATTCTCTGGATACATGGCTACAGATGGTTTCATTTATTTCTTTGAACATACCATTGGAAGATTATCTGGAAACAAAACTATATTTTTACAGTACTTATCATGGTAGGATGCATTTTTATTAAAGATGGTCACTCCTGCAGAAAAATAAAAGGAGTTATAATTGGAATATCATTGAAATAAACACTTGAAATAAGCAAACATATATTCCTCCCACACACACATTAACAAAAAAATTTATTTTTCCCAAAACAATGTCTATTCATTGCACTTTCTATTTACTGTACTTTATCTGCAGATCCACCATTCTTTTGAAGTCCCCTTACTGCCCTTTTGTCACTTAAATTTCTAGAATTGATTCACTTTTACTATATCTCACAATTTATGTAATAAATTATGTTTACATATATGTAGAGGTATATGCTTCCACCTTTTACACTCATTAATATATCCCTCTAAGGGAAGTTATTTTCATTTATTATTATTATTGTTATAATTGTGTGTGTGTGTGTGTGTACAAAAGGGAATTTGGAAGTCCAAGAGGGACTTTGGAAATCATTCTTTATTGTTCTTCCGCCTTATTTCTTTTTTCTGCGGCTTCCCAGGCTCCACCTTCCAGGCAGGAATTACAGATTCTCATTTCTACCCAATATTTTTGCATGGGATCTGGGATAGGAACTCAGATCCTTTTGTTTGTGAGACAAAGGCTAGCTCTGGGAAATTGCTTTAAACCCAGGATGCGTGCACAATATAACTGAGGCTCATGAGCTCTGAGTGCTGTCATCCAGGGTCTTATGACTGTGAACATGATTGGGAAGGAATTATGATATACAATAGCACTGTTCTCAGTATCTCTGCACAGGTAAGTCTGCAGTCCTTGAATCTCTCTGTTGCCTGGACATTGGCTAGAATTTCTTAAGTGTACATCCCATTCCAGAACGATTAAAGCAAAATCTTATCAACGAATACCCAGTAACCTCAACTTAAATAATACATAAAAGAATCCCAATGTGTTAACAGTTTAAGAACATCCATGTAGTCCTATACTATCTTTGAGAAAAGCATATGAGTTATTTTGCAATACATTCAATTTGCAGCAGTTCTGGTGTCTATTCATTGCACTTTCTATTTACTGTACCTTATCTGCAGATCCACCCCTCTTTTGCATAAAACAAGCATCCATCTGCTGATCTCTATCTCTTCCCCAGTGCCTCTGTATATGAAGACACAAGACATGGAAGGGGTCTGCCCAAAGTCAAACAGTAAAACTTTTAAATGAATAATAATAAAAGATTTTAATAATTTACTTTGAGATTTAATTGTATCACACCACTGCTGGAAGTAATTTCTGCCAATCCTTTCTATAAAGAGAGCCTATATGTGCTGTATTATGGGAATGGATAGTTTGCTTCAGCTATGCTCATTTCTGTGGTATAGACTGTATCACTGAAGATATTGCAGGTAGAATATAGAGCTTTTTCCCTGAAAGTAATGAGCAAATCTTGATGGAAAAAATGCAACCATGCCCTTTGAAAGTCAGTTTCCACTTCAAATTCCAATTGACTGTGTTATTTGTTTAGGTCTCCAAAGGTCTAATTAGAGAAAGCAGAATAATAAATTCAAAGAACCTCTGATAGGTTGAGGGGATTGTACTTGGTGGCAACTTTTAGGTTGAGGGATCTTCTGACTAATGTGAAAAACAAAATAGTCTGACTAATGATACCCTGAGATTCTGGTGTCACTTTTCAGAACACTTATATTGAGTCACTGAGGTTTTAAAAAGCTGACATTCACCAAGGTTTGCATTTCTTATTTCTTGCAGTCAAAGAAAAAAATACAACGACATACCAAATTGCCACTGAGAAGAAGCAAGTCACAGATAAAAATAGCATGGAAGTTCATTATTGGATTCCTTATAGAACTAATTAGTTATACATTCTTTCATCACTTCCCTTTCCCCATCTCTCCAGGTTCTAGTTCTTGTATCAGTTTGGGGATCTCTAAAGGATCATCTCAGCTCCAGAGCTATCCAGAGAAGTGGATAAGAGTCTCAGTGCTCCACTGAGATTTCACTTATTCTTTTGTCTGATACTCCTTTCACTCCTTACAGGATCAGCTCTGAAGTTTGCTCTCTAAATACCTACTGCATACAAATCTCAGAGCCTCAGAGTCTGTTTCCAAGGAAGTAGTTCTAAACTGGCCTTTCCAGGGAATGATGTAAGATGTGTTGAGACCTCCAGGGTGAAAATACTGTGAGAGAAAAAGTTAGTCTGTGGACAGAGCTTCAGCAAACACTCCAGCTATGTGAAGCAAGCATTTAAAAATGAATCTAGACCTCGGAAGAAATTGATCAGATATTTGCCTTCTTTTCCTAGGGATTGACTTTGCCTCTGTTTTAGTTTCACAACTGTTTACTGTGTTAAATACATCACCCAAACAACTCAGGGGTTAAAGGCTTTTGTTTTAGCTCAATTTCAGATTATATTCTATCATGGCAAGGAAGTCATAGTTACAAGAGGATGGGAAAACATCACATCCACAGAAAAGAGCAGGAAGGAATGGATGAATGCATGTCTGCAAATTGCCAGCCTCTCTCCATTTTTTTTTACTTACTCAGTGAATGACCTCTTCCAGTCTGAGCTGAGTTTTCCAACATGCAATCAAGACAAATTTATTACAGGTTTGTACTGAGACTTGCTTTAAGTAGAAAACTCCTCATACATGTCCTCAGAGGCCAACCTCACAAGTGTCAAGTTGATAGCCCAGACTAACCCACACATCCTCCATTTGAAGTAAAGGAAGGGAGAGATGGAGGCATTTCCTTTGAGGTTAGAAGAGTTGTACACACAGAGGAACATTTTACTTTCTAGGTGGAAACTACCAAATCTGAATGGGAGAGTCCTATGTTTTTCTTGGGACCTAGGAGAATACTAAATAAGATATCTTGAAAAAGTTATATGCAAGGAAGGTCACAAGTTAATGTGTTGCTTTCTTTAGTTTTAGACAAGCCTGAAGTTGGGCAGCCTTCTTAGCAGAAAGAAGAGACAAAGCAGCATAAGAACATTGGCAGGAATCCTAGGTTTTCAGCTTCCAGGTAGATGCTGTGAAGGTTCTAGAGGCATCTTGACAGGTCCTACTGGAGAAAAGCCAGGAGATGTACATTCACAGGCAGGACTAGCAAAGAAAACAGCTATAGTATTTATAACCCTTACTAGCCCCTGAGTATGCCTCTAGTTCTCCTGAGAGATTTTCACTGGACATCTTGTCTATCTGGACTGTATACTGCCTGATTCATACCCCTTCTCTCCCTTTCATCTCATCTCTTTCATATCTCTTCCCAAAACAAGTTCTTTCAAACCCTTCCAATTTTCCTGTAATTACTTAAAGAAAGCAGCTAAGCATTTTTGCTTCTCAGTAACACCCGATAAGTTATTTGACTAACCAGTGGCTCTTAAACTTCCTGGATTCAGAAGCAATTAATGTCTGTCAGAAAAAAGAAAAATGCAAAATTTACTCATTATCAATTTACTTATTCAGATTTATTTGTTGACACTTTGAAGAAAAATGTTATAAGAGAAGACAATTCATTAAAATTTATAAAAAATCACGTTATCTGTTAAAATTTCACTAATTAACATTCCTAAAAAAACTAGAGAAGGTATGATTTATGAAATACTGATTTTCTGGCATAAAAAGTCTTTAAATTGGTCATCAGAGAAACTTTTTCTTAAAATACCTTCGAGCATGTATTTATTACATGTGACTCTAAATAAGAGATACCATAACATAAATACCACTAAAGTAGATAGTTCCAGATGACACTTTATAAAGCTGTGGCATAAAATCCTATTTTCATGCAACGATTAACAATACACAAACAGGAATTAAATGATCTGGGTTTGGGTCCTGGCTCATCAACTGTGAAAGGATTTTGTGAAAGAACAATGAGTTCCTAGAGCAACACTTTTCTTCTTCTTTAGAAATCCTTTCATAGGTGTTCTTTGGTGAGGAAATAAAACATGGACACAAAATCCCCTGTTTTAGATGACCATTAATGATTCTTAAAATTTTTAAAGTTTTAAAAATGTTTTAGAGTTTCATACATAAATACAGTGAATTTGTGATATTTCCCACTTTAATTTCTCCCCATCTCCCCTTCTAAGTTTATAAAATGCTCATCCTTTCCTATCTTACTTAATATCAATAAAAATCATGTCAACACATGATATACTCATAGATAAGCCTTCAGGGAGAAGGAAAATGTAGACAATGAAAAAGAAATAATTCACAAGGGACACATATGAAAATCAGAGAGAGGAGACTGGGGAGATGGCTCAGGAGTTAGGATTCTGTCTCACAAGCAGAAGAATCCGAGTTCAGATCCTGGAGTTCATGTAAAAACACTAACCAGAAATGGCAAGGGGCCTGTACCTCCAGCTTGGAAGGCAGAGCCTGGGAAACCCCAGAACAAAAGCCAAAAAAGAGGTAGAGCAATCCAGGGCTATTCCTGATAGGATCTCTGCAGACACACATGCGCATGCCCTCTGATGCACATGTGCGCTCGCACACACACATACACACACACACACACACACACACACACAAACACATACAAGTGCAAGAGTGCAAGAGAGCATAAGAATGACAGAAAGAAAAGGAAAGAAGGAAGGAAGGAAGGAAGGAAGGAAGGAAGGAAGGAAGGAAGGAAGGAAGGAAGGAAGGAAGGAAAGAAGGAAGGAAGGAAGGAAGGAAGGAAATCAGGGGTCTAAATGGATGGGAGAAAGTCACAGTCTCTTGTTATAAAAATAGTGAAGTCTCCCATGACTCACTTCCTGAAACTTCATTTTACAGAGGGATCTTAAACAGGGACTGAGGATCAGGCTACTCCCTTGGGTGAAGGTCTCTCATTAGCAGAAGGAAAGATAATACGATTAGAGCCTCTCTAGTTTCCAGCCCATGCTCAGACAATCAGTCTGTGACATCAGGAGAAATCAGCATTACTAAGACTTATACTCCTGGCATGACAGTGTTACATGAATCTCTCACATACACAAAAATCCATCTGACTTTGGGCCTTTATCTGAGATCAAGAAGAGGATCCAAAAGTGGCAGTGAGTTAGCCCAATGGTTTGCACTTTTGCTTTTATGGGAAATTCACAATTTACTGTCCTCATCTGTTTGTGCAAAATTCCTCAGATAATGTGAAATACTTTTGACAAGATGACATCTTAAGCACTACTTTTCTCTAGGTGACACCCTACCTTCCCTTCTTTTCCCACTACAACCCTTCTTCTTTCATGTCAGTCTCTTTTCTATTTTCATGTCTTTACTTATGTGTAGCCCACTGAATTTTATCTGGGTTGCCTTTGATGACATCTGCCAGAGTACTAATAAATTGGAGGGTACACTTTTGAGGAACACATCTCTCTTCCCCCCCACCTCATCAGCATTTACCCTCATCAGTCTCTTAGGTAGGTATGGGACCTTTGAGATCTTTACCCTTTATTGTGAAATGTCGATAGGGCAATCTCATGTGGGTCTTGTTGAAATATACATAACTAAAATGAATTAATAGATGAAACAGCCCTGTCAAGTACAGAAGATATGTCTAGCTACACTACCATTCTCTTCAGGCTCTTACTCTTTCATGATATTACTGAAAATTCAATGCATGCTGATCACAGAACCAGGATTAGGTCTGGAAGATTTCTCCTCGCTGGCCAACATTCATAGTAAGAGAAAGTACTTAAGCAAGCTGCTAGGGGAACAAAAAAATCAACAGTCTCATCAACCATGAAAGTTGCCAGCTGCAATAACAACCCTAACAAGAAGCAACCATAGTGTAATAGTGGTATGAATGTCAAGGGAACAACTAACAGCTCTCGGAAAACCAGTACAAAAACCTATGAAAAGGAGGATGTAGGTTTAGCTATAAAGACACTGTATTAAACTTTAAAACATTTGTCATTATAAACATAGATTGGAAGAACACTCAGCACTCAACTTTTGCAATAGATGATGGTTATTACAGAAAATTACCACTGCTGAAGTGCAGAATACCAGTGAGTGTGGTCTACTCAACCTTAAACAATAACTCAAAACATTCCACTGGCCCATTTTTCTTAAATTTTATCCTGAGTAGAGCAAGAAGGATTTATACAAATGGGGAAGCCATTAGACTAAACAACTTGACAGACAAGAAGCAAGAGTGCTTCCTGGAACCCCAGTAAAGAAGTTTGATGACTTTCCAACTTAGCCCAAGGGAGCAGAAACTGCTTTTCTCACCAGCTCTCAGGTAATACTTTCTCTTCTGGTATGTCAGCAACTCATTTCAATCTCAGTGGAACTATAATCTGTATGTGGGAAACAAAGGAAAGTCAAATGTCCTTGGAAGGATATTAAATTACAGGCCTTAAAAGGTATTCAAATTTAAAACATTAAATAAGTAAATCAATTAATCAGAAGTATTACTGGTGAGACTCAAAAACCAAAGCCTAAAAGATGAAATAAAAGACAACTTTCCAAGTACAAAGAGAAGAAACACAACAGATAAAATTCATCGGTAATATATGAAACATTTGGAGAGCATATCTAGTACCACTTGACCTATAAATAATGAAAATTCCAAAGAAGAAGAAATATGAAAAAGAGTTTTTTTTGAAAAAAAAAAGAAGAATGAAAATTTACTCAAAGAATGACTTGAATCTGAATATTTAGACTAGTAAGGGATGTAGTGATTTTAAAAAGAGAAGACAATGGCTCCCTTTCCCCACTCCGCCGCCCTGGACGCGTGCTCGGTCCAGCCAGGACTCCCTGACCTAGGTAAGCTCCACCCCCGCCCACCCCCAGAACCCCAGGCCAAATAATTCAGTTCAGTGAAAAACGCACAGAAATTGAAAGAAGATCTTAAAACTTAAAACGACAATGCCCAAGTCAAAGTGCAAATCCATGAGAAACAACACTCAAGTAAACAAATCTCCCACTGAAGGAATTAATCCCATAATGTTAGACTCCAACCAGAACAAACCCATGGAAAATGACAAAGAAAGCCTGACCCAGGATAATGACTTTCAAAATATGATCATGTTCAATACTATGAAAGAGGAAATCCGGGAGGAATTAAATAACCAAATCAATCGCTTTGAAGAGGAACACAACAGACACTTGGAAGAGGTGAGAAAAACAGTGCAAGAAACAAAAACAGGCATAGAGCAGTTAAAACAGACTCAAGCAGAGTTTAAAACTGAGCTACAAGACAAGTTATCTTCAACCCAGAATGCCACAGAGAGTCTTATCAGCAGAACTAACGAAGCAGAAAACAGAATTTCAGACCTTGAAGATAAAGTGGGAGTATTAACCAGCTCAATGGAAGAGGTTGTTAAAGCCAAAAAGATACTTGAGAGAAATATCCAAGAGATATGGGACACCCTGAAGAAGCCTAACATGCATATTCATGGAATACCAGAGCAAGAATCTCAAAATACCACCCCTGAGGAAATTTTTCAAACGATCATCAAGGAAAACTTTCCTCATCTAAAAAAAGAGAGGCCCATCCATATACAAGAGGCATTCTGCACCCCAAACAGATATGACCAAAATAGAAGCTTGCCACGGCAAATAACAGTTAAAACACTCCACATTCAAGATAAAGAACTGGTGCTGAGAGCTTCAAGGGAGAAAAAACAAGTCACTTTTAAAAGTAAACCTATTAAAATAACAAATGACTTCTCAGTCAAAACAGTAAAAGCAAGAAGAGCTTGGAGAGACATACTTCAAGTATTGAATGAGCAAAAATGTCAACCCAGGCTGATTTACCCTGCAAAACTATCCGTCATTATCGAGGGAGAAAGAAAAATCTTCCAGTACAAAGACAACTTGAAGGGATACATGTCCACCAAACCAGGCCTTCAAAAAATGCTAGAAATGATACCCAAGCTTAAAGAAAAAAACAGGCATATCCAGGAGAACAGAAGGAAAGTATAACACCATTAAAAGTGAAGCAATGTACTTATAAAAACTACTAAACATAATAAATGTCTGGAATTAAAAATAGTTTCTCCACTATAACACTAAATGTCAATGGAATTAACTCACCGATCAAGAGACACAGATTACAAACTTGGAATAAAAATCATAATCCATCAATCTGCTGCTGCCTGCAGGAAACCCATCTCACCACAAAAGATAGGCACGCCTTAAAAATAAAAGGCTGACTGGGTCATTGCACGTCATCGGAGAGGAGGGCCCAGAGGAAAATCAGGCATGCACAAGAAAGGACTCTCTGGGAACTGGGGTGGGAGGCATGGGGGATGGGGAGGGAGGGGGTGGGGAGGGGGAGGGAAGGGGGTGGGGAGGGAGAGCAGGGGGTACGGGGGGAGGAGGAGGGAGGGAGGGAACTGGTGTACCTATTAAGTTTGTATGAGCTGAAATAATAATAAAAATATATTAATAAAAAATAAAATAAAAGGCTGGTCAACAATTCTACAAGCTAATGGAAGCAGAAAACAGGCAGGGGTAGCCATTATGCTATCAGACAAAGTGGACTTCAAACCAAAGAAAATCATAAGAGACACGGATGTATACTACATTTTAGTCACAGATACAATTCACAAGGAAGACTTCACAATACTGAACATATATGCACCCAACACGGTCCCTCCCACATTCATTAAGCAAACCCTACAACTTCTAAAGCAAGAAATCAATCCTAAAACGATAATTCTTGGGGATTTTAATACCGCCCACTCAACATTGGATAGATCTACAGGTAAAAAACTTAACAGAAACACTTTGGAGCTTAACCAAACCCTTACTGAAATGGACCTTACAGATCTCTATCGTACTTTTCATCCACGCACCAAACAATACACATTTTTTTCAGCAGTACACAGAACTTTCTCCAAAATAGATCACATATTGGGCCACAAAACGAATCTCCACATATACAGGAATGTTGAAATTCTAGCCTGCACCTTATCAGACCACTACGGCTTAAAGCTTGACATCCACAACACAACAAGCAACAGAAAATACACTAACTCCTGGAAACTAAACACTATGATGCTGAATGAGAATTGGATTCAGGAAGAAATTAAAAAGGAAATTGAAGATTTCCTCAAAGTGAATGATAATGAAAATACAACTTACCAAAATCTTTGGGACACAATGAAAGCTATCCTAATAGGTAAGTTCATAGCTCTTAATGCATATATCAAAAAATGGAAACATCAGAAATAAATAAATTAACAATGCAGCTAAAAGCTTTAGAGATACTAGAGCAATCTGGTCCCAAAAGCAGTAGAAGGGAGGAGATTAGCAAAATAAGGGGAGAAATATCTGAAATTGAGATTGGGAAAACGATAGAGAAAATCAACCAGTCAAAAAGCTGGTTTTTGAAAAAATCAATAAGATTGATACTCCCCTAGCTAAATTAACTAAAAGCAAGAGAGAAAAACACAAATTAACAAAATTAGAAATGAACATGGAGTTATCACTACTGATACCCAAGAAATTCAGAGAATTATAACATCATATTTCAAAAACTTATACTCTGTGAAATTTGACAACACGAAAGAGATGGATGAATTCCTAAGTAAACATAACTTACCTAAATGGAATCAGGAAGTTGTGAATTATTTAAATAGTCCTATAACATATGAGGAAATTGAGAAAGTAATATCAAATCTTCCCACCAAAAAAATGTCCTGGACAGATGGATTCAGCACAGAGTTCTACCATACATTTAAGGAGCTAATAACACCAATACTCCTTAAACTGTTCCACCAAATAGCAAAGGAAGGAAAACTACCAAATTCCTTCTATGAAGCTAATATCGTATTAATCCCAAAACCTAATAAAGATACACTTAAAAAAGAAAACTATAGGCCAATCTCTCTAATGAACACAGATGTAAAGATTCTCAATAAAGTCTTAGCAAATCGGATTCAAAAACATATCAAAAAGATCATTCACGGGGATCAAGTAGGCTTCATCCCTGGCACACAAGTTTGGTTGAACATACGCAAATTAATAAATGTAATTCACTATATAAACCAATCCAACGTTCAAGACCACATGATACTCTCGATAGATGCAGAAAAAGCTTTTGACAAGATCCAACAGCCCTTTATGATCAAAACCCTAGAGAAGGTTGGAATGGAAGGAACCTTTATCAATATAATAAAAACTGTATACAACAAGCCCACAGCAAGGATTATACTCAATGGGAAAAAACTTGAAGCATTCCCACTTTGATCAGGAACTAATCTGATCCACTAAGGATCAGATCTAAGGCTGATCAGGAACTAAGACTGTCCACTGTAACCACTTCTTTTCAATATTGTACTTGAAGTCTTAGCTGAAGGCATAAGACAAGAAAGGGACATAAAAGGGATTCGAATCAGCAAGGAAGAATTGAAGTTATCTCTATTTGCAGATGATATGATCCTATACCTGAGTGATCCAAAAACTCCACCAGGAAGCTCCTGGAATTAATACAGAAATTCAGCAGGGTGGCAGGATGCAAAGTAAATGTACAAAAATCAGTGGCCTTCCTATATATGCCCAGAATGGAAGAAGTGAAAAAGCCCTGCAAGACTCAATCCCATTTACTATAGCGCCTAAAAAAATGAAATACCTTGGAATAAACCTAACCAGGGAGGTAAAAGACCTTTACAATGAAAACTTTAAACCCCTAAAGAAAGAAATTGCAGAAGACACCAGAAGGTGAAAAGACCTCCAATGTGCCTGGATTGGCAGAATCAACATCGTAAAAATGACCATCCTACCAAAGGCAATATACAAATTCAATGCTATACCAATTAAAATCCCAAAGCAATTCTTCATAAAGTTGACCAAACAATCTCAAAATTCATATGGAGGCACAAAAGACCCAGGATAGCAAAGACAATCCTGAGTAACAAAAACACTGCTGGAGGTATCACTATACCAAACCTTAGTCTATGCTACAAATCCATAGCTGTAATAACAGCCTGGTACTGGCTCCAAAATAGACACACAGATCAATGGATAAGGGTTGACGACCCAGATATAAGCCCACAAAATTACAGCCATTTGATCTTTGACAAAGGGGCCCAAAAAATCCAATGGAAAAAGAACAGCATCTTCAACAAATGGTGCTGGCAAAACTGGATCTCCACATGCAGAAGATTAAAGCTGGACCCATACTTGTCACCATGTACAAGACTTAATTCCAAATGGATCAAGGCCCTTGATATCAGGCCAGAGACTATAAAAACCATAGTTGAAAGGATAGGGAACTCCCTCAAGCTGATTGGGCTAGGCCAACAGTTCCTAAACAGATATCCAATGGCACAGTCACTGCTACCAACTCTCAACAGTTGGGATCTTGTGAAATTAAAGAGCTTCTGTTCAGATAAAGAGATTGTAACACAAGCTCAAAGGCAACCCACAGAATGGGAGAAAATCTTCACTAACCACATATCTGATAGAGCTCTACTGTACAGAGTGCACAAAGAACTTAGAAAACTAAACACCAAGGAAACTAATGGCCCAATTAAAAAATGGGCCCTGGAACTTAAAAGAAACTTTACCAGGGATGAAATTAAAATGTCTAACAAATATCTTAAAAAATGCTCCACTTCTTTCGCCATCAGGGAAATGCAAATTAAAACTTCCCTGAGATATCATCTCACCCCGGTCAGGATGGCAAAAATCCACAATACAAACAACAACAAATGTTGGAGAGGATGTGGAGAGAGGGGAACTCTCCTACATTGCTGGTGGGAATGCAGGCTCATACAGCCACTCTGGCGAGCTGTCTGGAGATTCTTAAAGAAATTAAAGATTGAAATGCCATATGACCCTGCTATTCCACTTTTGGGAATAACCTCCCATGCAGCAGAGGTTCACCTCGATAGCACAAGCTCGACCATGTTCATAGCAGCACTGCTTACAATAGCAAAGTCATGGAATAAAACCAAATGTCCAACATTTGACGAGTGGATTAGGAAACTGTGGTACATCTATACAATGGAGTACTACTCAGCCATCAAAAATGATGAATTACTGGAATTTGCCGAGAAATGGATGTCATTAGAAACAATCATATTAAGTGAAGTATCCCAGACCCAGAAAATTAAGCGCTATATGTACTCCCTAATAGGTGGCTCCTAGTACCAAACCCACCCAGCCCACCATGAGACACTCAAAGACAAATCTATGTAATACCTACAGTAATTCCAAGGATTATGACCAGGAGGGATGGGGTTGGAGGGCCACACCAGACACAAGGAGAGAGGGGACCATGTTACAGCAGAGAAAATAGGCCTCCATCAAGCACTGCAAGTAAGTAATGAGACACCTGGTTAAGTTCAGAGACTTTTGTTCCTGATAATTTACAACTGAGGGGGTATGATCACACCAGAAGGGGAGGGCATATAGTCTGGCAGATAAAAACTAACCATTTTGCAAATGGGCGTATTACCTCTCCCTCACTGTGGTTTCCTACTTTTATTACATCTACCTTTGAATGTGCTCTTATAACAAGACTCCAGTTTAACAGCTTTTTGTCTCTGGCCAGGGGGTGACATACAATGCCCATCATGATGGAGTGAAGGGCATTGCAGGAGCAGCAAAACTGTAAAAGAAAAATCAACAAACCACAATCCAGAACTTCAGAGACTCTATATCAACCACTTAGAACTAGGCCAGACTAATCTCTCCTCATCCTGAAGCTCAGGGAAATTTGCAGAAGAGGGGGCGGTAAGATTGTAAGAGCAAAAGGATGGGAGGAGCAATGATTTGCAAGATACTCCACACAAGTTAGGGCCGAAGCAACCATAATTGGACTTTGCATGCCCTGCACAATGTCCAATACACTATTGACCCCACAAAGTCTAGCATCTGCTAAAGGCACCAAGGTCCTTGGAGACAAGGGATTGACAGCCACAGTAGTGTTCCTATGCTTAAGGGGAACACAGGAAAGGGTTCAGGGAAATACAACTGGGTCCTTGTATGTCATCGGAGAGGAGGGCCCAGAGGAGAGTCTGGCATGCACATTAAAGGACTCTCTGGGGATTGGGGGGGAGGCACTGGGGGATGGGGAGGAAGGGGTGAGGGGAGGTGGAGCAGGGGGTTCGGGGGGAGGAAAAGGGAGGGATGGAAATGGTGTACCTATTAAGTTTGTATGAGCAGAAATAATAATAAAAAATGTTAAAAAAAAAAAAAGAAGACAATGACCCATGTATAGCAAGATCCAGGTGAAATTTTTGGACTCCAGCATGAACATTTACAAACTGCCAATGAAAATTACTTACAGAAAAAAAAAATTTCTCTTAGACTTCTCAGTAGAGACAGTAAAAAATTTAAAGAATAAAACATGTAATATAGGTATCAAGAAAGATTCAGCCCAGGAATCCCTTATCTGAAGATCATATTCTTCTCTAGGTAGGATGAAAGTTACTTGAGAATGTGCAAAAATTCAAATACTTTCCAAACTGCTACTCTGTCTGAGTAAAGTATGCAAGAATAGTCACAATCTAAGCAGAAACTTTAAAATCTTAGAAAAGGAAATGCATTGCCTATGTTCAAGTAACACCCACAAACAGGTAATGCAAACTGGGTAATAAAACAACAGAGTGATTGAGAATATGTAGAAGAAATATTAAATAATGAAAATTAGACAAAAGAGACTTATTCCAATCAGGAGAATCCCTGAGAGATAAATAACTCAGATGACCTCTGACCTAAAAAAGATCCAAATTCTAGTTCTAGGAATCCTTGAGTAATCTATTTTCCATAACAAAAGAGAATAAATGTAACTAAATCCTGAGCCCTCAGATAGAGTAGATTAAGTTACATTATCTCAGTGGATCAATTTTCTAATACAAATCCTGAAATACATGTAGATTTTCCCAGATACGATTAGTGGGAAATTTGACTTCAGAAGAATTATGAAAAAGGTATACTGTTCTTCCTATTGAAGTAATTACAGTCATGAGCTATAGCCCTCTGGAAATTGGGATAAAGAAGAACAGCCTCTAAAGAACAGACCTGAGGACATTATGACATTTACTCATGGAAATTTGCGTTAGACTGTTAACCACTAAGACTATAAAATAATAATTATGAATGCCTCTGAGTCTCTAAGCTGGTGCTAATTTGTTGTTGCAGCAATAAGAAATTAATACAGAACATCATCCACTCAAGCTGTGCTTTAAAAAGTCCAGGATGTTGTTATTTATTGCTAACACCATCTGTAACCAGCCTAACATGGTCTATCAAAGTCAGGAGAGGCCACATGAGTTAAAACAATTTACTAGGCATATTGAGATAGGAAATATTCTTTAAAAAACAAAATGACAAAATAAAGAACATGAAAGTATAAAGGAATCTCTACTTTTAGGGGAATTCAGAGCTGAAAATCCCAAATGATAAAGCTCCTGAGAAAAAAAGATAAGATAATTTTTGAAGATAACACTGATCTATAACACATAACAAACATTATTATACCCAAGTAAAAATAAACCTTGTTTGAAATGCAAGAAAATCATAATTGATGATGTAGTGATACTAGACTTAATTATCTCTTCTGTAATTAGATACATCTAATGTACCAGAAGCAAGCAAGCAAGGTGTTTGAGAAAATCCAACCAATGAGAGATTAAGCTTTGAAAAAGAAAGCATATTTACACTTTAATATTTCTGAAAACAACTTAAAAATCATTGTGCTAGCCCAAGCACACATAAAAAAATGTAAAACATTTACAAAACGAATGGGTTAATTTCTCTCCTTGTTTTGACCAAATACCTTACAGAAGCAGCTCAAGAGAAGACAAGTTTATTTTGACTTATGTTTCAGATGATATAAAGCATCTTATGGCTGGGAGCAGCTCCTGACCATGTAAGATAGGAATAAAACACATGAATCTTTACATGGTCCTGCGAGAATGGAGGAACAGGATATAACATTAGAAGACCTCAACCAGTGGCCTATGTCTGTCTGTATGCCTTCTGTTCCAAAAGTTGTATAACCTTCACGAACAGTGTCACTGGCTGGAGATCAAGGGTAAAACATATGTGTATGTGGGGTTCACATTAAACTATAAAATAAATTTATTTTTAGGTCACAGTATTTACACAGAATGGAAAAGATAATCTGAGAAAATCTTAACTCTTTGAGCATTATTACATATTATCTTAAATAGAATCCTTGAAGAAAATTAAGCAATTTGATTATATATATATGCATGCACATACACATACACACATTTATATTTTTTCTAATATATATGTATATATAAATATTGTCTTGAAAGTAGGAATTAGAACATGTTTTACTGAAATCTTTTGATATTGTAGCCCTTGAGGAAAATTAAGCAATTTGCATATATATATATATATATATATATATAGTGTGTGTGTGTGTCTATATATATATACTTTCTCTATTATTTATATAATATATATATTCATTCCTGAAAGTAAGAATTAGAACATATTTTGCTTATGGGTATGACTTATATTTGGAAAACAGATGGTCTTCAAAGTGCAAAGAATAAGTGACTGTGAACTGCTTGGTCCTAAACAGGGCATCTAAATCGCCTCCTATCCCAAGGCTTAGGGACTATTGTAGAACAGAGGAAGGTAAGAATGCAAAAACCTGAGGGGGGAGAACAGAGGAAGGTAAGAATGCAAAAACCTGAGGGGGGTGGAAGGGTGCTCTCTAACACCAGGTGAGAAGACCTTCCCTCAGCCAAGCTGTTTCACCTGAAACCTACTAAGATGATGAGAGAAATAATTATCCTCTTAATGAGGCAATGAAGTTAACCTCAGAAGCCCCTCCTTACCATTTTTTGAGTTCTAATTCAAAATGAATAATTTTTCCTTTCCCTTCCCTCTATGTTTTTTTTTTAAATACTGGCCAAAGCTAAAACATGCTTTAAGAGACCAAGCATGATGTTTCCCTAACACTCTGGGTTTTCTCCCACTTTCTTGAGACTCCATTCAGCACCTTTGGTGTTTCTCTGAATACCCCGTCCCTGTGCATTTTTTTGCAGATCCCAAAAAGCACGCTATTCTCTCCTTTATCTCTATCCTCCAGAAATTGGCCAGGATTTGCAACTTTCCTAAACTGTTAACAATTTTTCATATAATGTTCCTCAAGCTTCTTTTCTAAATTCTTTACTAATAAGAGTAAGAACCTACAAAAGAACCCCAACTTCCTAGCAAAAATAAAAATTTCAGTAAAGCACAAGTTATCAAATACACCTTCTTAAAGAAGTACAAAAGATTGTTTCTAGAAAAACTTTCCAAAATCATTTCATATATGCCTGCTTAAGAGATTTCCTGACATGGATACATCACTGTATTCCTATAACAAATCAAATCATAGTTATTCATATTCAAATATTTCAGAAATATACTTATGAACTCTGCTTGGTAGTATTATATTTAGAAATTTCTATTTTTAGGCATAATAATAGCAATTTCACTTCTAGATCAAATTTTTAAAGCAAGTTTAGTAATAACGAAAATTATCAATCTTTTTATTTCTCCCCTAAAGATTGTAATGGTTCTAGAAAGGAATCTTTACCTTTAACATTTAGACATAATTCAACATTGAAAGAAAATAAAGCCTCTATATTTTTCCTATGCCTCCATAGTAATTGGTCATTTATTTCTTTTATACATTTCTGAGGGGTTAAATGTGGAAATTTAGTATTTTACCTAAACATTTTTTATAATTGTTTTGTCTGAATTTTATGTAGTATTACCCTTTATATTTAGAAAAATCTGTATTTATTATTCTTGCTCTTAATTATTAGACTTCACTTATATTTTCAACTGTAGCTCACGATATTGCTGTGTCATGATTGTGGTCAAGCATTTGTAAATTGCAAACCTCCTCCATTTCATTTCCTTAATGTTTTCTTCATCTTTGTGCTCAGTTTAAACTTTGTTTTCTTTCCATGAAGTCTCAGACTACAGGCAGACCAAGTGCCCTGGGGTCTTTACTGTGGTTTGCAGACCAATCCCTCTTCTTTTGTAACTTAACCAAAAATATAAGGTATCATGTAGCAAGTTCTGTACCCTGTTCTGCCTTGTTTCTTTAAGATTTTAGCATCTGCCTAACTGCACTATCTCCAATGATACCTTTGCTATAAATCTGATGACTCTCCAGTTTTCTCAGTCCCAACAGGATATCTCAATTAAAACATTGTATTTATCTGGGATTGAGAAGTTTTCTGGAACAAGATTTTCAAAGGAAAACCACAGCCATATTGTAGAGAAGATTTTCCTCTGCTTGGCCTTAAGCCGAGTAGTTTCAGGATTCTTTTAGACTTTCCCTCTGATATCTTGGGCCTTCAGATCCTTAGCCTTATTTTGATAATCTCACCTTCACAGCTTGCATGACATAGATAGATACCCTCCTATTGGAGCCTATTTTGAGATGTCATATAAAGGCTGAATTCAAGATCCAGCAAACCTGGGGATCCCTTACTAAATCTGGCTCCAAAGTGACTTTTCTGCATTCTGAGAGCTTAGCATACAGAGTTCCTCAGGGTTCATTACAAATACAAAGCAAACCATATGGGAAAACCTTAATCATAGTAGTAAATGATCAGCTAGGCTTGCTCAAGGGTAAGAAACAGCATAACATATTTCTCTAGTTAGTACTCTGAAGCATGAGGTTGCCTATCAGTTCCTTCCCATCATTCTGGGATAAGGGAAGTGTTCCTTCCCTCGAGTCCCTGTGTCAAAGGTTTGCTATCAGTCCTTCCCAGCATCCTGGGAGCAGAATATGAACATATCTTCCTTCAAGCCCCCACATCAGCAGAAACTGCAGAAATCTGTTAAAGCCTTATTGTTCTTAAAGGATATTGGGGGAAGGGAAGAGTGATTGCATCTTAGTTAGTCATTTTATAGCATTCCTAAGACATGTTACTATCGGTATCATGAAACTCTCCATGATGTGAGCTAATCCTTCTCTGTGACTGGGAACTCTGCCAATAATGTTTGCTCTGAGTTCTGGAACTTCTTTATGCCCCTATGCACAGATATAATCTTGGCTTCAGCTGTTACCCTTTCTGTGCTTAGATTGTATCCCTCACCATTTCTAGTGCTCTTTGTCTATCATCTCATTTTCTCTGCCTCTGTCTCCCTGTATCTCATTTCCTTGGTAAAACAATATTTGACTCCAAGTCTCTGTCTATTCTTTTCCTATATTCACAGAGTTGACCTTTGACTTTAAAATTAAGACTAAAACATGCTGAATTCTCTTCAACTAAATCCAGACTGTATTTCTCTGGTGCAGCAAAATTTAGATTTCACAATTTGTCTTAGCTTCACATATTTAACACTTCTTCTCCTATTTTAGCTGAGAAATTATTTTTTTCTCCTTCGTTGAAGAATGGCCCCAGGGAAATGGATGGCTCAGGGGTTAATCCTTTGCCTCACAAGCAAAAGGATCTGAGTTTGGATTCCCAGATTCCACATGAAATGTGCCAGGCAGACAGATATGGAGGGGCCTGTTACTGCAATCCCAGAAGGCAGAGTCTAGAAAACTCCTGATCAGAACAGTAAGTACTTGTAGCAAACCAGGATGATTCCTAATGTCACCCTTGGGCCTCTGCAGGTGCACACACTCAAGTGCACTCTTGTACACATGCTCATACATATATGTACAAACACACACACGCACTCACACATGTATATATATGCACACACATGCAAAGAAAAACAACTATTGAGATCCTACATAAGCTCACATCATTTCTGCTCTAGGACATTAGATCTCAATATACATCTTCCTCCCCCCACACACACACACACACCTGTCCCTGAGGCTTTGAAGTCACTCTCTCTTAGCTGTTTGTTCTCTGTTCTCTCATCTTCATAAAGACTTCATCAAGCGAATTGTCCCTTATCTCTTCCATTCCGGTGTTATTCCACCCAACACACATCATACAGGAATAATTCCTTTCCCAAACCATTCCCATATCCTTACTTTCCTTCATCTACATTTTGTTCAATTCTCCTTTAACCCAAAGCTCTACTTAAAACCCTCAAACACTCACTATCTTGAGACCCTCTTATTCTTCCTAGCACATTCTAAGGGGGTTTCTCACTCATCATTTTGGCAAAGCAGCATTCCTCACCACTTCTCATGTTTTCTAACCTGCCAAATTCAATCACCACTTGATAATTGCCTTCAAAGCTTTGATTCATCACTCCATCCTTGAAATGTTACTATGACTTGGCTCCTGAAACACCAGCAGTCTACATTTGTGATTCTCCTACCTCACTGGCCCAGATTCCTTTTCCTATTCCACTAAATTTTGAACATCTCAGAGTTGACTGAGGCTCAATAGATACAGATCCTTCTGTCTGCACCCACTTGGCAGTGCCATCTCATCTCATCACTTCCAATAATTTGTATCCTGACCACAGAGCTATTTCCCTCAATGAAGCCACATATTATTTTACATTTAGCACCAAATCCTTAGGATTTATTTTCACTTAATAAATTGTATTATATTGGCATCTAATATTCTTTATATAATTTGAGTGCACTTCTTTTGTTAGAAGTTAGGAATGTTCCTTTTTCCATTTAATTTTCTTAGAATTACATCTCTCTCTCTCTCTCTCTCTCTCTCTCTCTCTCTCTCTCTTTGTGTGTGTGTGTATGTGTGTGTGTGTGTTGGTCGGTCTATCTATGTATGTGTGGGGGCACTTGATTGTTTGTGCCCATGGGGCCCAAGGGTGACATTAGAATTCATCCTGGATTGCTATTCCACCTTATTGCTTTGCTCTGGGATTTCCCAGGCTCTTTCAGAGCTGAAGGTGCAGGACCTCGCCATGTCTTCCTGGCATTTTTATGTGGGATCTAAACTCAGGTCCTTTCACTTGTAAGGCAAAGGCTTTAACTCCTGAGCCATCTCCCCAACCTAAAAGTACATTTCGAAGAATAGAGGTCTAAATGAAACTTTCTTTAATTAGCACTATTTATTGGAGCAAGAAATCTTTGTCTTCCACAAAGTCACTGTGTTTTCTAAAATTATTTTATTTTTCTAGTTTTACAAACATACCTTCCTCTCCCTTCACCTGTCTATCTTTCTCTCCTCCAACCCTCCTGCCTGTCTGCTTATGGGGGCTCCAGGGTTCTCCTCAGACTGTCTGCATTAGTATGGGCTCTGTTGCAGATTATGTGGCCCTTCCTTGGATAGACACACTGACAGGGACACTCTCCTTCACTTGTCTCACCCTTGCACCCAAGGTTCCACCTGCATGTAATTATTTCCCCTGAGTCCTTGCTAGTCTATGGGGAATGCTGATATGCCAGTCATAGTGCAAGTCTGGTGAGAATAAGTCTCATTGCTGTGAGTTCTTGGATGCCCTATCTTAAGTGGAATGTGCTGGCTGGTAGTGGATCTCCTTATCTTTAGGCCCTTGCAATCTTACCCGCCCCCCTTTTCCCCAAGATTCCCTGAACCTTAGGATGGGAAGAGATTTGGATGGCCTGATTCTAGGTGAGCATTTTAGGGTCACTGGTACTCTGCACTCTGGTTGGTTGTTGCTGTCTATTTCACTGCTCTTCCATTGCACCAGGGTGTGTCTTCTTGGGTGTTTATCTTTTCTTTTGTAAAGATAAAATGAGAGGCATTTAGATTGAGACTTACTATCTGGTGTTTCTGGTTAGTATCAAGGTATCTAATCTTGACTTCTGTCAGTTTTCTCTCCTTCCTCTGTTTAGACTGGTTTACTTTGCTGGGCATGTGTTCCCTGTCATTGAGGGTAGGAAAGGATTAGGGTTTAGAAAAAAGGTAGTTAGTTACTTGGAGACTAACCCCAGTTCCTAGTCCTGTTCTTCTCCCTTAAAGACTTTTCTTACATAAAAGCCTTATTTTAACTGTTTGCCCCTGTTCCTTTGCTTCTGTTCTGTTGGGGTCTTCTTTTACCCCGTCAACCCCCGCTTGTGTCCCTTTGTCCCTTTGCATTTGTGGGTATTGTAAAAGTTTCTGTTTGATTATATCAAACTGAATGTTTAATGCTAAGATATACTTATAAGGGAGAATATATAACATCTATCTTCCTGCATCTGGGATATTTCACTCAGTGTGATTTCTTTCAATTCCATCTATTTGCTGGTAAATTTCATTCGTTCTCACAAGATGAATTTAAAATGTCTAATAAGCATCTTTTAAAAATGTTCTACCTCCCTAGTCAATAAGTAGATGCAGATTAAAACCATCCTGAGATATCATCTTGCTGTAGTCAGAATGGCAAAGATCCAAAACACAAACAAGAACAAATGCTGGTGTGGATTCAGAGAGAAGGGGACCCTTATACATTGTTGGTGGGATTGTAAACATATACAGCCCCTTTGGAGATCAATTTGGAGGTTCCTAAAAAGGTTAATTCCATATGACCCAGTTATACCACTATTGGGAATTTTCCCAAAGAACACTGCATCCTGCAACAAAGTCATGTATATAGCTATGTTCATAGCAGCTCTTTTCATAATAGCAAAGAAATGAAAACAACCTAATTTTTCAACAGTTGATAAATAAAAAGTTAATGAAAATGTGGTATACATACACAATGAAATACTATTCAGCTGTCAGGAAAGATGAACTAATGAAACTTGCCAGCAAAGTCACTGTTTTAAGGGTTAGAATTATCTTTAGTTTAAAGAATCACATAGTGATATTAACAGTGACATTAATGTAGTTGTTGCATTTATGGCAATCAGAGGTGGAGATGTATAGGTTTAATATAGTTAATTGTCATTATTATTGCTTAGTTGATTAAATGCATAGGTGGCCAGCTCAGAATATAGGTAAGCTCATCAAAGTGAGATATTGTCTTCTATAACATGCTCAAAAATTCAGATTTTTAACAATAGCTCTTTCCTAGAGACATCCAAGAAGCACAAATTCACTGTCAGTCACAAATTATAAGCAATGGAAATTAGACCTGCTGGAAACAACTAATGAATGAATGAATAAATGAATGAATGAATGAAAAAATAAGTAAATAAATAAATCAGAAGGATACTGGGTAGCTTACAAAATTGGAAAGAATGTGAAAAATAAAACAGAAAAACAGGTAGGAATAATGAATGCTCCAGAGACTGTTAGGCAGGAAGAGTCTGGCATGCTGGTTCCTCTGGCTGTGTTAGTATGTATGTCTTCTAAGTGTCTTGATACAGTCTGCCAGCTAAGACATTTTAGAGAGGGTTGTTGCATTTATTCAACATATCTTTACCTTTTGTTTGTCAGAGTACTAGCTGTTACACCTACAATAATGAACAAAACAGATACAAGTACTTTATGAAGCATGTGGTATTATGGAGAAAAACAGACAATAATGATAAATATGAAGATTGTTGCAGTTACTCTTCTTTTTGCTGCTGTGAGACAACACTTCGACTCAAGCAAAGTAAGGGAGAAAGGAATATTTATTTGGCTTGTGGTTATAGAATATATAAAGGGATATAATATAGCCCATTGTGGAAGGAATCTCATAGCAGAAAGCATAACTCGGAGGCAGAGACAGGAAGGTGGTTCAAGTCACACTGTTATGATGAAAGCAGACAGCACAAGAGCAAATCGAGGAAACAGAGCTGGGCTTACAAACCTTAAGGCCTGCCTCCAGTGACTTATCTTCTTCTAGTAAGGCTCCATCTCCTAAAGATGCTACATCCTTCCCAGACATTAACATCAGAAAAGGATTTAAACACATGAACCTGTGGAGATGATTGACATTCAAACCTTGACAAAGGTGAGTGAAATGTATTTGAGGTATTGGATGCCAAGGTGACTAAACTGTGCATCTCCCCATTGTAGTCTCTATAGTAATCAAGAAAAGCTTCTCCTCCCTCCAGCCCCATTTTCATGTGTACCTTTATGTGTGATACAGGCATATGTGCATGTTTGAATGTGTGCAGATACTTGAGTGTGCACATAAAGAAAACTGAAGATGATAGCAGGAATCATTCTTGATAAAATAATGTCAATAACATTTGAAGCATATGCAAGTATTTCCTATTATTTCTTATTTACCTAGTAATATATTTATTGGCCACGTTGATAAAGGTGTTACAAAAGTCAGTTAAGCCATGTGTTATCTTATTGTCTATATTATTCTTATGATTCTCTTGATGTCCTAAATTACTATCCATCTTTTATTGAGAAAGTTAACTAGAAATTCAGCATGATGATTTCTCTGCTTGAGGTTAGAGAAGAGGATTTACAACCAATAACTTTCTCTCTGTGTCCCCTGTTTCTTTCCTGAGATTTAGCTTCTGGACTCCTAAATAATGGGAAATTTTGTGCATTCTTCCACTATCACATGACTCCAATTCTCACCCCTGTATTTTATAAATTCCATGAATGTCCCAAATTCTAGAATCAACCTTAACAATTTTACCCATGACCTTTGCCAGTATCTCAAAATACTGATCTCATTGACTACAATCTGGGAATAACTATGCATTGCTAGAGTATAAAAGGCAATCATCGCACCTTGCTCAGAGTGATGAAGTGCTGTTGATCCATATCAAGTCAGATCATAGAACATATAAAACTGCATAAAATTATAGACAAGTGAGAATGTGTCTCCACTGACCTCCACAGCACATAGCATCACTGATCTGGGGGTGACGAGAAGGACAGATACCATTTCTTGTGTTTTCCCCCTAAGTGTTTACACTGATCATTCATTTTGGCAATGAGCTCAAGGTTATGCTGTCAGTGCAAGATCATTAGCTTTACAATTTTTTCAAAAGCGTTTGCCTTAGCAAATGTTCCTCCCAACGCCAGTGAATGTGTTTATGTCCAGGTGTAAATCCTGCTGCTGGAAGAGCTGCCGTGCTAATTACACTGGCTGCTGTTCTTCACTTCTCTATGCATGACTTGGGCAGTAGAAATTCATCAGAAACCTTCTCTTCCTGAACGACATTACATGGAGCTTTAAAAGCATCAGTTTGAGCAGTTGTGCCTTGGTAAGCAATTTCCTCCTTTCATTAATCCAAGGCAAAAGCTAAAGAGCTGTGCCCCTTAACCCCAGTGTCATCAAGAAAACAGGGAAAGTGATAAATGTCTAGTTATTTTTGGTTAAAGTGGTGTCAGTTAAATGCCAGAAAGTGCTCTGCCTAATGGATATTTTGCCCTCTCTTCCTGACAGCTCCTTGAAAGGGACATGGCATATATGGTGGGGTAGGAACTTGAGACGGCACATTGGACTCTGCAGAGCAATTAGAATATGTATGATACTGTGTCCAGAGTGTGCTACAAGGATAATACATTTTCAAAATAGCAAAGAACAAAATCTAGGGGAAAGAAAGGCACGCAAAAATGATTATAGGGACAACGAAAATAGCTTAGAAGTCAAGGATGCTTGCTGCCAAGTTTGACAGTCTGAGTTCAATCCCCAGAGCTTACATAGTGGAAGGAGAGAGCTGATTTTCTAAAGTTCTCCTCTTACCTGTGGATCATGACATGAGCCCATCTATTTCTCTCTCTCTGTCTCTGTCTCTCTCTGTCTCTCTCTCTCTCTCTCTCTCTCTCTGTGTCTCTCTCTCTGGAATAATCACAATAAAATTTTTGTTAAGAAGTAATTGTAATACCATATGATATTTGGGACAGAAAATTTACATTTTTCCCTGAGAAGAAGAGAGGGCATATAAGCAAAAGAGATGGCTTTTTGGGGGGAGCAGATTCATCAGGTTTAATATTGGAGGCGTGACTTTTTCTGATTTCCATGTTAGTTACATTTTTCATGACTGTTACTTGACAAACAACAACTTCTGGGGGAGCCGAGTATTTTGCTTTAC
Organism: Typhlomys cinereus; assembly: GCA_023101885.1. Lineage (NCBI taxonomy): Eukaryota > Metazoa > Chordata > Mammalia > Rodentia > Platacanthomyidae > Typhlomys > Typhlomys cinereus. Next base: position 6,213,747 of record JALPQD010000026.1, read on the forward strand.
AACTCAAGGCACGAAGTCCATCGCCATGGGGAAGGCATGGTGGCAGGAGTGTCCACAGTCAAAAAGGGAATGGGGGCGCCTATCTGCTTCCTCCCCTCTTCCCTCTTTATTCATTGTGGTTCAGCCCAGGGTATAATGATGACTTAGCATAGCCCTTCCCTTCTTGGTTAACCTTCCCTGGGAACACCTTCCCTGATATTCCCAAAGATGAGCCTCATTAATGCACTGGGTATTCTTCATCTAGCCCAGATGACAACTGAAATTAACCATTGCAATATCCTAGGTGACAGTTCAACAGAATGGACTTAAAAATCTCTTTAATACTTCACTTTGAATATTTCTGTCACATATATCACTTGCTTTTGCTCAATGCTCCTTCAATTATCCTTGAAATATATTTTGTGTTTTCAGTATCACCAAACAAATTATACATATTTTCATTGCTAATTGACAGCTGTGAGCAGCAGGCAGCAATGTCTAGAAAGAGTAGCTGTCAGTTTAAGGGGAAACATGATGATATTTTCAAAAGAATAGAAAATAAACTCTCTGTTTAGGGGGAAGAAGGATTACCCTGAAGTTTGAGGGCAAATGACAAATAGAGGCAGGATTGGAGAGCTACTTTGAGTATATCTTGTTCTAATCTCAAGAAACTTCCTGGAAAAGGTGTATCTGATTGTACACAGTCTTTATAATCTCATTCCTAGCAAGAAATCAACCAAAATGCAAGTGTTGAACTAACTTCTAGCAGCCGTTCAATTGCAGTAAATGAGTAGATCCACAGAATCAGGAAACGATTTCAGCTCTGGTTTGGTCACAATGAAGATGTGTGGCTTTATGTAACATTTTTGAGCAGTGTTTGGCAGTCTTTGAGATGGGCTTCTGATTATGGTGACTATCAAGACAAATAAGAAAGTGTATTAATCAGGGGCTCTGCAGAGCAAAAAGTAAGAGAGAGAGAGAGAGAGAGAGAGAGAGAGAGAGAGAGAGAGAGAGAGAAACAAAGAAAGAAACAAAGAAACAAAGAAAGAAAGGAAAAGAAACTGTCTAATGTGCTGAGCCAATGACATCTGGCAAGATCAAGATCCTCACTAAGCAATCTGCAGACTTGGGGAGCTGGTGGTGCAGGTCTTGTCTCAAGTACAGCTCAAAGACAATCAGGCAAGAGAAACATGATCCTTCTATTTTACTCACAGACATCAGAGTTTTAATTCCATTTGCCCTTCAACAGATTGGATCAGGCCCACTGACACTGTAGAGAAATCTGATTTATACCATCCTAGAATTTAAATGTTAATCCCATCCAAAGAAACCTTTAGAGAACACTTATAATAATCCCTGACTACTCTGTGGCCCAATAAGCTGAAATATAAAATTAACCACATCACAAGAAAAATTACAGTGCAAAGTGACTGTGAGATTATTCATGTGGTCATTCACATCACCCTAACACTTCCTTCTAAATCTTGCTGAAAAATAGAGAATGCTAATTTTTATATTCAATAAGTTGTTTGTATTTAAGGTCTTTCACATTGGCTCTGTGCTTGGCTTGGGGATACAATGGTAAGACTCTTAATTTCTCCTGGCCATTTTCACCTGCTGCCAAAACATCCTTCCCCCAGAGGCTGCCAGACAGAAACACTGACAAATTGTACTCAGTATTGGGGAGAATGAAGCACAAGAGGACTGTCTGACCCTTGGACAGGGAATGAAGTGGGGTTGTCCCAGTTTCCTTGACTATGTGTGGAGAAAGAGACAAAATACATAAGGAGAAGAAATAGAAAGAGCTGCTGTCTAAACACCTCGCTGAGCACGACATGTTTGCAGGCAGTTGAGGTACATCTCTGAGCAGACCAGAGGAAAATCCATCCTTTGGTGATGGATGCGGGGGCAGGGGGGTGCATACATAGTGAATCAGTCGAATTAGGGCATAAAATGGCAGGTTACTTGAAAAGGTAAACAACACAAAACAGAATCAGTTATCTCAATAATGTAAGAATCAGACGTTGCAAAAAAAAAAAAAAAAAGCATAGCAAACTATTATGAAACAGAGCACTAAAATCTGGCCTCACTAAAATGGTGGTGCTTGAGCAAAGATTTGGAGAAATCCAGGATGCTAAGTCAGTGAGATAGCTCAGTGGGTAAGGCACTTGCTTGCAAACCTGATGACCTGAGTTCAGTTCCTGGAAGCTTGCATGGTGAAAGGAGAAAACTGATTCCAAAAGTTGTTCTGACTTCCACCCATGTGCCATGGTATGTATATGTTTCTCTCTCTCTCTCTCTCTCTCTCTCTCTCTCTCTCTCTCTCTCTCTCAAATGAATAATAAAATTAAAAACCAAGAAAAACAAGAGTGCTGACCATGTGGGCCTGTGAAAGAAGACTACTGTAGAGATCAGGGCACAGATGAAAGTCTAGCAGTACTTCAGTGTGTAGGAGATGAGTGAAGGAAAAGCAAGAAGGCCTACGACCAGCATGAACTGAAGTGCACAGAGACATATGTGAACAGGGGTTATGTGAAGAAGGAAACGCGTGCACAGAGTCAAGCATGCACAGAGGCATGCACAAGCACAGTGCAGGGCAGGCGCCTTTACAGACAAGCTCATTTGATTACCATAGCACTGGTGTGAAGTTTTATAGTTGAGACTATTTTATACAGTTTTATAGCTGAGAATGAGGTTTGTAGTTGCAACATGCCCAGTCTTAAATTTTGTTAATCCAGTTCCACTCATCTCAGAGCTTACCAAAGACTTCTTAGTAGCTAATTTCTAGAGACCTCGTTTGGATCCTGGGTCTGTGAACTAGAAGCTGCGGTTCAAAGACAGATATTTGACCTCTCTGAGCTTTCCATGTGGGTGGAATGTGAATTGAATGAATTAACTCATTTGGAGTGTTTATAAATACTACTCAGCATACACTAATTACTCAGAAAGTAGTAACTACTGCTGAATTTTATTCCAAGTATTTACTGTAGCAACTAGTGTGAGTCTCCTTCTAGCAATGTGAGATGAGCTGCCTTACAGATGTTGATGACTAATAGATGAAGAGGACTAAGGATATGGTTTAATAGGTAAAAGTACAAAGACACTTTCCAGTCCTTGCAAACCTCAAACTTCATTTATAATTAGGGGGCTGAGAATCTCTATGCAAATCCAGCCATGGAACTTCTGATTAGTAGGAAGCAGAGGTAGGATTATGGGAAAGCTTTCCTAGCTTCTAGTGCATTCTTGAATTACCAGTCTTAGAGCCAGAGAATCAAATCCTTCCAGATATCCAGCATGAGCCAGAGAAGAGACAGTTAATACATGAGGCATTTCAGGGCCAACCAGAAATCCCTATAGTTTCAGGTGCTGGTTTTATCCTAAATAGGGGCTCCAGGAAGCACCAGGGTTTAACGGAAATAAGGTTCTATTCTTCTGTTCTTGCAAAAAAGCCCACAATTAAAATTCCTTAGTCTCTTATTCTTTTTATTAAGGAATGAGATCTTGCAGGTAGCATTCCAAACATCACTTTCCACTAGTTTGTCTCTCTACAGGGAGACTAAGAACATCATGGCCTAGTTAGCCTGGTGTTTAGAGCAGGAAAACAGCAGAGATCCTGCCTCTATAAAAAGAAAAAAAATAGAATAAGGACTAACACTTGAGGTTATCTTCTAACTTCTACACTGTGTGTTGGCATATATACATGCATCATATGCAATTGTGCATACACAGAATGTATATATATATATATATATATATATATATATATATATATATCATACCACAGTACACACACACGTACACACATGAATGAGAGCTAAATTCTGTAAGTCTAGAAGGCTATAAGATCTAATCAGGAAGTGATACTGCAGAAGGTGGAGGATTAAAGAAATGGATATAAATAGTATTTCACTTTGTTAATAGTGCAAACTTCTGAAAGCTTTTAGACACTGGATCAGGTTAGACTTGTGAATACGTTGCTGTAATGGCAATATGGAGAGTATTGGGAGGCAGATGAGGGGGAGAACAGTTAGGAAACATTCCTAGTACTCCAAAAAGAAGTCAGGGGACTGAGGTAGGCTTCAAGTGACAAGGACACTAAGGATACTAAGGCAGTAAGTACACCAGGGACATTATTAAGCATGTGTTTGTAAATCACCTAGGCTAACTCCTGCCCTATTACTAGGTAACAGGGGATCAGGTAGGAACTGATGTAAACAGCTTTGGAGCCTCCTTGTCAGATCAGAAGAGTCCAAATGATTGGTCAAGAAGGGAGCCTGTGAGGGACAGGACAGCCCTGTGTTTCTTCCTCCTACAGCCTTGCTTCCAGAAGAGAATGCTACCTGAGTGCAAGTCACAGGCCAAAGTCTACAGAATCCCAGAAATGATTAGCAAGAGGTGTTTAGACAGGCTCCCACCCTGCACTAGGCACCTGACCAGTATTTTGCAGAAAAAGGTTCATGAAAAGTATATGTAAGAGTTATTTTTTCACATGTATGAATGCACATGTGTAAGAAAACATCTATGAGGGTGCATGTATGGATGCATAGATACATTTGTGTGTTGAGGTCCAAGGTTTATGTCAAGAATCATCCTTGATTGCTCTTGTACTTTATTCCTTGAAGTTGGATTTGTCAGTCAAACCCAGAGCTGAGCAGTAGAACAATTCTCAAAATCTGGCCTGCTTTGGAACTCACCAATCTCCTCCTTCAGAGGCTAGAGATTAGAACTCTACTTCTGCAGCTTGCAAGGCAAGCCCTTTAATCACTAAGCCATCTCCTTAGTCTGCTCGTGTGACTTTTTCTGTGGAGGAACAGCTGCCATGCTAGCTGAGTCAAGTGACTGTGGTCTAGGGATGTGTGGGATGCTGAGCCATTGGGACTTGAGTTTCAGGAGTCTGACAAGCTTGTAAAATTCTCACTGTATATTCAGGCATGGGCTGTACAGCTCGTAGACCATTCCTGGACTTTTCCCTTACATGAACTCATTCGTTTCTTTAATAATTGAAAGAAGTGATGCTCTTCCTTAAGTTAACCACAAACTGGAGTCTTACATCTTTGATAAAGATTATTCAAACGTTCACAGTCATTCCAGAAGCATTGATTTCAGACAGGGCTCTTCAAATAATAGTCACCTCTGCTTGGTTCTTTCTGGGACATACATTAGAATGATTCTGTGCAACTAATGAAAGTTTAAACATTCCAGAATTAGTTGCTTTTGCATTTGGTGATTAAATACCTGACAAAACTGCTTAAGCAAGGTTTATTTTGACCCATGACTTCAGGGGTTTCTCTCCACAGTTCACAGTCCTATTGATCCTGGGCCTAGGGTAAGGTAGAACATGGTTACAGGATCATGTGGAGGGACTGCTGACCTCTTAATAGAAAGGAAGCAATGACATAGCCAGAGAGGAGTTTCTATGTCAGTTAAACTGTACTTGCTAAACTGGAGGAAATCTTTCAAAATAACAGCACCAACTAGGGATCTAGCATCCAAAACATCATCCTATGAGAGATATTTCACTTTAAAACCATAACCTTCTAGACCTCATTATCCATAATTAAATATGCTTAGATTAAAGTACCCATATAATCATAGAAAGGTCTGTCCCAATGCTCTAGACACAGAAAACATAATAAACACAAAGTGTCTGTGTGATCTAAGTGTCTAAGTATAAGGGACAGGTTTTGGAAATGCAAAGTCGGCTATCTTCAATGGAAAGGGCATGTATGGGAAGAACAAAATTAACTGCTTAGACAACACACACAGTCAGCAACCTGACCAGACTGCTATACTTTTTCCCCTGGTGAAGAAAACACTGGCCACACTAAGTTATGTGTACTGTGTCCTCCAGATAGCATATGGGGTGGATATTATTATTATTATTATTATTATTTCTGCATATATTCAGAAGAGGGCTAAGTTACAGGAGGTAAAAGACTGATCCAGGATCACAGAGGAGGAATTATAGTCTCGCCACCTCCATAATCAAAGTACAAGGAAAAACCTTGATGGTATTAATAGCAGGTTTTTCCAGGTGAGTGAAATGCAGAGGTCTTACCAATTTATTTTTAAAACAGGAAATTGTGTTGTTCTGACATAAGTTAAGCTACTAAAAACAGTCTGCTTCTTTACATAATGCCTGACTTTATCTTAACATTTATTGAAATTTCTTAATTAAACAATACCATAATGAAAATAGTATTTGGAAAATTTTATCATAGATAAGGTCTTTCTTGAAAATTTGATAGAAGATAATGTGAAAAAACATAATTTTAAATACTCAGATTTTTTTTTATTTGCTTAATTTTTTTTTTACTTCCACTAATACAAACTTAACAGGTACACTGGTCACCTCCCTCCCTCCAACCTCCCACCGTCCTGTGCCCCCCCTTCTCTGTCCCCCAGTGCCTCCCCTCCCATCCCCGGAGCATCCTTTAATGTGCATGCCAAACTCTCCTCTGGGTTTTCCTCTCTGATGAGGTGCAAGGACCCAGTGGCATTTCTCAGAACCCTTTCCTGTGTTCCCCGTAAGCATAGGAACACTACTGTGGCTGTCAATCCCTTGCCTCCAAGGATCCTGGTGCCTTTAGCAAATGCTAGACTTTGTGGGGTCAATAGTGTGTTGGACATTGTGCAGGGCATGCAAAGTCCAATTACGATTGCTTTGGCCCTAACTTGTGTGGAGTATCTTGCATATCATTGCTCCTTCCATCCTTGTTCTCTTACAATCTTACCGCCCTCTCTTCCTCAAATTTCCCTGGGCTTCAGGATGGGGAGAGATTAGGCTGGCCTAGTTCCAGGTGGTTGATATAGAGTCTCTGAAGTTCTGGATTATGGTTTGTTGATTTTTCTTTTGCAGTTTTGCTGCTCCTCATTGCCCTTCACTCCATCCTGATGGGTATTGGATGTCACCCCCTGGCCAGAGATAAAAAGCTGTTAAACTAGAGTCTTGTTATAAGAGTATATTCAAAGGTAGATGTAATAAAAGTAGGAAACCGCAGTGAGGGAGGGGTCAATCACCCATTTGCAAAATGGTTACTTTTTATCTGCCAGACTATATGCCCTCCCCTTCTGGTGAGATCATACCCCATCAGTTGTAAATGGTCAGGAAGGAAAGTCTGTGAACTTAACCAGATGTCTCATTACTTACTTGCAGTCCTTGATGGTGGCTTATTTTCTCTGCTGTAGCATGATCCCTCTCTCCTTGTTTCTGGTGTGGCCTTCCTACCCCATCCCTCCTGTTCATAATCCTTGCAATTACTGTAGGTGTTACAGAGATTTATCCTTGAGTGTCTCTAAGTGGATTTGGTACTAGGAGCCACCTATTAGGGAGTATATATGGTGCTTAATTTTCTGTGTCTGGGATACTTCACTCAATATAATTGTTTCTAATGACATCCATTTCCCAGCAAATTCCAGTAATTCATCATTTTTGATGGCTGAGTAGTACTCCATTGTATAGATGTACCACATTTTCCTTATCCACTCATCAACTGTTGGACATTTGGGTCGATTCCATGACTTTGCTATTGTAAACAGTGCTGCTATGAACATGGTCATGCTTGTGCTATCGAGGTGAATTTTTTCTGTTAAATACTCAGATTTGAGAGTGATGTGCTTTGTTATTTTCTTCCAATTTTTCTTCATTCTTTTAAATTGATTCATAAAATTCTGTGTGTTTATCTCAGACATGCTTGGGGGAAGCAGAACGTCACATGGGTAGAGGGGAGGCCAGCACACCACAGCACCTCCAGAGGATGTGCAAGTTCTCTATTGGCCAAACAAGGGTCACGGGAGGAGAAATGTCTGCACGACTCCCACTATCCTGCAGGACCAAGTTCTCCTTGATTGAACCTCTCTAAAGGATGATAAGTCTTTCTTCTGACACTTGGAGTCTGAAACCAAATTCCCCGGTCTTCCAGGCCACCAGGTAGAGAGGAACAGCTGGTACCAGCTGCGCATAGGATTAGCCTCCCAAGGCTGCTGAGAACAGAACCTCTGGGTCTTCCCTAGAAACGCATATGGGCTGTTGCCAGCTTTTTCTCCTTGATAAAGCAGTTCTGGAGACAGACTCTCCTTCAGGATCCTGAAACAACGGTAGACAGTGAAACCTTGTCCAGGTGAGAATGAGAAGTCACCATAGAATCTTGAATGTGTGACTTGCCTGCCAGTAATGCATTCTGAATTGACACATTTTTTAAAAAAATTGATTGTGTGTGTGTGTGTGTGTGTTCGTGCGTGCATATCAGAGGGCACGTGTGTCCCTGTAAAGGACCAAGGGTGACTTCAGGAATCATCTTGGATTGCTTATACCTCCTTTTTTAGCTTCACTCTGGGATTTCCCAGGTTTCACCCTCCGGGGCTGGAAATGCAGGCCACGGCCATTTCCACCTGGTGTTTTTACATGGGACCTGGGATCTGAACTCAGGACCTTCTTCTTTCAAGGCAAAGTCTTTTTTCTTTAATTTTTTTATTATAACATTTTTTAAATTTTTTTATTATTATTATTTATTCAACTGTGTGCATGTGCGTGTGTATGTGCACGCGTGTGTGTGTCTGTGTCTGTGTGTGTGTGTGTGTGTGTGTGTGTGTAGAACCACGGACGAATCGGGAACCACCATGGCCGCCTCCACCTCCTTCAGCCCCGGGATTCACAGGCTCTGCCCTACCAGGACCAGAAGTGCAGGCCGCCCCCGCTTCCGCCTGGCATCTATACGTGGGATCTGGGATCCGAACTCAGGACCTTCCGTCTGCAAGGCAGAGGCTTAACCCCTGAGCCACCTCTCCAGCCCCAACATTTTTTATTACTATTTCCGCTCATACAAACTTAATACAAACTTAATAGGTAGACCAGTTCCCTCCCCCCTCCTCCTCCCTCCGAACCCCCTTCTCCCCCTCCCTCCCTCCCCATCTCCCAGTGCCTCCCCCCCAATTCCCAGAGAGTCCTTTATTGTGTATGCCTAACTCTCCTCTTGGTCCTCCTTTCCGATGACGTAAAAGGACCCAGTGGCATTTTCCTGAATCCTTTCCTGTGCTCCCCTTAAGCATAGGAACACTACTGTGGCCATCAATCCCTTGCCTCCAAGGATCTTGGTGCCTTTAGCCGATGCTAGACTTTCAAGGCAAAGTCTTAACTCCTGAGTCATTCTCTCTAACCTTGAATTACACATTTTATAAATCCCATTATTATACGAACTGGTCAGTCAGTGGAATATTGCATATGTTTATTTTTCTATTTAAAGCATTTATTTCAGAAACTTAAGGAAAAATCTTGGATTGTACCATATTTTGTATTTCTATTGTGTATCCTTGTCAATGTTTTTGCATTGAAAGCACTGTAAGAGCCAGAAAATTCGAAAAAGACCTGTGAGTGGGAAGGTGGGAAGGGAAGGTTAGAGCGAAACCTTTTAAAGGGAGATTTAGGATCCCAGGACAAGGGCAAGAGAGGGAATAATCGGGCAAAAATACATAGCAGGGAATGAGGGGATGGGAAATAACAGGGAAATGGGAGATAGGAGGGACAGAGGGACTTACAGAAAAACCCAAGATTGTGGGAAGTAATCCCAAAGGAACATCCCATGCTAGTAATATGTCAAAAAAAAATGTCTTTTAAAGAAAGGAACAAGAATGGGCAGTCCCTATGCAAAGGAGCATAGAGTGAAGAAAACGGGGGGCGGGGGAAGACTTGAGTTGATCCACTTAGATCCCAGGGACAAAATTATAGTATCTGTATTTTTTTAATGTCCAAATACTTCGGGGAAAGGTTGGAGTCACTGAGCATTGCTAGAAGGCTTCAAAAACTCTATGTCATCAGGGTAAGCGGGGTTACATACTGCATGGAAAGTGAGATGAGAATATTTATTTTTCTGTTTTTGCACAAGAGTCTTTGTTGTAAAGCTATTTTAAACTTATGGAAAGCTTAGCCTACTGTCTCAGAGTTAGATAAAGATACTTGCTACAATGTCTGGAAATCACTGGAAATCTCAAGAAGGTGAACAGAGGGAGATAACTGCACAGAATTCCATGTGCACACTGCAGTGTGTGTGTGCACGCACGCACACACACACACACACACACACACACAAATAATAATAATAAATTGAAAAACTAAACATAAAAAGCCTTAAAAGATAACAGAGTAAACGCTATAGTGTTTCCTTGTACCTTTTCACAGTTTCCCCGCTGTAATGTCTTAAAATGGGAGTTAATTCCTGATAAAAAATTAATGATATACTAAAGTTAATTGATAAGTTATCATTAGGTAAATCCTAATCCATTCTTATTTCCTCACAATCTTTTTCTCATCTCAGATGCTGTCTGCAGCAACATACCACATTTAGTTGTTTTGCCTCCTTGTGCTCCTCAGAATTTTCCTTGCATTACTGACCTTGGCAGTGTTAAAGAATGTTCCTTTATCGCAATGGAGACTGCAGGTCTGCAGAAGCGGTGACAAAGCTAAAGTGTTCTCTCATCACACATCAGCTGTGTCCTCTCTAAACATGGCGTATGGGTCACGGTTGGTCTCCCGCCCCTACTTTTCCATACAGTCTTACTTGAAAGGATGTGACTACACATATTCCACACTGAAGAAGTGGAGAATTATGATTCTCCTTCCTGTTGCATAAACATTAATTGTTCGACATGGGAATACCTTCCTTGACTCCCCAGTTTTTTACAATTCAATCATTTATTTATGTCAGCATGAATTCACAGGTATTTCATTGAATTCTGACTTATAACTCGATGTGATTATTGTTTTGTGGTTCAAATTGTTCTGACTTTGGCCTTTGTGAAATCTTTCAGTGGCCCCTATGTCTTTTTGATAGACCAAAAGTTTTAGTATTCATTGTCTTACATTCTCACACTGCAAGTTACTCTCATCTCATCCTGTATAGCCTGTGTCTAAGCTGTCAAACTCGAAGGAAGCTGTTTCTCGAAGGAAGCTAAATTGAAGAACTGGACTAGAAACAAAGAGCGGGGTATGGGTGTGCTCACTGCTACTACATTAGCCTTCTTTGTGTGTGCCCTAACTTGCATGTAGATGTATATTTATTGTTATGTCTGTATGTAACCATAAGTAGACTGAATTTACACTGTCGTCTCCTATGTTAATCCATTCGTGAATAATGGATCATCTTGTTCTCTCCCCTTGCTCACTTGTAAATTCCCACCCAGTGGTAACAAGTCAGACTCGCATGACCCTCATCCATTTACTTAATTGGACAGTTCCAATCTGTATTTCAGCACTAGCAAAACTGTGAACCTGCGGCTCCATGGGACACGGTTGTGACATACAGCTCCTTTTGCTTCCAGTCTTGCAGACTGCACTCATTTCCAAATGTCCCAAGGAACAAAATAAGAAAATAGTTTTGTGAACACCTTTTCCCTCCTTCAGTTAGGTTACTTCATACTTTTTTTAAAATATGATTCTATTCTCTTGTCATTGTCTGCTCCTTTACTGAGATTTTTCAACTTTCTAAATTAAATTTCAGTTGTTTTAATTAACTAATTTTCAGTCAGTGTTTTACTATGTAGCATAGGTTGACCTCAAATTTGTGAACTCCCTAGTTGTCAGAGTGCTAAATTTGTAGACCTATGTCACCATACTCAGTTTTTAAGTTATCTGTGTGTGGGGGTATTATTTTAAAATTACTCTTTGAGCTGTACATTTTTAGACTTTTACAAGTGTTTTTCATATATCTCCATTAAACATGACAAAATTTGTTTTGTTGCTCTAAAACTCCCCTGTAATTGGCCTGTTTGTCCCTTCATCACTGGAACTTGCAGCAAAAAGCGATTTTCTTACTGTCATAGCCTTACCTCTTACAATCTGTCAAACATTCAAACTAACTTGAATCATAGAGTGGGGTAGCCTTGTCAAGCTGGCTACCTTCACCTACCAAAGTGCATTTAAATTTCTTCTATATGTATAGTGGCATGATATTTCATTGATTTGTATTTGCTGGATAATATTTCATTGCACAGACTTACCCAAGTTTTCTCTTTTTGTATTTGTGTGTGTGCACATGCACATGCATACATGTACGTGTGTTTGTGTGAGTGTGTGTGTTTATGAGAGAGCGAGTATCAAAGGGCATTGTGTGCCTGTGGAAACCCCAGGCGGACTTCAGGAATGAGCCTGCATTTCTTCTACCTACTAACTGCTTCACTCTGCTGTTTCCCAAGCTCTGCCACTAGGGCTAAAAGTACAGGCTGGTGCTTTTTCTGCCTGGTGTTTTTACATGAGGTCTGAGATTTGAACTAGGATCCTTCTGTTTATGAGGTAGAAGCTTAACCCCTGAGTCATCACTTCAGCTGCCCCCTGCCCCCATGCCAGTTTTATATTTGAACCTACTGAAGTGCATCTTGTCTGTTATCATTTTAAATTATGAACACAAGTGCTATATATATATATATATATATATATATATATATATATATATATATATTACTGCCTGACCAATCACATGAAGTTTAAAAGAAATCTGCCTCCCTTACCAACACAGGCACTCCAAAGGAAGTGCTATGATACACATAAACACAGGGACAGGTTTCCATTATAATAGGGTGCCGCAATTTGGTGGAGCTCTGAGAGCTTTTCTTATCTAAGGGCTAAAAAAGTAATATTTAGATAATGTTATACTATCAATATTTTATAGTGAACACTAGGATATTTATTCTCCTTCTACCATTATTTGGATAGGTTTGCAATATCAGGCATAGTTTCTCTGCCATTAAGGGTATTAGAACCTATTCAGAATATTGTTTTCTCTTGGGTCTTACATACTTCTACTGCTCTTGTAGATATTTCTTATGGGAGTTATAATAGCCACAGCACTCACTATTGGGACAGGCCCAGTGACTCTATTTCCCCTGAGTCACTTGACTCTATTTATTCTTCTCCTATTCTTTATTAAGTTCTCTCACTTTACTTCCTTTCCCTTACAGGCTTTCCTTTTTAATACTTTTTTAAATTTTTATTTATTCAATTATGCATATGTGCGCATGTGTGTATGTATGTATGTGTGTGTGTGTGTGTAGAATCACGGGCGAATTCGGGAACCACCATGGACGCCTCCATCTCCTCCTTGTTTACTCTGCCCTGGGATTCACAGGCTCCGCCCTACCAGGACCAGAAACGCAGGCCGCCCCTGCTTCCACCCGGCATCTATACGTGGGGTCTAGGATCTGAATTCAGGACCTTCTGCCTGCAAGACAGAGGCTTAACCCCTGAGCCACCTCTCCAGCCCCTAAAGGCTTTTCTTAATAGTAGCCTTATTTATCTCTTTGATTATGTTCCTTTCTCTCCACTCTTTTGGGGTCTTCTTTCCACTACCCCCAAGTTATGTTCCATCTTTCTCTATCTGGCATACTTCATTCAGTACAACTTCTAATTCCATCCATTTACCAGCAAATTGCATTAATTCATTTTTTGAGAGATGAGTAGTATTCCATCATGTATATGTATTACATTTTCATTATCCATTTATTCAGCATTTAGACTGATTCCATGACTTTGTTATTGTGAATAGTGCTGCAATGAACATGAATGAGTGTATGTCTCTATAGTAAATGAAGCATTCTTTGTGAATATTCCCAGTAGGGTTATAGCTGAGTCATACGGCATTTCAATTTCTAACATTTTTTAGGAACCACTATACTGCTCTCCAGAGCAGTTGTACAGTTTTCATTCCCATTAGCAATGTGCCAGGTTTCCTTCTCCCCCCATCCTCTCCAGCACTTGTTGTTGCGTGTATTTTGGATTTTAGCCATTCTGATCTGGGTGAGATGATATCTCACTCACACAAACACATGCACATGTATGCATGTGCATGTGCACACACACAAATACAAAAAGAGAGAAAACTGGGGTAAGTCTGTGCAATGCAGTTCCCTAATGGCTAGGGAGGTGGAACATTTTCTAAGGTATTTGTTGGACATTTTAATTTTGTCCTGGAAAAATTTCTTTTACGTTCTAAGGACTCAGGAGGTATTTGCCTCCTCAGTGTTTGATTTTTTTTTTTGAGTTTTTTGTGTACTCTGGATATTAGTCCTCTCTCAGATGTGTGGTTATGGAGATTTTTTCCCATTCTGTGGATTGTCATTTTATTCAGTTAACAATATCTTTTGCTAAACAGAAGCTCTTTAATTTTATGAGATTCCACCTGTTAAGTGTGTTGGTTCTATTTCCTGTGCAATTGGGTCTTGTTTAAAAATTTTTGGCCTATGAAAATCAGTTTGAGGGAATTCCCTACTTTTCCAGAGTTTTCATAGTCTCTGGTCTAATATTAAAGTCCTTGATCCATTTGAAGTTGATTTTTGTGCAGGTGACAAGTAAGAGAAGTAAGGGTCCAATTTCAATCTTCTGCATGTAAATATCCAGTTTTCCAGCATCATTTGTTGAAGATGCTGTCCTTTTCCAATGTGATTTTTTGGGGGGCACCTATACCAAAATCAGTTGACTGTACTCCAACCCTTATCCACTGATCTATATGTCTATTTTGGAGTTGTTACTAGGCTGTCGTTATTGCTATGGATTTGCAGTATAGATTAAGGTCTGGTATGATGATGCCTCTGGCATGGTTTTTATTACTCAGGATTGTTTTTACTGTCCTGGGCCTTTTGTACTTCCATATGAATTTTGAGATTGTTTTGTTAATTTCTATGAAGAATTGCCTTGAAATTTTGATTCATTTTGCATTGAATCTGTATGTCGCTTTTGGAAAGCCTTTCCACCTTCTGTTGTCTCCTTAAATTTCTTTATTTAGGGTTTTAAAGTTTTCATTGTACAGGTCTCTCACACTCTTTGTTAGATTTATCATAACCCATAAAAATGAAATACCTTGATATCACCACTTGTTTATACTAGGTATGTATTATTAGTTCGTTTGTTGTTTTCACTTGAAATTCTCAAAGGATAAATTTTTAGCATATTTTTCTGTGCTTGTTTCTTACTTCTGTGCTTACAAATATATAGTCTCTGATGACATGTATGTTTAGAGGTTTGGCTTGTTTTCTAAATAAAGCTGTTTATATTGTCATATTCAGATATTCAATGAAGAGGCTTTTCATATATTTTAATACCAATTCTTTAACAGATTTGTGTTTTATAAATACTTTTTCTAGTTTGTGGCTTACTTATTTTTTAATAGTATCTAATAGAGCAAAAGAGATTTTTCCAAGTTTTATATTTACATATATTAACTTCTTGAAATAGTAGGTTTCATTATATTATTCTCTGCATGTATATAAGGTTCCTTGACAGTATTTGTCTCTCCTATTATGCAGACTGGTTCCCTCTATTTCTTAATAGTCCTCTTCTACTCATCTTTTCCTTCCATTTCTTCTTTCTATTCCTTCCTCCTTCCCTCCTTCTTCCCTTTCTTCTTTCTTTTTTCCTTCCTTTCTTCTTCCTTCCTTATTTCCTGTTTTTATTTCATTGTTGAAAGAAAAGTTAATACTTCTTTTCCTAAGTTTGTCTGTTTTCTTTATCATGATGATCTACAGTCATGTTTTCTCATGCAACATCATACCATTTTTTTAATGACTAACACTAACACTCTGTTGTGTGTACATACATTTTTATACATTCATTCATTAATAGACATTTAAGGTTAATTCCATGACTTAATTATTGTGGATAATGGTGCAAAAAACTTGCAAATATAGGTATTAATGTGCACTTCCCTTGATTCCTTCAGGTAAGCACACAGGAGTGTTGTAGGTAGAACATGTATAATAATTCTAATTTCAGTTTCTTATGGAAGCTCTATACTGGATTTCTCTAGTGATTCATCTTGGGCATATCTAAAGAGAGGACACCAACAGGCCAAAGTAAGGATTTGAAGTGTGGTGTTGGTGAGCCAGTGCATTTATTGGGGCTATCTATAGGACTATAAGTAATCTGAAGGTTTGTTTTATTTGAGATCTTTTCCACAAAGGATTAACTAAGAGAGAAAGATCTGGATGTGGATAAGATGTGAAAAGGAGAAAGGAGAAAGCCATCTGAGCCTACATTCCTCTCTGTTTCTTGCTCTACAGGCATACAAGCAAACAGTCTCACATTCTTTCTACCACAGCCATAAATATTCCTGACACCATGTCTTCCTAACCATGATAGACTGTGAGAAAAATGAATGTTTCCTCGCTTAAATTGCTTCCCACTTGTGTGCTTGGTCATAGCATAAGAAAGGTAACATGCGGGGCTGGAGAGGTGGCTCAGGGGTTAAGCCTCCGCCTTGCAGGCAGAAGGTCCTGAGTTCGGATCCCAGATCCCACGTATAGACGCCAGGCGGAAGCGGGGGCGGCCTGCGCTTCTGGTCCTGGTAGGGCGGAGCCTGTGAATCCCGGGGCAGAAGGAGGTGGAGGCGTCCATGGTGGTTTGCGAATTCATCCGTGGTTCTACACAGACACAGACACACACACACACATACAAACACACACACGCGCGCACACATACACACGCACATGTGCACAGTTGAATAAATAATAATAAAAAAAAAGAAAGGTAACATGCTTTGGGTCTTGCATTTAGTTTTAATAAAGTATCATTTATGAATACATTTTAGGTTTTCTGTGTAAAACTTCATCATCAAATCACTCTCCTCCTTCTGCCTTATTCTACTTTACACATTGACTAATGAATACCCCATAAGGATGCAGCTTGAAGATGAATACTTCAAGAGGAAATGGGTCTGATATTACCTTAACCACAGATTAAAGCTCCCAGGATGTGAGAAAGTTGATTTCTGTTGCTTGAGTCAGTGTTATGCATTTCCTAATGGTAGCCCAGGAAGACAATTACAGTGATAGAATTTGCTTCATATCTACCATGATGCAATTATTTTTCTATTATTTTTTTTTGAACAAGAGCCTTTTTTCCTCCTTTTTTGACTGGTTTACATTGAACATTAAATAGGATTACACTTCCCCCTTTTGCTTACTTTAATACATAATTTGTTTTTAAGTTTCTAAAAAGATTTGCTTTACTTATTCTGTTTTTTCATAGATGATATTCCTTTATTAGGGAATGTTGCAGTCCGCCTGCATGGTTTCTGATAAATGACCAGAACACAGCTTAAGGGAACAAGGAGTTTACTTTCTTACGACAGTCTGGTTACAGTTCTCAGTCCAGCTTGATGGGAAAGCATGCACCAACACCAAGGCCAAGGGAACTGGACACACCATCACTGCATAACGGCTGAGAGATGGACAATCCTTACTTGCCAGACCAGCATGTCTGGCCAAGTGAACAGAAGGATTACTAACTTTCTCAACCAGCTCTCTGTGATTTATCCAGGGCCTAATCCCATCTACCATGAGCTGCATCTTCCCCATCAGCTGGGCAATCTCCTTCACGTTTGCTCTGGGCTTAACTGAACCATCAATTCTCACAACTGTGCCCAGAGCTCAAACCTTCAACAGCCAAGTTGACACCTGTGCCTAACTATGACACTCCACTCCTTGTCAACTTGACACAAAAACTGTAACTTTTCCTTGTCCCCACAGATGTTAAAAGTTATCTTTAAAAAAAATACGTTTCATGGACAAATTTAAAATGTTCTCTTATTAAAAGTTCAGTTCCAACATTTTAAAAGTTCAAAGTTCTTAACCTTCTTAAATTAGAAATAAGTTAAATACTTTAAAACAGATAAAACATTAAAACAGAATGATTTTAAACAACAAGAAAACATTAGAAAGATCAAAGTCCAGAAAAAAACCACATCCTTTACTTCAATGTCCATCTTCTATTGCTCATTGTCATAGTTAAGCACAGGTGTCAACTTGACTGTTGAAGGTTTGAGCTCTGGGCACAGTTGTAGAGAGTTGATGGTTGAGTTAAGCCCAGAGCAAACCTGAAGGAGATTGTCTAGCTGATGGGGAAGACCCAGCCCATGGTGGGATTAGGCCATGGATAAATCACAGAGAGCTGGTTGAGAGAGTTGACAACCTTCTGTACACTTGGCCAGACATGCTGGTCTGGCAAGTAAGGATTGTCCATCTCTCAGCCATTACGCAGTGATGGTGTGGCCAGTTCCCTCAGCCCTGATGTTGGTGCATGCTCTCCCGTCAAGCTGGACTATGAACTGTAACCAGACTGTCGTAAGAAAGTAAACTCCTTGTTCCCTTAAGCTGTGTTCTGGTCATTTATCAGCAACCATGCAGAATTTGGTACCAGGAGTGGGGTGTTGCTGATAAATCTGACCATGTGGATTTTGTGTCTTTTGAACGGTTTCGCTGGACAAAGTTGAAAATGCTTGAGAATTTTCACTTTGTGGATTTACAAATACCGTTCTTCAGCGTTTAGTGGGTCAATTACTGAGAGAGATTGTTTGGGCCCAATTTGTGATGAGGGAAACAAGGACTTTGATAAAACTGAATATAAGGACGATGGACTGGTTTGCTTGACAGAGGAGAGCTGTGTTGGCAACCTTGAAGGTTTGGATGTGCAAAGGGCAGGCAGCAGAATATCTGCTGCTGTCGGAGAAATGAGTATCAGTGAAGGAAAACCTAGTGACTTGCACTGGGACGGTGGAAGACGTAAAAATCACTGTATTCGTGGTTTGGAAACTCAAATTCCTTCAGGGGCCGAAAGCCCAAGTTAAAGCCGTTTCTTGCCCTTTGGATGTTTGGCTGCCTAAAAGAGGTTTTTCCAGCATCAGCCCATAAAACTTGGTACAGCTGTGGGTTGAGTGGACTAAACTACATTTCGAACTTGCTTCAGAATCTGGCAGCATCCCCCAGGTGGTACTGGTTTTGGTGTACTACTGAAGGGTTCATGGAAAGCAGCAAAAGCTTGGCACCAAGTGGCAGGCGTAGAGTTCCTGCGAGAGAGGGTGAAGCTTATAGCTACAGAGGAACCCAGAGTACTGTTGGAGATGCCAGAACCGTGGGACTGCTGCTAGGATGGCTGTGAGTGGAGATTCAGCCTGGTTCAGAGGAACTCTGCTTTTACAACCTTAAGCTGCAAACAGGGACTGGGAATGCCTAGAATCTTTGAGCCGCCTTGACTACATGATGAGTGTTGCAGTCCGCCTGCATGGTTGCTGATAAATGACCAGAACACAGCTTAAGGGAACAAGGAGTTTACTTTCTTACGACAGTCTGGTTACAGTTCTCAGTCCAGCTTGATGGGAAAGCATGCACCAACACCAAGGCCAAGGGAACTGGACACACCATCACTGCATAACGGCTGAGAGATGGACAATCCTTACTTGCCAGACCAGCATGTCTGGCCAAGTGTACAGAAGGTTGTCAACTCTCTCAACCAGCTCTCTGTGATTTATCCAGGGCCTAATCCCACCATGGGCTGGGTCTTCCCCATCAGCTAGACAATCTCCTTCAGGTTTGCTCTGGACTTAACTCAACCATCGACTCTCTACAACTGTGCCCAGAGCTCAAACCTTCAACAGTCAAGTTGACACCTGTGCTTAACTATGACAATGAGCAATAGAAGATGGACATTGAAGTAAAGGATGTGGTTTTTTTCTGGACTTTGATCTTTCTAATGTTTTCTTGTTGTTTAAAATCATTCTGTTTTAATGTTTTATCTGTTTTAAAGTATTTAACTTATTTCTAATTTAAGAAGGTTAAGAACTTTGAACTTTTAAAATGTTGGAACTGAACTTTTAATAAGAGAACATTTTAAATTTGTCCATGAAACGTATTTTTTTTAAAGATAACTTTTAACATCTGTGGGGACAAGGAAAAGTTACAGTTTTTGTGTCAAGTTGACAAGGAGTGGAGTGTCATAGTTAGGCACAGGTGTCAACTTGGCTGTTGAAGGTTTGAGCTCTGGGCACAGTTGTGAGAATTGATGGTTCAGTTAAGCCCAGAGCAAACGTGAAGGAGATTGCCCAGCTGATGGGGAAGATGCAGCTCATGGTAGATGGGATTAGGCCCTGGATAAATCACAGAGAGCTGGTTGAGAAAGTTAGTAATCCTTCTGTTCACTTGGCCAGACATGCTGGTCTGGCAAGTAAGGATTGTCCATCTCTCAGCCATTACGCAGTGATGGTGTGGCCAGTTCCCTCGGCCCTGATGTTGGTGCGTGCTCTCCCGTCAAGCTGGACTATGAACTGTAACCGGACTGTCGTAAGAAAGTAAACTCCTTGTTCCCTTAAGCTGTGTTCTGGTCATTTATCAGCAACCATGCAGGCGGACTGCAACACTCATCATGTAGTCAAGGCGGCTCAAAGATTCGAGGCATTCCCAGTTCCTGTTTGCAGCTTAAGGTTGTAAAAGCAGAGTTCCTCTGAACCAGGCTGAATCTCCACTCACAGCCATCCTTAGCAGCAGTCCCACGGTTCTGGCATCTCCAACAGTACTCTGGGTTCCTCTGTAGCTATAAGCTTCACCCTCTCTCGCAGGAACTGTATGCCTGCCACTTGGTGCCAAGCTTTTGCTGCTCTCCATGAACCCTTCAGTAGTACACCAAAACCAGTATCACCTGAGGGACGTTGCCAGAGTCCGAAGCAAAGATGAAATGTAGCTTAGTCCACTGGAGCTGCACCAACTTTAATAAGTTGACACTGGAAAAGCCTCTTTTCTAGGCAGCCAAACATCCAAAGGGCAAGAAACAACTTTAATTTGGGCTTTCGGCCCCTGAAGGAATTTGAGTTTCCAAACCACAAACTTGCCATATGGTGGTTTTCACGTCTTCCACCATCTCAGTGCAAGTCACTAGGTTTTCCTTCACTGATACTCATTTCTCCAACAGCAGCAGATATTCTGCTGCTTGCCCTTTGCACATCCAAACCTTCAAGGTTGCCAACACAGCTCTCCTCTGTCAAGCAAATCAGTCCATCGTCTTTAAATTCAGCTTTACCAAAGTCCTTGTTCCCCTAATCACAAATTGGGCCCAAACAATCTCTCTCAGTAATTGACCCACTAAACTCTGAATGGTATTTGTAAATCCACAAAGTGAAAATTCTCAAGCATTTCCAACTTTGTCCAGCAGAACCGTTCAAAAGCCACAAAATCCACATAGATTTATCAGCAACACCCCACTTCCTGGGTACCAAATTCTGTTGCAGTCTGCCTGCATGGCTTCTGATAAATGACCAGAACACAGCTTAAGGGAACAAGGAGTTTACTTTCTTATGACAGTCTGGTTACAGTTCTCAGTCCAGCTTGACAGGAGAGCACGCACCAACACCAGGGCTGAGGGAACTGACCACACCATCACTGCATAATGGCTGAGAGATGGATAATCTTTACTTGCCAGACCAGCATGTCTGGCCAAGTGAACAGAGGGATGCCAACTCTCTCAACCAGCTCTCTGTGATTTATCCAGGGCCTAATCCCACACACCATGGGCTGCGTCTTCCCCATCAGCTGGACAATCTCCTTCAGGTTTGCTCTGGGATTAACTGAACCATCAACTCTCTACAACTGTGCCCACAGCTCAAACTCTCAACAGTCAAGTTGACACCTGTTCCTAAATATGACAGGGAATATCAAAATTCTGACTTACATTGTATTTTCTTTTTTATATGTCTTGAATGTGATAATTAAAATTTATTTATTTATTTATTTATTTATTTATTTATTTATTGGAGGAGAATGTGGAAAGAGAGAGGTATGCATGCATATGATAATACACAAGTAATACATAGGAGGACAAGTATCAGAAGTCAGAAGAGGACAAATTTCAGAACACTTGGGCTTCCAAGGATTGAACTTGATCACCTGGTTTATCATCAAGTACCTTACTTGCTGAGCTATTTTGCTTGCCTCTATTTGTGTGTGTGTGTGTGTGTGTGTGTGTGTGTGTGTGTGTGTGTGTATGTGTGTGCGCACGTGTGTGTAAGTAACTGTATGTGGCATATGTGTATACATGTGTATGTAGGTGTGTATAATATCATGCTGGATTTTTCTATCTCTTCATTGTTTTACTCTGGGTAGTCTCCAGCCAGAGTCCAGAGATGGAATTAATTACTGGTCACCACTATTTCTACCCAGCATTTTCAAATGAGATCTGGGGATCCAAACTCAAGTTCTTTTGCTTTCAAGGCAAAGACTTAATCCTTGAGCCATCTCCTAACCCTATAGTGTTTTTCTTTATCTGTGAACAATGCTCCTAGAATGTTGATTGACATATCATTGAATATGCAGATTGCTTATATGTAGATTGCTTATGATAAGGTGGTCAATTTAACAATGTTAGTTATTTCAGTGAATGAACTTGAGAAATCTTTCCATCATCTAGTGTCTCCTTTAATTTCTTTAAAGGTTTTGATATAAAGTTCTTTTATTACCTAAGTTTCCAGGTATTTAATTAATTTATTTTTTCTGACTGTTGTGAAATAGATTACTTCACCAAATACTTTTTCAGTATGTGTGTCATTGACATATAGGAAGTTTATTATTTTTTGTGCTTTGTGTTACCTGCCATTTTACTGAAAATGTTTATTAGTTCTAAGAGCTTTTATGTGGTATCCTCATGGATAGAATAGAATGTATATGTACAGAATATACAATCATGTATAGAATATGGGAGCACAAAAGTACAAAACAAGAACAGTTAAAGTGTTCCTGTATAAAAACACTACAGATCATATCTGATGTCAAGTTTTATTACAGAACTAAAGTAATAAAAACAGCATGGTGCCAGCACTAAAACAGATGTATAGATTGATGGAGGGGAATAGAAAATACAGATATAGGTTGACATAACTAAGCAACCTGATTTTTCACAAGCCAAAAATGTACACTGGAGAAAATATAGCACCTCCAACAAATTGTTTGAGAAACCTGGATATCAACATGCAGCAGAATAAAAGCAGACCTCTATATCTCACTCTGCACAAATCTCATGTATCAAAGACAACAGTGTAAGACCTGATAATCTGAAACTGCTAAAGAAAAAATTGGGAAGCACACTTCAACATATAAATACAGGATACATCAATGACCAATAAGTGTGATTCCATGAAATTATAAAAGGCTTTTATAGCAAAGGAAACTGTCAGTCATGTGAAGAGGAAACCCACAGGATGGGAGACATTATTTGCAAGCTTTCCTCTGAAGAATATTGGCATCTAGAATAAATAAATAAACAAATAAAAATACTAAGCTTTAAGAAAATAAACAGTACAATTAAAAAAGAGCTACAAAGCTAAAAGAGTTCCCAAAAGAAGAAATAAATTTAAATGGTGAAGAAACACAAAAAGTGTTCATCATCTTTAACCATTAGGCAAATTAAAAGTACTTTAAGGTCTCATCTTACCCCAATCAAAATGGCCAAAATTAGGAATAGAAACGATAACAAATGCTTGTGTAGATGTGTGGAAATGAAGGATTATATACCTTGCTGGTGAGTAGCTAAGCTAGTGCAGGCACTGGGGATTCTTCAAAAAGCTAGAAATAGAGCTCTCATATGACCCAACCAAACCACTTCTGGGAATATACCAATAGAAGGCTATATTATGCAGAATAGATACTTACACATCCATGTTCATTCCATTTATATTCGCAATAACCAGTAAATAAAATTAACCTAGATATATACATCTAATGAAAATGTGGTACTTATACAATGTGACTTTATTTAGGTGTTAAGAAAAATGAAATTTGCAGCTAAAGCATGGGATTGGAAAAAAAAAATCATGGTGAATGAGATAACCCAAGCCCACAGACAAGCATCAAGGTTTTTCTCTCTCATATGTAGATCCTAGCCTCAATTTTTTAGTTATGTGTGTTTAATTTGAGATAAACTCCAGAAGCCAGGAAAAGGGGTACAAGGGATGTTGCCCCAAAATGGGATGACAGAAGCACACAGTGAAAATGAGAGTGGAGAGGGTCAATCCTTGGAAAAATAAATAAATAAACAAACAAACAACAAACAAACAAACAAACAAACAAATAAATAGGCAAGAGTAGAATATGGAAGAAAAGACTGAATGATGGAAATGCTAACTCATACAAATGCTATAAAAAGCCATATGGAAACTTTTTAGCTTGCACTGTAATTAACAAGCCTAAAAGAATGCTTAAGATCTTCATGATTAGTTAAAGTCAGTCCTAGAAGCAATGGGTCATGAATAAAAACTATAGTGCTAATTACGGTATACTATAATAGGAGTGATTGGTCAGGGGAATCCCAGAGCCCCACCAAAACAATACAGGTTCTTGACATTTGCAAGGTTTCCCATTATTGTTTGGTTTGGTTAATTGAATAGACCATTAATTGATAAGACCATATTGCTGATGACACCCTTTATTTTGGATAGAAGATACAGAGAACCAAGTTGTAAATGAGCTGGAAGATTCTTCCCTGCTGGTTAGCTTTCACAGTGCTAAAAGGTACTATGTAGGCTTTGGGGAGAATATTGTCATCAATTGTCTTATACATTCTAAATTTTATAAACTGCTATACTCACATGTCTGGAAAAATGTGTCCATGGGAGTTATAGAGGCACAATTGTTATGGTAGTAACCAGCTACTTTCTTATTAGATTTGAGATTTACTTCCCCAAAGGAAACCTACACCTAATATTGTATTCTGGTAAAAAACCCAGGACTAAGGAAGTCTTACATCCAAGGAGAAGCTAGTATTAATTCTTAGCTTAGTGGACTTAGCCTCAAACTGCCCTCTAAATATCTATGTTTATACCAATTAGACAAATGCTGTTCTCAGAGAGGTCTGTGCAATAGAGGCAGATATCTGATACCATCCAAGATGATGAAAATAAAGGACATTTGAGGATTTAATCTTTTTTTCTTTTGCTAAATTATTTATTTATTTATCTATTTTTCCCCAATCATACAAGCTCAATATGTACCCCGGTCCTCTCCTTCCCTCCATCCTTTCCCAGTCCCCCTTGCACCCTCCCCTTGTTTTCCCTTCCTTTCAGTCCCTCCCTCCCCTTCTCCTAGTGCCTCCCCCTTCCTCCCTGCATTCCCTGGGCCATCCTTTTGTACGAATGCCAAACTTTGCTCTGAGTTCTCCACTCTAGTGAAATGTAAGGACTCAGTAGCATATCTCAGAGCCCTTTCTTGGACTCACCTTTAGAATGGGAGCACTATTATGACTGTTAATCCCTTGCCTCTAAGGATCCCAATGCCTATGATCCATGCTAGACTTTGGGGAGGTCATTGTGCAGGTCATGCTAAATCCAATTATGGCTACTGGGGCCCTAACTTGTGTGGAATGTCTTGCATATCATTGGTTCTCCTCATCTTCAGGTTCTTACAGTCTTGCCGCCCCATCTTGCGCAAGTTTCCCTGAGCTTTAGGACCGGGAGAGATTTGGCTGGTCTGGTTCCGGTGATTAATGTAGGGTCTTTGATGTTCTGAATTATGGTTTGTTGTTTTTAGTTTTACTGTTCCTGCACTGCCCTTGGCTCCATCTTGATTGGTATTGGAGGTCACCTCCCAACCAAAAATAAAAGGCTGTTTAAGTGAAGATCTTCCTATAAGAGGAGATTCAAAGGTAGATGGAATAGGAGTAGGAGACTGCAGTGAGTAAGGGGAAGGGGGGAATCAGTGCACCATGGCAATCCATTCTTTCTTAAGTGGTCCCAGGAATGTTTTCTCCTCCTCCATTTTCTGGCAACGACCAACGACCAAACTTGGAGAAGGTATCTGAAGATCAATATTCTCCAAAAACTGTCGTTGGTCTGCATCAGTAAGGTCCTGTGAGGACTGGGGGGATGGCTCAGTGGTTAAAACCTTTGTTTCTCAAGGATTTAATCTTAAACAAGACATTCGCACAAGCCACTTAAGACTCAGGGATCAAGACAGGAGAAGAAACAGAAAAAAAAAAAAAAAAAAAAAAAGGAACCAGAAGATATGGAGAGAGTCCAAATTGCTACTTTTGAAGCATGGTAATAATGAACTCACAGGAGCAGTTTCTCAATATTAGAATTATAAAAGACTGACCTGAACAACACTCCTTTGTGGATGAGAAGGATCCGTGGGGCCTACCATTTATTACTGAGTTATTGCAACTAACAAATTTTGAGAGGAAGGGAGGCATAGTAGCTAGTTATCTATCAGGATCTACAACTTAGTTCCACAGAGACCTTGGTCAAACCCAATGGAATGAAAAGCCAAACAGAAGTCAAAATATGTGAATGGGATTAATAGGGAAAAGTGTAGATGGGCTGTGAGGGGTAAAAGAAGATAAGAGAAATGGTGGGTGGCAAATCAATGAGAATGTATTATATATGTACATAAAACTGCCAAGGAATAAATTTTATTAGCAAAAATTAAAAAGTAAAAATAAAGAAAAATAATTCAGACATATGCAATATTTCTTCACTCTGAAAAACTTCCAACAATTTTACCAGAGCTTGTGGACTGTCAATGAATTTTTTCAGATATTGTTTGAGAGAAACTTTATTTTCCTCATCATTTGTAAAGAAAATTTGCCGTACATAAAATTCTAGAGTGGTGTATCACTTTTGATACTTTAAATATTTTGTTCTACTTTCTTCTGGCATGCCTGAAGTCTATTAAAAAGTCCAATGTAATTCTCATCCTTATTTTCTATAGGTCTAGTCTCTCAGTTCTATATCACCTTATTTCTTTTAAAATTTCCTCATTTTCTTTGATATTCTTCACTTTGAGCATTATTTGTCTAAGTGTTTTTTTATTTTATTTATCTATTTCTTCCCAATCATACAAGCTTAATAGGTACCCCGTCCCCTCCCTCCCTCCACCTTCCCCAGTCCCCCTTGTACTCTCTCCCCTCTTTTCCCTTCCTTTCACAGCCTCCCTTTCTCCCAGTGCCCCCCTATTCCCTTCTTCCCATTCCCTGGAACATCCTTTAGTGTGAAAATCAAACTTCCCTCTGCGTCCTCCACTCTAATGAGTTGTAAGGACTCAGTGGCATTGCCCAGAGCCTTTTCTTGGACTCCCCTTTAGTATGGGAACACTATTATGACTGTTAGTCCCTTGCCTCTAAGGATCCTAGTGCCTGTGATCCGTGCTAGACTTTAGGAGGTCATCGACATGTCAGTCATTATGCAGGTCATGTAAAGTCTGATTATGGCTACTGCGGCCCTAATTGTGTGGAGAATCTTGCATATTGTTGCTCCTTCCCATCTTTAAGTTCTTACAATCATACTGCCCTCTCTTCTGCAAATTTCCCTGAGTTTTAGGATGGGGAGAGATTTGGCTGGTCTGCTTCCAGGTGATTAATGTAGGGTCTCTGATGTTCTGGATTATAGTTTGTTGTTGTTTTCAGTTTTGCTCTTCCTGCACTGCCATTTGCTCCATCCTGATTGGTATTGGGGGTCACCTCCTAACCAGAGATAAAAGGCTGATTAAATGGAATCTTACTTTAAGGATAGATTCAAAGGTAGATGGAGTAGGAGCAGCAGTGAGGGGGGGGTCAGTCTCCCATCTGCACGATGGTTACTAATCTATCTGTCTGACTCTGTACCCTCCCTGACTGGTGAGCTCAAAACCCCTGGGTTGCAAGTGACCAGGAAGGGAAGTGAGTGAGCTTAACCAGATGTTTTGCTACTTACTTGCAATACTTGATGGTTACTTATTTTCTCTACTGTAGCATGATCCCCTATCTCCTTATTTCTGGGAGTGGCCCTCCTTCCTCTTCCCTCTTGTTTATAATCTTTTCAATTAAGATTCTAAGTGTTTTAATGCCCAAGTATGATTAATTTTGTTTGTTAACTTAGACCTGCAACCAACAGAGTAGTTGGTGGGCATACCTGTAAAGGATTACCTAGGCCAAGTTATTTGCAATGAGAATACACAATCTGAAGGTAGACAGTACATTCGGGTTATAACCTAGAAAGAAAACAAAAATAACCAACAATAACAACAACACAAACAAAACAAAAAAAGGAAGGCCAAGAAGGAAACTTGTTTCCTGCTTGCCCTCTGGTACGAATGGCAAACTAATCTTCCATTTTGGCTACCAGAGTTGCCCTCATACTTCAACAGCATTAGAACACAATTCCTCTGGCCTTCCAGCATGCTGAAGATAAAGGGCCCTCTAGGAGTCCCCTAGGCCTTCAGCCTCACACTGGTACTGCTGAGATATTTAACTTTCTGGACTGAACAGAGACTAGAAGCTATTCATGGACTTTTTATACCTTATCTCAGAAGCCAATCTGTGTATATATATTCATTCTATTGGTTTTAGAGAGGCTGATAAATCATCCATGAACTCACATGTATTTACTTCCAGAATTTGTGACCTGTCAGCATTTTACTATGAAAGGGAGAAGATCTCAAGAGGCACCAAACCTCCTGAGCATACAGCTGAGACTCCACTAAGGGTTCCTGGCTGACTATGAGAAGAAAACTACTTTCTTCAGTGCTGATCATTCATACTCTAGCAAATGTTCAGGAGCACGCCAATACCTGAGCATTTGAAACCCAAATGAATGCGTTGGGTCACACATACTAAAACACATGAACATAGGAAGGAGACTGGTTGGGAAGAAGAAGATTTTCATAAGGAAAAAAGAGAGGGATAAGATCTTATAATATGGGACAGAAATGGCTTAAAATCATTGTATTCATGTATGAGCACTCAAATAATAAAAGATATATTGACAATAAAAATTTTTAGATTAATAATTCTAAAAATTGTGTGTGTGTGTGTATATATGAGTTTGATTATTCTTCTTGCTTTGTCTCCCTAGGCTGTGCTTTTGTTCTACCTTTAAACATGCATTGTATAGCAGTTCACCTGCATGGTTACTGATAAATGACCATAAAACAGGTTAAGGGAACAAAGGGTTTATTTTCTTACAATAGTTGAGTCGCAGTTCGTAGTCTAGCTTGATGGGAGAGCATGCACCAACACCAGGGCCAAGGGAACTGGCCAACCCATCTCTACGTAATGGCTGAAAGAGGGACGAGCCTTACTTGCCAGACCAGCACGTCTGGCCTAGTGTACACAAGGATGCCAACTCTCTCTACCAGCTGTCTGTATTTTATTCCAGGGCCTAATCCCACTTACCCGGGGCTTTCCCATCAGCTAGACAATCTCCTGCAGGTTTGCCAGAGCTCAAACTCTCAACTGTGAAGTTGACACCTGTGTCTAACTATGACACCTTGCAATGTTGTGTTGAAATATGAACATGTCTTAGTAAGCAGGAACAGAAGAAATCACCCTTTAGTGGGAAGCTTTATGGGCTATGTCTAATGTCTATCGTAACCGTAGGTAGTAGAGGCTTTGTTTTCCTTCAGTGTCCTTCTTAATATCTCCCTGTTGTTCCAGGGCTTCTCAAAGAACCAAAGCTGCTATGGTATCTATCTTGTAGCTATTTCAATTATAACCTACTGAATCATACAGAAGCCCTGTTGAGGGGTAGCAAGGTACACGGAAGGGAAGAGACCTGTGACTTTATGATGAAACCCCAGTCTTTTAGTGTTCTGTGTGTCTGGGCTTTAACTCACAAGTATTTCTCAATTTGTGTTTTCTCCACCTGTGTGATCCAGAAAGCCAAAAGGCAACAGAATTTGATTCATTTCTTTCTCTTGAATAGGTATAGATTTGACAAAGCTGTTTTAGACATGAGACTTTAATTGTAAAGAATGTTCCTATATTCTCTCAAAATGACTTGTTTTCCTCCCACTTCCCAAAATAGGAAGAGCATGCTCTCCAATGCCCCTGCTCTCCCACACATACCTTGGGTATTCAATAGGAAATAAAGCTCAAGAAAGTGAGAGGGCATTCTAAGACTGGGTATCCAATTTCCAAGAGTGCTCCCTTAAGCAAATAATGAATCTCACCTTCCAGCAATTCATCAAAAGGGGCTTTTAAAAAGTGCATTCTGGCCTGTCCATGGCTCTTGCATCCTTAGCTCCAGGCTGATTTGCCACCTGGCTTTCTATTGCACTCTGAATCTCTATGTCCATGTGTCTTTCCAAATTTCAGGGAGGGAGTTAATCCCCACCCCCACAATTTTCATTTTCCAGTAAGTCCAAGAAAAGTTGCTTCTTTTAGCATGTTCATCTTTTTCTTGTAAGGATGGGAGTGATTACTTCCAAGCTCTTGACATGTACCTGACACCAGATTTGTTTGATTCAACTGTTAATTTGTTCACGGTAATTAAATCTAACCTCTTGGATTACTGACAGAAGGACTATCAGAGACTGGTGGCAAATCGTTTCAGTCTGCAGAGACATCAGCCTATTAAGCTTGTTTCCTACCTCTTCTCAATATCTCCCTCTTTCCAACAAATATATTAAATTCTGTTAGATGACTGCCAACATTGTATATTCAAAGTAAGAAGTAGTCAACACGCTGACGGATCCCTGCAGATACTCTTTGTGAGTGGTTCAAGTGAACAACTGTATGTCAGTGAAGCTGTAATATGCTAATTTGGTGGATTCTGACCCAAAGGCACAGAACGCAGGGACATGGTTGTCATGTTCTGCCTCTTGGCTTTTCAAGCTTCCTTTCCAAGCATCAGCAAGCCCTTCTCCCATACATCTGTGTGCTTTACAATTCACATCCTAGGGGCCTGTCACGGTCTGAATATGAGTTGCCCCTCACAAGATCATGTTTCTGAATCCTTAGTTGGGGGTAATGTTTGGGAAGATTGTGGCAACTTTAATAAAAGGTAGAACCTTGCTGGAGGAAGCCACATTCACAGTGAGCAGGTCTTGAGGTGTGATAGCCCAACCCTGCTTCTCTGTCTTGCTCTCTCTGCCTCTTGATGATTATGGTGACACAAACCAACCTCCTGTTTCTGCTTTCACACATGTCTTCTGATATGTGGCTCTCATTATAACTAGAATATATCCCTTCTGGAACTGTAAGCCAGACAAATGACTTTTCTCCCTTGGGTTGCTTGAATCTGAGTACTATCTAACAGCAAGAGAAGAGCAATCGCAATCGCAATCACAATAATGCTTTAGGTTTGGGATATAAGAGCCTGTGGATGTTGACTCCCTTTTGTCCCCACTGTTCTAGCACCAACATTACTTCTTTCGTAACTTCTTTTTTGAAACAGGGTCTTCTGCATCCCAGATGGGTCTGTAACTTCTACATAGCCAAGGATTCTCTTGACCTTCTGATCCTCCTACCTGTACCTCTGGCAGAAGTTAATATTGGAATTATAGGCATGTGCTTCCATGCCCAGTTTATAGGTCTGGGACCAAAGTCAGTGTTTCATACATGGTAGGCAAACACATTACCAACTTTTCTATATCCATACAGCACACGCAGAATGCCACTTTTCTCTTAAAGGACACCATCAACAAGATATTAATTATATTAAGTGGTTGGAGCCCCAGGAGCATCAGCAAAGACCTTGTACATGACTAGCACGTATGACAGGCCACTGTTAGATGACTAGAAAGAGAAGAGGAATTCAGAAAGTAATCTGGTGCTAGATTGTAACCATCATTAATTCCATTTTGGGAATTTCTGTTTATTTTTGTTACTGAGCCGGGAGAGTGGACTATTGCAGGTTTATAAGCAGAGAATTACAGATGTGGCAACTTCGTGAAATATTCTACCAAAATACAAAAGGATTATAAAAGACACTTTGGGACTGTAGCAGTAATACTGTGACAAACAATAGAAAGGTTCATCTAGATGAGTGACCTCATAAATAGAGAAGAGGGGAAGTGAAAGTGTCTTAGATTATTTAGATTTGCTGCCTGGTTTAATTTACAGAGGAAAGGGAGAGCTGAGTCAGGTTTCCATTCTCTACAGATAAATGCTGGTGACAATCATTAAGTACAAAGAGATTCAATCCATTTGGACAGAGCACCTGTCTTAGATGGTCATCATATTTTTCATTTTTATTTACATTTATTTTTAGTTAATACAGAAGAGATGTGTTCTCATGATACATGAACACATTGTGAAGTACTTAAATCTATCTCTTTAAGCATTTACCATTTGTTCGTGATGAAAGCATTCAGATATCATGCTTCCAATGTTCACAAATGCACAGTACATCATCATTATTTATAATTTTCCACTGTTGATAGCACACTAGAACTAATGATTCAAATTTAGCTACCACTTACTTCTCATGTGGTCTTCCCAAGTTCAAGGTGATAAAAGCTAGCTGTAATGCACTAAAAATAGAACATATAAAGAGAAGATGTCTCCCATCAAATTCTAGTACATGTGTAGACACACAGTAAACATCTTCTAAAGGATCATAAAACAGTCCATGTAGCTTGTCATGCAGACCTTTCTGATATAACCACAGCATGATGTCCATTGTATGGACAATAGCTGACCATTCAAGAATGAAATTTCCTCTTAATACAAATGGCTTGACCTAGAATGTTCTTTAAACTTCAATGCACACATTTGTTTACTGTCAATGGTAAAATCTTTTTTTATGTTTTTATTTTATTTATGAGAGAGAGAATAAGAGTGAGTGAAAGAGCAATAGCAAGAGAGAGAGAGAGAGAGAGAGAGAGAGAGAGAGAGAGAGAGAAGCATATATGTGGTTTCCAGGTATCAAACTCAGGTTTTCAGGCTTGCAAGCAGATACCTTATCTGCTATGCTATTTCACCAGCTCTGGCAAAAATTGTTCTTAAAGTAAATTTCATATATGGTAATATTCAGAACTCCAACGATAAATAGTTTTGAGAAAAGAATATTTTGTTTATGTAAATCTGAAAAATGTAGGCCAATATTTGATCATTAAGAGCAAAACCTTTCTAAACTTGCTTGTTTTTTTTATCTCTGGTACCATGTGAAACCCTCTGCTAACTGAGGGCAGCTTTGCAAAAGCACTTCCCCCTTTTGGATCTATGGTTTAGCAATTGTTTCTCCAAAAGGTCGAAAGGCAAAAGCCTAACAGACCAGAGACCATCCAACAGAACAGCAAATCCCAACATTTATAGATTCTCAGTGTGTTAATTCTAACAAAGCCCTGCAGAGAACGGAAGCACGCAATATCTGTAGTCAAATATGATTTGCTAAGACTAAGACTTCCTCATTTTAAATTCTGTGAGTTGCTGCCAAGGGAACATGAAACATAAATTTTGTTTGTAGAGCTGCAGTAAAGGACCAAAATGGCAAAGAGGCAGAATTAACTGACCTTGCCTTCCATGTCTTCTGGTATCTGCCTATCCCGTTGCATGAATAAAGCACGAATGCATAGTACAAGCAGAATGTGATCCACATTGGACACTCTTCATTTTAATCTGACACTGCTCCTTATTGATGCTTCAGTGTGGTCCCAATTGCTAAGCTGCTTCTGGCCTGGGATTCCTAATTTCTAAAAAGGAGACCAGAATTGTGTCTTTCACCGGTACATTTGGGAGAATTAAATGTATGTGAATTGCACAATAAAGACTTTGATATTTGTGTGAAGGTTAGTCTCACATGTCAGTGTGATGCTTCGGAGGCAGACCTCCGAGCAATCCTCTAGGAGACTGTCCAGGTTGCTTTAATTGAAGTAGAAATTTCCCATTGTGGTTAGCCCTACTTCCTAGGCAGGGAGTGTGCAGAAAAATATGAACTGGGGCTGGGGAGATGACTTGGGGGTTAAAGCCTTTGTCTCACAAGTCAGAGGACCTAAGTTTGGATCCCCAGATTGCACAGAAAAAGACTGGGTAGATATGATGGGAGTCTGTAATCCCAACCCTGGAAGGCAGAGCCTGGGAAACCCCAGAACAAAGCAATAAGGAGGTAGAGAAATCCTGGTTGATTCCTAATGTCACCCTTGGCCTCCAAAGGCACATACTCAAGTTCCCTCATATATATATACACACACACACACACACATATACATATATGCACACACACGTACACACACATGATGTGGATGGTATAAAAATGGAAAGTGCAAGCAATTAGGCATGAATTCATCTGCTGCTTCCTGCTTTTAACTGTGGATGTGATGTCTCAGGCTCCTGCCACACTATGACTACAACTTCCTTGGTATGATGGACTGTGATCTGGAGTTGTGGGTTGGAAATAAATGTCTTCCTTCCCTAGCTTGCTTTTGTTCAGTATTGTGGCACTATCGATTCAGGGAGGCCCTAGTCCGGCTCCCGAATTCAGGAGGTCTGGCTATAGACAAGTCTGAACACGTAGGGGCATGCCCCAGACATGTCCCAATAGAGGAACCATGCAGGCAGAAGGGCGAACAACCAATGGGAAGTGGCCATCTAACCTGCTCCTGCAATAGACACATAGTAACAGTTAAATGATTGGGGGCTGGAGAGGTGGCTCAGAGGTTAAGCCTGTGCCTTGCAGGTGGAAGGTCCTGAGTTCGGATCCTAGACCCCACGTATAGACACTGGGCGGAAGCCGGGGTGGCATGCGTTTCTGGTCCTGGTAGGGTGGAGCCTGTGAATCCCCGGGCAGAGTAAACTAGGAGGAGATGGAGGCGTCCATGGTGGTTCCCGAATTCGATCGTGATTCTACACACACACACACACACACACACACACACACATACACACATACACTCACACACATGCATACATGCACAATTGAATAAATAAAAATATTTTTAAAAATTTAAAAAAAATGATTGGTAGCTGTGCCCCGGAGCAGAGGGGTGGCAACACCTGAATGGACACCTGATCTTATATAAGCTCAAACACATCCTTAAATAAATTGAGTCTGCAGCAAACTCGTCCTCTGCCTGCCTCTTGCCTGACTCCCCGGGTCTGTGGTGACTCCACATCGGCTCGCCCCCTTGCCTCGAGCTCTGAGACTCCTGCCATTTCCCCCTCCTTTCCCTAGCTGGTCTGGCGGGGATTCAGTAACAAGTAATTTTTATGACAATG
Source organism: Typhlomys cinereus (assembly GCA_023101885.1). NCBI lineage: Eukaryota > Metazoa > Chordata > Mammalia > Rodentia > Platacanthomyidae > Typhlomys > Typhlomys cinereus. Next base: position 6,248,428 of record JALPQD010000026.1, read on the forward strand.
AGATAACTAAGATGTGTTAACTGGTACCACTGAAGTGCAATATTGGGTGAGCCTGAACTCCAAATCCTTATTGCAGAAGATACAGTTTCTGAATTCTGTCTGTTAGGTAGACTCATGGTTTACCTTGTACCAGACATCATGTTTTCAAATAAGTCTGTTGGATACTATTAGTTATCAATGTTGATTTTGATTTCCCTTGTGGAAGAAAGTACAGGGCAGTTGATAGCCTGACACGCGGAGCATCTCTCAACATCTTTGGTATGTGAAGAAAAATAAATTGGCATATGTGGTCTTGAATCCTCTTAGGATAAAGCAGGACACCTGTTATCATAAACTCTGTGGTGGACTCCCATAGTTGAGATCAGTGATTTGGCAGGAAGGATGAAGCTTCAAAGGGTTGTGCTTCAGTTGGGAACTAAGAGTCTAGGATCAAAGGCTAAAAACACTTTTAGCATGGTGACTGCTTTTAATCAGCAAAGGCCAGAGGACCCTCAGAACCCAGTGTCCTGTCCATTGAATTATGCTTTGTGCTTTGTACAAAGAACTCCTGGCATGTGAGAATGTTAAGGAACTCCAGTTTGGGAACTCCACTGTGGGGTCCTTTTCTTGGGTGATTCTTTTCAAGGTTATAAGTGGGTATTGCTCCTACATGTGTCTCTTCAGCAGTACGGAACAATCCGTGTGATTAAAAAAGGTCAGCTTCCAGCCATAGCTATGTGTGGCAATAAAGCATGTGTGAATCATGAGAAGCAGGCATATAGAAACAGGTGGAATTGAGCAGCCCCATGATTAGTTAGTCGTTGGAATGAGAACACATTAAAAAGGTGTCAGTTCACTGTACTCTGCATGGTCTGGACAGGCAGGTTTCAAGACATTAGTTAGGGGTAATGCTGGAGTGTATTCGTTTCTTTTGAGTTTCAGTGGCAAAACACCTATAAAAACAACTTTCAAGAGAAAACACTTATTTTGGATCATGACATCAGAAGGTTTCAGTCAATTTTGGTGGGGAGAGTTCAGTGGATCTGCTCAGTCCATGGCAGCAGGAGGGTGGAATGGGGACTATTCACGTCATAGCAGATGAAGATGCAGATAGCATGGCTGGAGGTAGGGGCTGGGTATAGCCTTCAGAGACTTTTTCCTAGTGACCAGCTTCTGCCAGTTACACCCAAATTTCTAAAGGTTCTTCAGCCTTCCAAAGTAGCTAAGGATCAAGAGTTCAAACCATGAGTTTGTAGGGGGATACTTGAAATTCAAAATGTGACAGTTAGTAATGTCATATGCTATCCATTCACCCATCCATCCACTCATTCTTCATTCTTTTACTTCTTCATTCAGTAGATGAACATTTATTTGCTCAGATGCTTTTTAGAGAGATGCACAAAGCATGATTTTTACTGCTGCGTGTGTTGATATTTTACTAACTATGCTTAAAGATTTTTGGAAAGAAAATTCCAGAGCCTACCTTTAGCATAGTCATGGCTAGTTGATTTGGACATTTTGTTTTGTAATGGGAAAAAAAATGAAAGAAAAACATCAGAATGCACCCCCTTGGACAAGAAAAATAGAATACATGCTCTGGTGGGTTCTCCTTCATCAGCCAGTAATGACAATTCAATAGAGATTAGCAGCCATGGAAACACTGATAGCTTTTTGTCCCAATGACAACAATAAACTGACCACAGGGCAAAAGAACACTGACAGAACCAGCTTTCCTTATCATGCAGTAATGAATCCCCACCGCAGCTTCAGTTCTTGTGATTCCAGAACAGATGAATTCCCACCTGCCGTGGATTATCAGACACATCTGCATCTGTTCAACAAAAGCCATGTTATTAACAGCACTCAGAGGCTGTGGCTGACTCCACCTGAGAAACGGATGTCTTTTTCCTTTGTTTAAAAAAAAAATCTGATGTTTTGTTTTTGGCTCCCAAGGTACTTGAATCAACACATTCTTTGGATGGAAGGTGGCATCTGATTCAATATCCTTAATTAATTCAGTCTTCTTAAAGCCTCCTATATCTGGAGAAGATCTTCGGGCACCTAGGCAGGGGAAGGAGTTTACTGCACTTCCTTAAAAAAAATTCCTGTTCTGAGAAATGTCTGGCTGAAGTATTCCAAACAGCTGGCAGGCAGCTAGGTCTCCCCACAGCTCTCTGGACAGTCAGCCCCAGGCTCCAAGAAAGATGCTGGAGAGGGTCGGGTTGACAGATTGTTTTGGCTGTTTTAATGAGCACAAATTAACTGATTTTTCTGGAAAATCTCTCTAGAGTCTGACAGACAAACATCATTCACGACATGACATGTTTTCTTTCCCCTACACTGCTTTCTCTATATTCTCTACATAGAGGCCAATAGTCCACTCTGCCTATTCAAGTTTATACATACACACAAGTTTATACATACAAACATACATATATACATATAAACACAAGTTTATACATATAAACACAAGTTTATACATATAAACACAAGTTTATACATACACATACGCACACACACTATATATCATGATTATATATAATCATGATGACTCAGCCTTATTGTTTCCCTTAAAATGAAACAAAAGTTTGGAAAACAAACCTGTCATATTTTTTCACCTAGAGTATCTAATGGCAGAAGCTGGCATTCACTGCTGGATTATTTTGTGTACTGACTACATAATGCTTCTATTTTGAGAAACATTTCTTGTGGAATGTACACAGTAGAAAGAGTGTCACATCTAGTGATTGCTCCCTTATATTCTTTCACATTTTTCATAACCCTGCAGGCCCTTTGCTGTAAGTTTAGACATATTCTAATCATTCCTTATTTTTCCATTTACATAAAGTAGATGGTAAACCAACTAAAGTACTGAACATCAGATTTCTCTCTTTCCCCCTCCTTCTTTCCTTCCTTTCTTCCTTCCTTCCTTCCTTCCTTTCTTCCTTCCTTCCTTCCTTCCTTTTTTCCTTCCTTCCTTCCTTCCTTCCTTTCTTCCTTTCTTCCTTCCTTCCTTCCTTCCTTCCTTCCTTCCTTCTCTCTCTCTTTCTTTCTTTCTTTCTTTCTTTCTTTCTTTCTTTCTTTCTTTCTTTCTTTCTTTCTTTCTTTCTTTCTTTCTTTCTTTTTCTTTCACAGGTGTGTGTATGTGTGTGGTGTGTGTATCAGAGGATACTGTGTGTCCTTGTGAAGGACCAAGGGTGATTTCAGAAGTCATTCTGGATTGCTTTTACCGACTTTTTTGTTTCACTCTAATATTTCCAAGCCTCCACCCACCAGGGCCTGTAGTGGAGGCCACCACATTTTCTGTCTAGTGTTTTTAAGTCATACCTGGAATCCATACTCAGGACCATCTGTTTACAAGACAGAGTTTTAACCCAAGAACCATCTCTCCAGCCCATTCTTTCCTTCCTTCTATGGTAGAGTTGTTATCCATTTTCAGCTCACACCTATGTTATAGAAAATTAAGCCATTCTTAAACCAAACTTAAAGGTTTTCCTTTATGTTAGCTGCTCACTTGAGATTCAGCATAAATATGTCCATAGATGTGAACTGAGAGTCATGCTGTTCTAGTACAAGATAGATGGAGGAGAGACCTTGACCAACTTGCTCATGTTACTTACCTATAATCTGTAGTTCTGTTTGAACTTGGTTCCATTGCACCTTTCTTTTTTTTTTAATTTTTTTATTATTATTTATTCAACTGTGTGCATGTGTGTGTGTATGTGCGCGCGCGTGTGTGTGTCTGTGTATGTGTAGAACCACGGACGAATTCGTGAACCACCATGGACGCCTCCACCTCCTTCTGCCCGGGGATTCACAAGCTCCGCCCTACCAGGACCAGAAGCGCAGGCCGCCCCCGCTTCCACCTGACGTCTATACGTGGGATCTGGGATCCGAACTCAGGACCTTCTGCCTGCAAGGCGGAGGCTTAACCCCTGCGCCACCTCTCCAGCCCCCATTGCACCTTTCTTACAAGGAACAGTTACTGGTCCTCTCCATCCTGTGACTAGAATTAATGGGACCTAATCTATGGTGAAAAAATTGTATTTCAGGACTACATCATGAGCATGCCAAGGTGCTCCATTTCTACTAGGAGCCACTATTGCAGAAGATTCTCAAGCACGGATCATATCACCGTGCTCTTGGAACCCAGAGGTCTATGTTGTAATCACTTATGGGAGCATGATTCCCATCCTATTTACCTTCTTAGTACTGACTACCAGCATCTTGCAGCCCAAAAAGAAGCAGAGCTGCAACATAGATGTTATGATTCTGTTTCTGCTGTGAGCTTAACTCTGCTTAAACCTAACAATCTTTCTCATTGTTTAGTTGGTAGACTAGAATATTACATGTCTATATATGAATTGGAGCAAATAAGGAATTGTAGGGGATGTGTGTAGGTGTGCTTATATATGTGCACAAAGTCCTGTAATTTAGAATAATTCAAGCATACTCCACTGAATCTATTTAAAGTTTTATTAATGTTTGAGACATCATATCAATAGATCCTGCCCTATAAGATACATGTTCATTGCCAAGACTTTTATGCTGTGGGTCCCCCTTTCTGATTTCTCCCATAACAATATCATTGTTGACATGAAATTCTGTAGGAAATATGGAAGATCTTCATTTATTTGTACCTTCTTTGAACTATATTACAACCAACACATGAGAGTTATTCTTAGGTAACACTGTAGATTTTTATTTTTTTCTTCAACTCTATAAACGTGCTCATGGTTTCTAGTACTCTTCCCTGATTAATATAGAAAAAAGTGCATTTGGCAAATCAGTGGCTTCATACCTTGTACCTAAGAATGTTAACCTACTCCAACAAGGTTACCAAATTTTACACAACTGTTGTAACTGGAACTGCAATTTGGCTGAAATTGCGGTAGTCTATACCATGAGCAGTCATTCAGTTTCTGCAGAAGTCAATCTAGCACTGCATTAATTAGACGTATAAAAAAGACATCAACCTCTGCTTTTATACAACTGTAAAAGTGACCTTTATTTTCACATCTTTCTTTCTGGTGGTGGTGGTGTGTGCATGTGTTTAAGGACAGGTGCATATCATTTGCTGTCTTATTTGTGTCTTCAGTCAAGACACAATGTGACAGTTATTTTACCTGCCATGTATGGTGAACTTAGCTATATATAGAGAGATAGAGAAAGAATTGCAGGATGGATCCATGAGTCCAGTGGATTAGCCACATGAGTAACTTAACCAAAAACTTCACTTATAACTTAACGTCTATGTATTTTTCAAATTAACAAGAAGCTATTTTGATATCTTAACCTTCAAGCTACAACCATTGATTTGCACTCTGTGTATTTGAAAACTCTGTACAGTCTTCAAATATGTCATTATTCTCCTTTCTTTGTAGTACCATTACCTCAATAAAGGGCTATGGGTTCATTTGGGAGTAAAATTAGTAGAATCATCATTACCAAATGTGCCATGGTGTTTTTAGATCATTCTGAGGATTCAGTTTTCTCTTTTGTCCACTTTAAGTCACTTAAGTCCTAGAAACTGCACGATAAGGCTCATGACCTGTTAGTGTGACATCTAATTTAGTCTCTTGGTCCTGCAAATGTAGTGTCTTCACCTTGATTAGGATAGCTAGTATTCTAGTCGGCTCCCCGTTTATTGTGCTTCTGAAGAAACATCTCATTTATTTTCTTTAAATCAAATCCTTTGGAGCCACTTTGTCCTTATCAGGGATGACAATCATTGTGACTTACTGAATTCTGTTAAGCAACACCACACAGCATTCATCCTCAATTGCTTTGGAGTTATCTCATCCCACTTCTCTGCATAAAGTCTGTAACAGCCATCCTTACCATCCGTTTTAGCCTACAGAGGAGAGCTATCAGTTTTGTAGCAAAGCTACTACACCAGGCGCAATGGCTGTGATTAGAATTACAATTAGGCTGGCTGTGTTGTCTGATTTAGAAGGATGCTGTTGCCCCTTTTACCCTAATGCCCTTGTTGGAAAACAGGCATCTTCTGGGCCTTCCAGTAGATCTTAGTCATCTTGTGGTTCTTCTGACCTTGTGATATAGCCAGTTACAGGACGTGAGTTGTGCTAGGAAAGACTTTCCATTGAAAGAGCTGATACTGGTAGCTGCCCACCGATCATATCCCATCCCCCTGTATCTTAGTTTCTACCACAGTTGTTAGGAGATTTTTTTGTATCATTGCTGTTTTATTAAACAAACGCTGAAACTAGAATTGAGTGCTGTGATTGTTATTCTATTTTTCCTTGTTACAAATCTGTCTCTTTATTTTGCTATTTATGCTTAGGCTAGTTTTTGAGAAACAATTTGTATTTTGTTATATTACAAGAGTCAAGGTTTTTGAAGGTAATATTTAGTTCTTATAAGAGCTTTTTGAGGAGTCCTTTAATTGAGTGTTCCAGTTATCTGTCACTACTTTCTTGCTGTCTCCAGTGAACACACTAAACCAGAACAAGTTAAAATGCAGCCAGTTTGATAGCTATCCTCACACATTCAGTTTATGGATATTTTATGTAGTATTGAACAAGAGATATAATACATTGAAGTCAAGACTAAATTGATTTGATTATTCCATTGTGCTGATTGGGCTTTGATATTCATATATCCCTATATAATAATTTTAAAATACATTTTATATAAGAATGGGGAGATGACTCATTAGTTAAAACCTTTATCTTTTGAGCAAAAGGAATAAGTTTGGATCCTTGCATTCTCAGATCCCATGTATTAATGCTGGGAAGATATGACAATAATCTGTAATTCCTTCCCTGGAAGGCAGAGACTAGGAAATACCAGATCAATGCAATAAGGAGGTAGAGTAATTCAGGATAACTTCCAATGTCATCCTTGGGCCTCTGTAGGCATATACATTCAAGGCCTCTTGTACATAAGTCCACACACACATACACCCACTCACACGCAAACACACACACACACACACACACACACACACACACACACGAATATACTCTGTCTACAAAGTATATTTAAATTTTTTATTTAAAATTTCTTCATGATTTCCTATTATTACCATAAGACAATGTACAACCAATTGCCATGTTTAGTGAGGATTGAGAATAATCCATATTCCACAGAGGCACCAGGGATATAGTCAGATGTCTCACAAAGAACTAGAGAGGCCTTTCTGCCAGCCACCCAGGATGCTTGCAGTCCAGAGAGGACACACTGCACCCCAGGTTAACACTCCCTGCTCACCCCCAAGCCCTAGGTCAACGGCTCATCCCAGCTCCTCCCACCAGCCAGTCAGAGCAGGCGCTGCTCCAGACTGGGGAGGGCCCCTAGGCCACACCCCAGGCCCCCAGGTTAACTGCGCCACCACCAGCACCTCTACCCCTTCCACCGGCCTGGGACAGCTTGCAGTCCAGGGAGGACACACTGCTCATCAGAATTCAACAGAGACCAAAGAACATCCAAGAAAAGCTCTAGGGAACAAAGGCCACACATCTGAAGTCCTCTAAATTCATCCTATCACATGGAAGAGATTCTTCTCATCCAGCCAAAAGATAAGTAAACCCCCCCTTTTTACCATCCTTTCTTTCAATTATTAGTTACTGTAGTTACTATAACTTTTCCATATAGCCACCCCCAAAACATGTACAATATCAGGGACTATACCACTCACCCTCACATATCACCAAGGTACTAAATCGTAAAAGTGCACTATCATACTAATATTCACCCCCTGTCCACTAAACCTGACTTAATTGATGTACTAACAGTCTAATAGCCTCATCAAGGAAAGAAGAATAACAACAAACATAACCAACACCAAGGCAAACACTAGTAATAATTGCCCAAGAGTAGTGATATCAACTAATTCAGTTCAGTCAAAAACACGCAGAAATTGAAAGAAGGTCTTAAGAGATAAAACAACAATGCCCAAGTCAAAGTGCAAATCCTTGAGAAATAAAACCCAAGAAAACAGATCTCCCACCAAAAGAATTAATTCCGTAATGATAGAATCCAACCAGAACAAATTCATAGAAAATAGCCAAGAAAGCCTGACCCAAGATAATGATTTTCAAATCATGATCATCACTATGATCAATACTATGAAAGAGGAAATCCGGGAGGAGTTAAATAACTGCATCAACCACTTTGAAGAGGAACACAACAGACACTTGGAGGAGTTGAGAAAAACAGTGCAAGAAACAAAAATAGGCATAGAGCAGTTAAAACAGACTCAAGCAGAGTTTAAAACTGAACTAAAGGACAAGTTATCCTAAACCCAGAAATCAACAGAGTCTTATCAGCAGACCAAATGAAGCAGAAAATAGAATTTCAGATGTTGAAGACAAAGTGGGAGTATTAATCAGTTCAATGGAAGAGGTTGTTAAAGCTAAAAAGATACTTCAGAGAAATATTCAAGAGTTATGGGACACCCTGAAGAAGCCTAACATGCACATTCATGGAATACCAGAGCAAGAATCCCAAAATACCACACCTGAGGAAATTTTTCAAACTATCATCAAGGAAAACTTTCCTCATCTAAAAAAAGAAAGGCTCATTCATACACAAGAAGCATTCTGCACCCCAAACAGATATGACCAAAATAGAAACTCACCATGGCAAATAATAGTTAAAACACTCCACATTCAAGACAAAGGAATGGTGCTGAGAGCTTCAAGAGAAAAAAGCAAGTAACTTTTAAAGGTAAACCTATGAAAATAACGACTTCTCAATGGAAACAGTAAAAGTAAGAAGAGCTTGGAGAGATATACTTCAAATATTGAATGAGCAAAAATGTCAACCCAGGCTGATATACCCCGCAAAACTATCTGTCATGATTGAGTGGGAAAGAAAAGTTTTCCAGCACAAAGACAGCTTGAAAGCTTACATGTCTACATCCAATACCCATCAGGATGGAGCCAAGGGCATTGCAAGAGCAGCAAAACTGAAAAAAAAATCAACAAACCTTAATTCAGAACATCAGAGACTCTATATCAACCACCTGGAACCAGGCCTGCCTAATCTCTCCCCATCCTGAAGCTCAGGGAAATTTCCAGAAGAGGGGGCGGTAAGATTGTAAAAGCCTAAATATGGGGAGGAGCAATGAGATGCAAGATACTATGACAAGTTAGGACCAAAGCAATCATAATTGGACTTTCCATAACCTGTGCAATCACCAACACATTATCGACCCCTCAAAGCCTAGCATGGACTAAAAGGCACTAGGATCCTTAGAAACTAAGGATTAACAGCCACAGTAATCAGTGGCCTTCCTATATGCCCAGAATGAAAGAAGTGAAAAAGCCTTGAGAGAAACAATCCCATTTACTATAGCCCCTAAAAAAATGAAATACTTTGGTATATACCTAATCAAGGAAGTAAGAGACCTTTACCATGAAAACTTTAAAACCCTAAAGAAAGAAATTGCAGAAGGTGGAAAGACCTCCCATGTTCCTGTATTGGCAGAATCAACATCATAAAAATGACCATCCTACCAAAGGCAATAAACAGATTCAATGCTATACCAATCAAAATCCCAAAGCAATTCTTTAAAGAAGTTGACCAAACAATTTCAAAATTCATGTGGAGGCACAAAAGACCCAGGATAGCAAAAAAAAAAAAAAAAAATCCTGAGTACAAAAACACTGCTGGAGGTATCACTATACCAAACCTTAGTCTATACTACAAATCCATAGTTATAAAATCAGCCTGGTACTGACTCCAAAATAGACACAAGGAAAATGGATAAGGTTTGAAGACCCATATATAAGCTCACACAATTACAGCCATTTGATTTTTGACAAAGGGGCCCAAAAAAATCCAATGGAAAAAGAACAGCATCTTCAATAAATGGTGCTGGCAAAACTGGATATCCACATGAAGAAGATTAAAACTGGACCCGTACTTGTCACCATGTACAAGACTTAATTCCAAATTGATCAAGGACCTCAATATAAGGTCAGAGACTATAAAACCTTAGTTGAAAGGGTAGGGAAGTCTCTCGAGCTGATTGGACTAGGCCAACAGTTCCTAAAGGAAATCCAATAGCATAGTCACTACAACCCACAATCAACATATGGGATCTTATAAAATTAAAGAGCTTCTGTTCAGATAAAGAGATTGTAACTGGAGCACAAATGCAAACCACAGAATAGGAGAAAATCTTCACTAACCACATATCTGATGGAGCTCTATTATCCAGAGTGCACAAAGACCTTAGAAAACTAAACACCAAGGAAACAAATGGCCCAATTAAAAAATGGGCTTTGGAACTTAAAAGAAACTTTACCGGGGAAGAAATTGAAATGTAAAACAAATATCTTAAAAAATGCTCTGCATCCTTAGCCATCAGGGAAATGCAAATCAAAACCTCCCTGAGATATCATCTCATCCTAGTCAGAATGGCAAAAATCCACAATACAAACAACACCAAATCCTGGAGAGGATGTGCTGAGAAGGGAAATATCCTACATTGCTGGTGGGAATGCAGGCTTATAGAACCACTCTGGCGAGCCATCTGGTGATTCTTGAAAAAGTTAAAGATTGAAATGCCATATGACCCTGCTGTTCCACTATTGGGAATAATCCCCCATACAGCAAAAATTCACCTTGATAGCACAAGCACGACCATGTTCATAGAAGCACTGTTCACAATAGTAAAGTCATGGAACTAACTCAAATGCCTAACAGTTGACAAGTGGATAAGGAAAATGAGGTACATTTATACAATGGAATACTATTCAGCCATCAAAAATGATGAATTTATGAAATTTGCCAGGAAATGAATGGAATTAGAAAAAAAATTATGTTGAGTGAAGTATCCAAGACACAGAAAATTAAGCACCATATGTACTCCCTAATAGGTGGATTCTAGTACCAAACCCACTTAGTGACACACTCAAAGGTAAATCTCTGTGGTATCTACAATAATTACAAAGATTATAAACAGGAGCAAAGGGGAAGGAGGGCACCACCAGAAACAGGGAGAGAGGGGATCATGCCACAGCAGAGAAAATAGGCAACCATCAAATACTGCAAGTAAGTAATGAGACATCTGGTTAAGCTCACAGACTCTCCTTCCTGGTCACTTGTAACGGATGGGGTTTGATCTCAATGGAACAGGAGGGCATAGAGTCTGGCAGATAGAAGGTAACCATCCTGAAAATGGGAGACTGACCCACCTCTCACTGCGGTCTCCTACTCTTATTCCATCTACCTAAGAATCTACTCTTATAATAAGAATCTATTTTAACACCTTTTTATCTCTGGCCAGGGGGTGACATTCAATACCCATCAGGATGGAGCCAAGGGCATTGCAGGAGCAGCAGGAACCAGGCCAGCCTAATCTCTCCCCATTCCAAAGCTCTGGGAAATTTGTAGAAGAGGCGGCAGCGGTAAGATTATAAGAGCCTAAAGATGGGGAGGAGCAGCAATATGCAAGATACTCCACACAAGTTAGGGCCGAAGCAATCATAACAGGACTTTGCATGACCTGCACCATTATCAACATATCATTGACCCCCCAAATGCAAGCATGGATCACAGGCTCTAAAATCCTTAGAGGCAAGGGATTAATAGCCACGATAGTATTCCTATACTAAAGGGGAACACAAAAAAGAGCTCTAGGCAATGCTACTGAGTCTTTACACCTCATCAGAGAGGAGGACCCAGAGTGAAGTTTGACATGCACACTAAAGGATGCTCCAGGAATGGGGGGGAGCACTAGGAGAAAGGGTTGGAGGGGGGAAAGGAAAGGGAGAAATGGGGGAGGGAGCAAGGGTATCCTGGGACGGTTGGAGGGAGGGAGGGGAATGGGGTATCTATCAAGTTTGTATGAGTGGAAAAAATGAATTTAAAAATAAATAAATAAAAATTAAAAAAACACAAAGAACTAGAAAGAATTACACAGAACATCTTTAAATTACATGTGTAAGAATTATGACATACTAAGGCTTGGCTGCCGAATTTTCCAGAAGATTCAAATTTAAAGGCTTTTTCCCCATGGTGAGATTACTGGACTACTGTGAGATGGTAAAACCTTTAAGCAACTGGTTCTAGAGTGAGGTTCTTAGGTCATCCAGTATAGGCCTACAAGGGGTTTTAGAAACTCAGCCTCTCCTCTTTCCCTCCTTTGTTTCCTGACTGTGAGATGAGATTGCAGTTGGTTCTGTCAAGTGCTGTCCACACTTTCCTCCAGTATTCTTGTCTGCTTTGGGTCATCCTGACCTTGGATGAGACTGTTTAAAACCTGAAGCAGAAATAAACCTTGTATTTTTTAATAAGTTGGTCATCTCACATAATTTGTTATAGTTGCAGAAAGCTGACTCTTACACTGGTCATTCTTTCTTCCTCCCAGAAATAAAAAAAAGAAAATGAAGCCTTTCCTGTCTTTGAAATGTTCTGGCATAATTTCAATTTTTTTTGCTAAAATATTCTTACATCTGTCAATTCAGTTGTGTTCAAGCACCAAATGACTCTTGTCAAAATCTAATGGTGACCCAAGAGCCCTGTTCACAGCAGTGAATTCTTTTCTCCCCAGCTGGCATCTCTTGCTTGGGAGTGGGCTGAGTACTAAGTATTATCTTCACCTCTCTGAGTTTGGTATACTTAGTGGGAAGGCCTCTAATCTAGCCAAGCTCCTCTCACTGCTTTAGTTTTATCACCAAGCTTCTCTGAACCTGACACCATTTGACAGATCTTGAATTAATCTATTTCAAAATGCAAACCATTCAGTCTACCAGGTCTAGGTTATAATCCTTCGACCCATCTTTAGTATTTCCCTGCTTAAAATTGGACAGATTTCTCTAGAACGGGGATAACACTTTGGTAGTTCAGCTGGGTACACAATCTTTTCTTTGGATCACTTGGTCCAAGATCTTTCCATGCCCACTTATGCAATCATCCCTTTCAAATGGACACACTGAGTAGGACAATAGACCTTTGGTCCAGGCTTCTATTGTACTCAATGATTAGGTTTATGCTCCTATTTTCAGACTTGGACTGTGACATATTTAAGCCCTTAGATTTAAAAAAAAATCATCTCAGTTCTGTCCACTCTGTCCACTCTGAAGGGGCAAAGGAGTGAATCTGGCCACAGGGCAGAGAGATAGACAGGAGAACCTCTTGCATTCAGTGCTTAAGGTAAGAAACACCAAAGAGAGAGAAAGTGAGGACATAGGGCATGGCCTCCCCCATGCTTTGCTGCCCCAGGCAGTCAGTGCTCTTTGGGGGGCTTAAGAAGGGAAAGCTGGCATTAGCACTCATACTTGGACTCCCATGCTATTGATCCACTTAGGGTTGTCCGCCAAGTTTCTCTTCCAGCTTATATGAATCTAATCAAATTAATGGATGCTGCTGCTGGCCTTCATCAGTTGCTATTAACATATAACTCTTTCATGAATAATTCTAAACACAGACTCAGAGCAATTGATTACAAGAACCAAGTATTTCAGACTGGAGGGATAATTGATGTTTCTCACATGTAAATAGGCTTGTGAGGAATTCAGAGTTACCAGTTATGACAGTTCAGCTATAATCAGTTCATTTGGATTTTAAAACTTTTGACTAGTGTTTACTTTTTCAATTTAGACCTCCAGAGAAGAGCATGTAAAATTTGCAAACTTATCCTGACAGCTTTATCTCACTAAGCAGCTTTGCATGTAGACTCACTATGTGCCTTGTATCTGCATTCACAGAACTGTGAACCGCTGACAGTATTATGACAGCATAATGAAGATGGTATATTTTCTTCCTTTCAAAAGACTGACACCTCTAGAGGTATAATCATCATTTAACTGTCTACTTATTCAGCCAATAGTGAACTCACACTTGCCAGTATGTGATGTAAGTAAACAGAGGTAAGGTTATAAAACCCTGCCTCAGGGGGCTGGAGAGGTGGCTCAGCGGTTAAGCCACTGCCTTGCAGGTGGAAGGTCCTGAGTTTGGATCCTAGACCCCATGTATAGACACCAGGTGGAAGCGGGGTCAGCCTGCGTTTCTGGTCCTGGTAGGGCAGAGCCTGTGAATTCTGGGGCAGAGTAAACAAAGAGGAGATGGAGGCTGTCCATGGTGGTTCCCGAATTCACCTGTCGTTCTACGCACACACACACACAATTGAATAAAAATAAAAAACAAAAGCAAAACAAAACAAAAAAAAACCCTGCCTCAGAAATTATACCAGTAGAAGTGGACTCTCAGAAGCCTGCTGTAACTAGCAGCCTATTATAAACAGTTTTCCATGTTTTTCTTACATTTTACCATATACTTTTGAGTCTCCTTTCTTAGTACAAACCATCCTGATTCAACTGTGACACTGTTTTTAATTGGATTTTCTTGAGTTCCCCATCCTTGCCCACCTCTGCCATATCTAATGTAAGAAGTAATCCTATCTCTAAAGGTAACTGGAAGAACTCAGTGCCATACAACATCTATAATGGAAAGCACCAGGAAAAGTGAGAATATTGCACTACACTATTAAGTTAATTACTGAGTATATTAGTACAATCCACAGGTATCTTTTCAAATTTTATTGAATGAAGAGTCATGATAATAACAAGTGATTGCATAAATTCTTCCTATATCCTAGGTCATCATGATAGTTACAATTAAATACTATTAAGCAAGTGGTAAAGACACGCAAATACAAATAGATAAAAGTCTAAAGAATGTCAGAGCCTGCTGATAGGGTGTGGTACTGCCAGACAGTATTCTGTGGTCTTGACAAGTGCCTACCACACTGATATCCACCTCCACAAGAACAGTACAATAGTTGGCACATCAACATTTCATCACAGATGAGGGAAGATTTCAAGAAATAATCAACCCCTCTGAGAAACTATTTTAAGTTAATGCCAGACTGGAGAAGGGGAGCTTCTTTACTCGGTGACTCACCCATTGATGGGCCACCCATGCCCCAACAGGCACACAGGCAATTGCCTTGACAGACATCCCAAATGAAAAAAGACACACACACACACACACACACACATACACACACACACACACACACACATACACACACACACACAACCCACAACCCACATATATACAAAGTTTCAATATTTTGTAATTGATTAATATAGGTTACATACACACATGCACACAGTGAAGGGTCCACATCTGTAGGAGGAATGGACCAGGCAGGCCTTTATTAAAGTCTCTCATCAACCATCACTTACATTACCTCTGCCTGGGGAGCATGCCACTCAGAGATGATCTGTATGGGCCACACGAGCAAATACAACTTCCCCAAGCTACACCTGCTGCCATGCCTGGTGCTGACATCAAACCGCCTGGCTGAGAGGACCAACCCAGACAGGACAACTCAGCAAAAGTTCACACTGGGACTTATGGGAAGTTTGGTGGGTTATATAAGCAGCCCGATATTTACAATAAAGGAGCCTGCAAGCCTGAGAGTCTGAGAGCCTGCTTTGCCACTCGCCTGACTTCCAGAGTCTGTGCCATCGACCCTGCGCCTGCTTATCCCCGCCCTCAAGGGACTCCGTGGGTCCCTGAGACTGTTACTGGTGCCCCAAGGTGGGACTTCCACTGCGGCCCTTTCCCCCTCGCAGCACCAGTGTCGAGTACTGTGCTCCTTTCGGCAGTTTTTCGGTAAGCTGGCCCCTTTGTGTTTAATGTTCTTTACCTTCCTGAGAGGTGAGCATGAAGGTCCCTTTCCCTTTCTCTATGTTTGTCTGTCCACGGATAGGGAGGTACACATTTTTGGTTCTGGTTTGCCCAGCATCTCCACATAAGGGTTGACCCCCCCAGGAGAGGAACCCAGGAGTGGTCTCCCAATTGACCCTCTCCTCCAGAGACACCGTGTGGGCATACGGCCATTGCCTGATGAACCATGGAAATTCCCCACTAAGCACAAGACATTTGGGTCCAATATATTCCTTGTCTTGTCTATCCCTCTTTAGTCTCCTCTCTGATCTTTTTTATAATTATTATTATTATTATTTATTCAACTGTGTACATGTGTGCGCGCGCATGTCTGTGCGCGGGTGTATGTCTGTGTGTGTGTAGAACCACGGACGAATGCGAACCACCATGGACGCCTCCACCTCCTTCTGCCCGGGGATTCACAGGCTCCGCCCTACCAGGACCAGAAGCGCAGGCCGCTCCCGCTTCCGCCTGGCGTCTATACGTGGGATCTGGGATCTGAACTCAGGACCTTCCGCCTGCAAGGCGGAGGCTTAACCTCTGAGCCACCTCTCCAGCCCCTCCTCTCTGATCTTTAGAAAAATGGGCAACCTCTCCTCACACTGTAAGGAGCTTTAAATATGTGCCTCATTTCCCCCTGTTACCCTGTCTATCACTTCACCACCACCCGCTATGGGCATTAGGGCTGAAATCCCTCACTCCTTGGATGGAGAAGGAGGGGATGAATCTATAGCAGTACCTCATAAACCCGGACGCTTAGATCAGGCAGAGAAGCCCCCAATCCCTGTGAGTGCTTCCCCCGCCATACCCTTGCCGAGAACCTGCTGTTATTACAACTGGATCCGGCCCTTTAGCCCCAATGGTGCCATCTCCACTATCGGCACCCCAAACCTCTATGCTCTAGATGTGCCCACAGTTTTCCAACTTTCTGTGGAGAGAAGCTTTCCCTGTTAATGTAGGCCTCAATGCAGCCAACCAGCCTTGAGTGCCTACCCCGCTTGCTGATCTTTCCCTGATTTGTAAGGTGGTTAATGAATGAGGCTCTGACTCCCTTTATTTTGAACAGGTTCAATTGTTCTTTTAATTATATTGCTTAAGTGTTTCCTTCAGTACATCTCTCAGCAGCACTCCATCAACAAGACCACACTACAGGTGCTTACGACCCTTGAACATCCAAGCCATGGCACCCCTAGGGATGTGGTTCGAACTTGGATTGCCAAGATTTGTGAGGCCTTGGTCTAGTCTACTATCCACATATCCTGACATGCCTTCCAGAGGTAAGGTCCTTTGAGGGCTGGTGGTCAATGATGAATAAGATCCTGTGAAACAGGACAGCCTAAGGCAGGCACGGTCAGTAATGCTGGATGCCGTCTGAGGTAGGGTCAACAAGGTCAGAGCAAAGAACTCTGGCTCCAGCTCCCACTGGCTGTCAAAATAAATAAAAAGGATGGATATGTAGAAGGAACGGACCAGGCAGGCCTGTATTAAAGTCTCTGATCAACCATCACTTACAATACCTCCACCTGGGGAGCATGCTACTCAGGGATGATCTGTATTGGCCGCATGCGCCAATACAACTTCCCCAAGCTACACCTGCTGCCATGCCTGGTGCTGAGGTCAAACTGCCTGCCTGAAAGGACCAACCCAGCAAAAGCTCACGCTGGGACTTATGGGAAGTTTGGTGGGTTATATAAGCAGCCCTATATTTACAATAAAGGAGCCTGCAAGCCTGAGAGCCTGAGAGCATGCTTTGCTACTCACCTGACTTCCGGAGTCTGTGCCATTGACTCTGCACCTGCTTATCCCCGCCCCAAAGGGTCTCTGTGAGTCCTCAAGACTGCTACACACATCTTCTAATTTGGAAGATCAAGAAAGACAGTATAAGCGATGATAATTATAACTCAAATCTCAGGGCTGGTGGAGGAAAAGGTAGGACAAAACAGAAAATACTGAACAGAAGCAGGGTAAGTGGTACCTTGGCCCTTTATGGCTGAAAGATTAGAACCTAATTATCAGGGGAAGAAAACAAACAAAAATTGGCTGCAGAAATTTAATTTGAGTACTGGACATGAAAGATCTTGTTATGTTTTTAAGTTCATTTTCATAAGCGGGGTCTTTGAAGAAACTAAAGTCAGCTCAGCATCAGCTCTATCTTAAATTCATTGAACCTTAACTTCAGGGAGAAACAGACCTGCGTATACTGTATAAGTATGCCACTGATTGAAAATTTCTCAGATTTGCTCCTTGTATGTTGTGGATACAAAGTCTAATGGCATTCCTTGTAGGCAAGCAGAACACTATAACTGAGTGTGCGAATGGAATTCAGGGAGGGGTGTCTCACTTCCAGATCTGTTTCTGAAACATCCACTGGCCTTCTTTCTTTTCTCCATAGCCACATGTGGATGGATGACTCTATGATCCTACAAGTTCAAGGGACCGCTGGAAATGCATTTGAGTCATAGGACAAAGGCTACCTATTCAAAACTCAATCCAGTACAACATGCATAAGAAACATTTCCTCGCCGTGTTACATTGTTGGGTTATTTGGAGTTGTACAATAGCACTTACAAAAATCTTCCCTGAAAATATTGGTCCTTAAATGTATAGGGTGATATCATCATATTTATGCTTTAGAAAGATTGTTCAGCTGTGGAGCACGACTTGCACTGGATAAGGTGAGAGTCTGGAAATCAATTCGGGCTAGTTACACTTACCCCAAAACAAACTTATGGGATCTCTGTAGGATGTAGTGACAATGGCCATGAGAATAGGGCAGTGATTAGAAGTGACAGATACTAAACTTCAAGAACATTGTAATTTTTCAAAGGTAATTTTAAAGTAATTTCATGATTATTGAAACAATAATTGTCACATTTGTCTTTCCTGATTTGCTCATTGTTCTTTCTCTCACACTATACACATTAATTCAAAAATAATTATTTTAAAGTGTATATTTCTTCTAATGTGGTTAGCTTGACATCAGCTTAGACCACACAGGTAAAATAATGTATGCAAAGCAAGCAATTCTATAAACAACATGGCAACTCATGAAACCGTCTTGCAATGTTACTTTATGAAGCATTGTAGAGCATGCCACAAACATCACCTTGAATCTGTGGGATAATTTTTCTGAACAGTGAAGTCTGGGGTTACATCTGATTCAGAAATGACTCCCTCAACCACATCCAAACACGATGGGAAGATCCTGAAGAGCCGGGTCTCAGGTGTGCGTCTCAGCTCTCTTTTTATGCTGAAGACACACGCACATTCACTTCAGGGTGCCTGAAAAGTGGTGGATTACAGACGTGATGAGAAAGTCCTGGTGAGACAAGCTTTGCTAACAATCACGGAAGACAAGAAATGATTTAGAACTCCAGAGCCTCAGGAAATATGGGAGAGTAAGTCTGTCCCAGCGGTTCTGAAGGATTACAGCCATTGATTTCAGAGAACATAGCCACTTGCTTTAAGCTGCAGGATCTGGACTTCTGTAAAAAGGAAAAAGGATTACATTGCAGCTTGAGGAGTTCAAAGCAAGACGGAGAGAATGAAAATTGAGAGCAAATAGTCAAACCCTGTTCAGCGGCAGTATCAACACTCAGCTGCTGGTATGAGCAAGCATGGTAGCTGTTGAAAACTGGGCACTACAAGGCCCAGAGCCCATGCCTGTGACATTGCCCTTGACCTTGCCTGACTCACTGCTCACAGAGACCATCTGAGTTCACAGTCATGTTTCATCCCCTTCAAAACACTGTGAAAGGGTCTCCTAGTGTACCAGATACATGTCTTCACACTCAGTGCTGGTCCTGTCAAAGAGCACTTTACTTGCATTTGATGAAGATAATTTTTTAAAAAAAATAATAATAAGCTTTAGATGGTCACTTTAAAATATTGTGCTGCTAGATCTTGCATTCAAGTCCTCTTTCATTAGCCAAACATTTTTGTCTTGTTTGTTTGGATGCTCCTGGCTATTTTTTCCTCCTCTGTCATTCACCTGGGGCATTCAAAACATTCAGAGTTCTGTTTCCCTTCCCAAGAAGAGTAAAAATCTTACAAGAAACAGTTCTGAAGCTAGAAATTGTGTTAGTACCACTCTGTGTAGAGGAGCTTGTAGATGTAGCTTAAATTAAAGTACCTTACTGATTGCTTCAGCCATTGAATTCACCTTTATTTATTTTGGCTGCGATTGAGCTTGTAAATTGCATTCTGGAAGGCAATAAAGTGTCATGGTAGAGATTGAACTTGGGTTCCTAAGAGATAAGAATTGTTACAACTCAAGCACCTGGCAAATCTGTAACCGTCCCCTAGGTCATTCATGTGTGTTTAAGAATGACTGGGTTGTAGGATAATTCCTAAAGTCACCCTTGATCCTCCACAGAGACACACAGTACACACACACACACACAGACACACACACACACCTGCATGCGTGCATGCAAAATAAAGTTAAAAAATGAAAGAAAAAGAATGACTATTTTGGGGGCTGAAGAGAGCTCAGTGATTAAATCTTTGCCTCATAAGCAGAAGATTCTGAGTTCAGATCCTGGATCCAATGTAAATATGTGGCATCCAGTATTTCTGGCCCTGGAAGGTGGATCCTGGGAAACTCTAGAGCAAAGCAAAGAAGATGTAGAGCAATCTAAGATGATTCCCCATGTCACTGCTGGCACAAGTAGTGCCCCTCTGATACATACAGACACACACACACACACACACACACACGCACACATGCACACATGTGCAAAAATAAATAAATACATAGAATAAACTGGGCTGGGAAAAAATAGAGGGTTTGGTGGTTAGGGAAATCTGTCACAAATCTTGATTCTGCTTTTGTCTAGCTTTGTGACCTAATGTATGTCAGTGCAGCCCTCTAAATCTCAGATTCATAGTTACTTCCTATGGACATGGTTTATTTAAGGATTAGGTAGAAGAATTTATCTGCACATAGAAAATGCTTAGAAAGATAATATCACTAGTATAAGGTAATAAATTTACTGAGGCAAGAGACATCTACACATTAATATGTTACAATATTCAGGTAAAGATAGGGAGTAAATATGTGACATGTATATACTCCATATTTTATATTCATTCTAGTAAAATTGTTGATAGTTCACATTAAAATAAACACATTATTTTGTAAACACTCAATTACCAGTATTTTCCAATTTTTCCTCACTAAAGTTTTCAGAATCTTTGCTACAAAATACTTGTGATGTAGTTTATTTGCAAGATATCAGCTGTTGCATGCTGATAAATGCTTTTGAGCATCTCCTTGATTCTTCCTCCAACTTCTAGTCTTTCTGAGATATTAAGTGTTTCTTTTTCTTTTTCTTTCTCATGTTACCAATTCACTTTTCTCTACCTTTTGAGTTTGTGTCACAGATAGTCTTTCTCCTTTTTGTAGATCACAGTATATTCTCCTGAGTAGACATAGAATTACTATGTAGGTTAGAGGGCAGAAATACAGTGTCCATCCAGGATAGAAGGCAGAAACAGAATGACTTTATCATTAGTTCATTTAAGAAACAAGCAAACTAGCATGTAAGTTGCAACCTACTGTGGAAATCACCCTGGCAGGAAACAACCATCAGTGCAGTAGCAGCATAAACATTATGGAGTAACCAACAGCTAATTTAATTTTTTTCTGATTTGATCTTAAACACGCTCTTCTCCAGGGAACACATTCTTGGTACTATAAACTTGACCAAGAATTTTCAGAAGGGGAGACAAAAGTCTTATCTCTAAAGTTTTGCTATGAGAACTTGATATTAAACTGCCTTTTAAACTTTAATTATTGTACCTGTAGCTTAGAGAAGATCCCAGCACTCAACCTTAAAACTTTCCATGGCAAAGGAAAACGATGCAGATAATCACATCTGTCCAACGTGTAGAGAATAAGTGATTATGATTGCTCAGTTTATAAAAAGGCATCCATTTCACTCCCCCATCTCCCAAAACTCAGGATTCAGGGAATATTGTGAAAAAAAGGGCAGTGAGAATGTAAGAGCCTGAAGGTTGGGAGAGATATAGCAAAATAGTATCTCTGTATATACCCCAAATAGGGTCTCTGCAATAATGAAATAACTGCAACCAAGTCCATTACAACAACACCTGCAAGAAATTTGGCCTTAACTACTTTACATATAAAGTGGTAAAACCTCAAGAGACCCAAAACTCCCTTAGAGACTAATGAGGCTTAAGTCTGGATGGGAAAGGAGGGGAGCAGCTCTCTCTAATGGTACATATACTAATATATTGTCTTTGCCTCAGCAGGTGGCAAGATGCATGTTATTACAGTAACCCAGATGGAATTTGAACAAGCTGCACACAAAGAAGGACATGAGAGTGGGAGAAAGACAATCAGGAAAGAAGAAAGTTTACAGTTGGAAAAAAAGGGAAATTGGGATTGGATAATAAGAGTTTAAAATGACACGATTGCATATGTAAATCTTAAAACAATAAAAATAAATTTAAAAAGAAACCAAACCACTTTTATGCACTCTCTAGATTCAATATACAATCCTAAGTCTTCCACTTAACCCACGAATATTAAATTCTCAAGACTTGAATGGTGAATGTCCTTTCACAAAGCCTTTGATCCTTCCTAGTTTTAAAGCACATGCATGATACAATTGACATTTTTTTATTTCTAAGATTTTATTGCAGCAATCTCTACTAGATCTCCACCATCTCCCTAACCTTCTCTTTCCATTACAAATTCCACCATTTTCTGGTCAGTCAATTTAACCCCTTATCCTATTAAGTTTCTAGGACAAGGTGTGTTGTTGCAGGAATGAATAAGACACTAAAACAATGGCCAATAAAGCAACAATTGAGTTCGGTGAGACAAAACTATAGAAAATCAAGCCAGATAGAAGAGTAAGCCAGGCCACAGACTTAGCAGGAAAAACCAACATGAGCACAAAACCAAAAGTATCATTGAAAAAAACAAGCATTATGCTTAAATCCAGGATTGGTTATGAATGAGGACAGGCAGATGAGCGTTCTGAAGTCTTGGATAAGTGCTAGTTAATCTGACTGGTATCAAGAGGGGTCAGTGACGGTGACAGCTGAAAGTGGTACAATTAACATTTTTTTCATGTTCATTTTGGGCTGTGTCGATGACTCACAGGGAAACCACAAAAATGTAATAGAGTTGCTTCTGGAGTCCTGTAGTAATACATGGCAGGTAGATCTCCACCTTCACATATGGATGCCTTTAGTGCTTCTGCATGCTACATGTTATGAAATCTGATGCTGCAAGAATAAGAGATTTTTACTTGACTCACTCATAGGGCAAATGGATGTTAAAAGACAAGCTAACTGTATAAGCACTATGGGGAGAAATATGGGGTATGGTTATGAATACAAATGCGTGTGTGGTGATGAGACTATTTCTAAGGCATAAATTCACAGTGTTTGTTTAATTTCCCATTTAAACACCTAATGAAGTGCTTTATAAATGTATGACACTAAAATTATGTTAAATTAGTTCAGGTTCTGCACTGCATGGAAGAAAATACCACAATTATGGAATAATACAATTTTAACTGTTGTCATCCTTAAGCATTGCTACAATTAAAGAGTCACGTTTGTTAAGCATCATGAAGCACTGATTTGTAGATTTTTTTAACTTTTAAAAACTCTTCAATTCTGATTTTTCAACATCTTTATTTAATACTTCTATACATAGCAAAATATTTTCAAAAATATTCAAAAGCTTCTGAGGAGTAGTAGTCTGTGGGTATATGGCTCAGAATCCATGACTAAATATGAATGAATTTGATGTTAGTTTTTATTTTATTTCATTTTCATAACCTTTATTTGTTAAAGATGTATTATCTGAAAAAGTAAAGCAAAAGAAGAATGGCAATCCATGTGTAGATAAAACAAGTAAGTATCACTATGTACACTGAGACAGTGGATGCCTCGGAATGTTCAAGGCATGTTTGAATATTGAAATCCGTCCCTTGAAATTATTCCACTTGGTGGTAAGCTTATGAAAAAATTAAACATTTTTCTATCAGTGCATAGTTTTTCTAGCCAGACCCTAGAAACACACAAAAACGTTAAGTATTTTTTGTTTATCTTATTCTACTAATTACATCCCTCTTAAACACTTTTCTCTTTAATAAAAATAACAAATATTTTCAAAAAGAACACACTGATAAGGAATACTTCATTTAAAAATCAACTTTCTTTTATATTTTGTAAGAGAATGACTTTCATAATTAATAAAATCTAGCCCCAGGTGGTGTTATTTACTTATTTCAGACTAAAAGTGCAGCATCCTGTGCTATTCAGACCTGACCCCTGTGGCCACATGTCCACAATAACATTTCTTTGGACAGGATGATCACTGGTTACTATAGTAAGCTTTCCCTCTGTATTTTCACTGTCAAAGATATTTATTATTCTAAGTACACCACATAAGGTTATTAATGGTAAAAGAAACAGCAGGAGCATGGATCCAACTGCTTAGTAAACAATTGTAGAAAGATGTTTATTAAGCTGGCTCTCATGTGAGAGATAAATGCATAGCTGTATTATGCATGCTAAATTCAGCATGCTGCAAGCTTAAAAGCAGATAGATTAAAACAAGAGATATTTTAAAAAAACATAAAAGACAAAATGCAGCAATGTCAGCACATGATAGGAAAATAATTTTATTTTAAAAATTATCTCTCTTCAGCCCCTCAAAACACATGCAACCATAATATATGGAATAAAATTAAAAGCAAGTTAGGAATACACTATTTCTTAACCTGCCTACTGTCAAGCTTTTAAAAATCCATTTAAATAGGCTTTTGTTAAACTAAGATTCCTCAGAATTCTTTAAACAAACCAACAAACAAAAGAGACTACAACCCATAGTTATTGATGTATAATTCTGGTTTATTCATGTGCAATGTTTACGTCTTTAAAAATGAAACCAAAATAAAAAAGCACATATGCAAAAGACATTAAACAGATTCTTGTACAGCTTTTATACCATAGAAGTTTCCATTGCATGATTTTTAGAAGAGTTCTCTTGTTCAGCATTGGCAAATGTTTTTCCATTTTTATTGTCCAGAACCAGAGTTACAGAAAGATACACAATATTTCAGACAGTGAGCTGTGCAACCTTTACATGATAACGACTTCAGCTCTTTGGTTGCCTGGGATTGTGGAAATGCTAATAAATTTAAGAGTTCACCCAACTATGCCTCTTAACCTTTGTTCCCAAAGGTAAAGGGCAGGATTTTTAATCAAGTAGCAATTTATCTTTAATTAGGAAAACATAATTAGGTATTATCAGCTAATTGCAATTACTGGTTGGAGAAAGTCACATTTTGTGAGTAGTGACCCGTATTGAATTATAGTTATCCTCTGGCTGAATTTTGCATCTATATTTATGTTTGACTAGCAGCCAATAACATTTTAAAAGGTAGGTGCTGGGCTCTGGATATTTCAGGTATCAAAGACACCAACTCTACTGCTAAAGAGTAAACCAAGAGATCTGTCTACAACCATGTGCTAGCTCTGTTTCCTGCTCAGACATCAAGCATGAGTCAAAATAATTGTATAAAAAAATCACATGTGAAATAGTTTTGAGAACCATTCCATACTTCACGTCTGGTACAGTTAAAAAAGTTTAATGTCTCAAGGCACCACTATGGTTGAACATCAGATACATGGGTAATCGACTAATCTACTACGCTGTGAAGTCAGAGAACAGCTTGTGCGGTTGTGGAAAGCAATCTCTAGAGGACCATTAAACATACAGTAGGCACGTGGATCATAATACAAATAGAAAACAATGAGTCCTAAAAAAGCATGTTGAGCACCTTTGTGGCATCATTTGTAACTCTTTATCTAACGCTACGTAAACCTTAACATATACAAAATGAAAGACTAAGTTGTTAAAGTTACACTCAAGGTTGCTTTCCATGTTATCTCCACCTACGTGACTCTAGTTCCTACACATACTTTGAGAAGTCGCAGGGTCTTGTTCGATTTCTGTTCCACTGGTAGATTCATTCAGGTGCGAGCTGAGGTTTTCCGAGGTCAGATGGGAAGACTTGTACACAATCTCGTTGAAATCGGATCTGATACAGACCAAGGGAGGGTCATTCAGAGGGTCTTCCACGGAGACCTGAGTGTTTTCTCGTGTGATTCCCATATCTTTACTATGTTCAGAAGGGGATTTTCTTTTCATGCGAGTATAAGTTTTGTCTTGATTCTCCATGCCTTGCTCATTTTTCAGAAACCGTCCAAAGAACCAGATGAAGAACCCAAACCACACAAAAGCTATTAAACTTGGAACAAAGGCTAGACACTTGACATCCAGGCTAGCTCCGATGAACCTGCTATGTAGGAACATGTCTCCTTCAACATAAGTTTTATTAGTCTGAGGGTTAGTGTGGTTAGACCTCCATTCCCAAGATAGCTTGGTTCTGTTCAAATCCTGCAAGCTCTCAGAATCTTTCACGGTGTATATCTTCTGCCCTGGGCCAATATACTGTCCGTATTCATGAGGTTTATAAAATATTTGGTTTTTCCACATATTGAGATCCAAAATCAAGACGAGAAAGATAATTCCATAGTTAAACCATTTACCTGTATTAAAAAGGAAATAATGAGTTAATCAAAAGTGGATAAAACTGCCCTAAGCTTTTCTCCAATGCAATGAAGATAATGGTATAATAAGATAAATTATTATGTTTATGACCTCTTAACAAATAACTTTTGACTGTGACATGCTGAAACATTAAGTGAACTGGCAAAGGAAGCTTATTAAATGCATTCAGGCAGGTGAAAATGTAACTGTAAGTCTTCTAGTGAGTTATATTTATAGTAATAAAATTGTTTAAGTTTTACAGGTACTACAACTATATTCAAACAGCCATTGATTACTGTTTAGAATATTTCAGTTAATGTTATAAAGAGGCTTCTAATGAAATTTGTAAGAAAGCTCAGTATGTGAATGAATATTTTCTTCAGTTCTATAATTATATCTGGGGAAGAAGTAAATCATTTGATAAAACAATACACAGTAGTATAACAAATTGAATCCACTTTGCTGTTTGTAGGTGATCTGTAAATGAAACCATTATTTGAAGTGATTCAGATTAATAAATTTCAAACATTTGTTCCAAGACCTTAAAAATAATTGCATACAAAGTATTTATTAGACATACAACCAAAGCTAATGAACTACTATAAGACATGATTTGGAGAGAAATAAGTATGATGATCTCTTTGTAGTATTTAAAAATTATCTAAATAATAAGCTATTTAGTAAAGTATGATTGAAATACATCTGCAGATGAAAAGAAAGTAGAAGAATTTCCAAGAGATTCTGGACTCCATCATATATTTGTTATACTTTATAACAAGGTTCATTACATGAAGTATATTGCAGTAATCTAGTGATGCCACCAACAAACTTATTTTTTTATTATTATTTATTAAATTGTGCATATATGAGTGTGTGTGTATGTATGTGTGTGTGTGTAGAACCACGGATGAATTTGGGAACCACCGTGGACGCCTCCACTTCCTCCTTGTTTACTCTGCCCCGGAATTCACAGGCTCCTCCCTACCAGGACCAGAAACGCAGGCCGCCCTCGCTTCCACCTGGCATCTATACGTGGGGTCTAGGATCCAAACTCAGGACGTTTTGCCTGCAAGGCAGAGGCTTAACCCCTGAGCCACCTCTCCTGCCCAAACAACAAACTTATTATAACAACTTTGGTGATATATTTTCTAGTTTAAAGTGTAGAACATATATTAGATTCACATGATTATACAAATATACACTAGAAGAATATACAACTACATGAAAATTGGCATGCATGAAGAGTATAAGACAACATCTCATTAATGCCATTACCTACTTTCAAGCCCCTATGACATGTGTCAGATATTATTCCTGTCTCCAAGACGCACCCACAGTTTGATTTGGGCCCATTTTTTTTATTTACAAGCAGCATTGATTAAAGCTGTTAACACTTCATGACATTTTAAATACTAAGGACAGTGTCTGGCAGATGATAACTCAGTAATTTCTAACGCTGTTAGTTTTTTCATCTTCAAATCCTTACCTGAACAATGATAATTCTTCACTTGAAGGAGAAGTTGCAACTCGGTATGTCTGAAAGAATTTAGCTAAAGAAGCTAAGGTGGCTGATACCTTTGTGCTTTATTAAGTTTTCCTGGCTTGATTTTTCTCATTGTTGATTCTTAGTTGGATCTATTTTTTACTTTTTAAATGTTCAGAACTGACTTAAATTTTATCCTGATGTAGGTGTGCCCTCTTCTGCCATCATAATGGCAGAATGACCTAAAGAACCAAGTAGTTTTAAACTGTTTGGTTCAAGTATTGTTTATAGGAAAGAAAATAAACTAAAACAGGGCCACATAGTGTGAATACTTTACCATGTTGGAAAACATTCCCAATATTCTAAGTTACTGTCCAACTTAGGTTCATTTACCATTCAAATTAAGTTCATGGCTCAAAAGTCAAATATAAAGATGAACATTGTTATGAAGCATTTACTGAGAATTCTTTGTAGACGTGTGTAGCATACATTCATAGATGGTGAAGGTATATGCTCCTGTCTGAAAAAGGGATTCTTAACTTGTTGGAGAAACAAGATAGAGATATTAACAGATGACAGTCACAGACCACATTTGAGGGTTATATAAGTGAGTGATACAAATTATAAATGCTATAAATGTTGAGAACAGTTGAAGTAAAATCCAAGGGGTTATTTCCACACCAAAGGTTTTGGAGAAATTAGCAATTCACATGGTCCTTGAACAAGCACTGAGAACGCTAGAGAACTTATGTATAAAATTAGTTTATATTTTTGAAGATAAAATAGCCTTCAGAAAAAGATAAAGTGATATTGAAGAAAGAGCCAAGACATGTGAAGAGGAAAGTGTGTGCATATGAGAGGCAAAGAAAGGCAGGAGGGGACTGAGGGCCTGGTGATTTGGAATGTCATCTTGAATTAAAGATGCTCTAAGCTGTAGCTGCCATGATAACAGGTTGCATAGGATCTCTAAAAGCTCTGTGCTAAGAGTTCCATCTCACTCTCTTGTTATTAACAACGGATTTTTAAGTACAAAGATGTCTTTGAGCTTTTGTGATTTACCATCATCTTCTGGACTCCTAAAGGTCTCTTGGAGAAAGACTTACTCTGCTTAAGTTCTAGTTAAAATAGAACGATGAATATGGAAGGTCTTCAGAAAGGTTTCTAGTTTCTAGGGTTCACTGAGTATAAGAAACTGGAGATGGCAACATCCCATCGTCAGGGAAGAGAAAGAGGACAATTTATAGAGCTCGGTGCAGGTTGCTTTCCTGCTGGTCAGATACTCAGTATGTGTCAATGGGAAAAGCAAAGTCAGATAATTCACAGTAAAGTGGAAGTGAAAGGAATCTTACTGACTTAGTTCTTATTCCATGACTGTAAATGATACCCTAACCAAAACAATAGAGAAGGGGATTTTCATTCATGCTCACAATACAGATTAAAGGTGATTGCCATGGCATGAATATTAGTGTCAGAAGTTGAAGGAACTCACCGCATTATATCCATATAAAAACAGATAGTAACACTGTATACCTGCTTACCAGCTTTTCAAATAGCTCTCTCCATCTTTACCCTCCTACCCAGGAAGTGGTCCCACCTACTATGGACTTCAGTGATGCAGTAAGACAATTTCCTACAGGACTGCCTTAATTAGATAATTCTTCAAAAATATTCCTAAAAGATCTTTCATCAAGAGTTAAGTTGACAACTGATACTAATTGCCACACTGACCAAGCTAAGAAGGACCACTGAGGACAATTTGTTTAGGTTTCAAAATTATTCTTCTACTAGTTGAATAGCACTGGGTCAGTCTAATCACTTAATTCTCACACCAAGAACTTTCTATTTTAGTGTTACTTCTCATGTGACCTGAAGTCAGAGTATTTAAGTGATTCAAAGAAGGAATAAGGCAAAAACAAGGCAAAAAGCTATTTGCTGAAGTGACACCTGTTTGCAAAGGACACGAGTTGGGAACAAAAGTCACAGGCTGGAATTAACAAATGGAGGTGTTGCCCTAAGACCAAATTTAAAGGATG
Source organism: Typhlomys cinereus (assembly GCA_023101885.1). Taxonomy (NCBI): domain Eukaryota; kingdom Metazoa; phylum Chordata; class Mammalia; order Rodentia; family Platacanthomyidae; genus Typhlomys; species Typhlomys cinereus. The sequence goes on from JALPQD010000026.1 coordinate 6,278,177, forward strand.
CGATCCTAGGTAGCCTATGTAGGCTCCTTGTCCACAATAACTATGTTCTATTCCAGGAAAGTGAATTAGATGCCTTCTCCTCCTATGATTCTTCTGGTTCCTCCCCCAAATCCTTCTACTTATTAGCTGTGAATAAAATCCATTTTTTTATTCTATGAAATTGAGCATAATATCAGTGTAACTATCTCAAAGGAGTTTTTCTGAGGATAAAATGAAAAGTTATATTTGAACATCCCCTGAGATATATTACATATTCCCCCTAAAGTAACATAGTATTATTTCTCCAATTTTTTTCTCTACTTTGTCACTGAGACCATATAGGATCTTGCTGACAGACTAGAGACAGAAAGGCCTATAAAGGTGTGACAAAGATGAATTTCACTTAAAAGTGATCAGGACTTTTGGTTTTGAAAAATAACAGTGAATTATTGAGCACCAATGTACGTAGATTATATGGTACCAATTACGTAGATATATGCAAAGATAACCTGCTAAGCAATTGGTAGTTTGCCTATTTGTACTAGTATTGGCTCTGAGAAGAGTTATCTGACATATATAAAAATTGAGGCTAAAGCGAAGGGATGTTGTCCCTGTCTCTATGCCAGATTCGAGAGGTCATATGGGATGGATAGATGTGGAGTGTAGCAGATCCACTGTAACATCACAGCTTTTGTAATTTCCTGCAGATGTAGCAGTGTCCTTGACTGTCATGACCACTCTGTGAATCTTCAAGCTGCTAAAAGAGCAGCTAAGGTACAATCCTTCCCATTCTTTTTCATTTCTAACCACCTGGTCTCTGGTCCATCTATCTATTTCAACCGAGGAAGGATAACCATCCCTTTATTTCCCACATAGTGTTTTGTTACTTTGGTAATATTTCCTTCCCTTCTAAAACTTTCTTTTGTCTTTTGAGATGTGGGAAGCCAGGACTCAAAAGTCAGGCAGGACAACTCAGTTTCTGTCTTGTGTGAAGAAGAGGGAATCCAGCTTTTTGCTTTTAAAGTTTCTTGTCAGTTCTGATAGGCTCTCTGATGAGTCTGTGAAATGAACATCATTTAACCTCAGATTTTAGGATGTCAGAAAATCTTCCCAATTTGTACAAAATAGATAGAATGCAGCTTTCAGATGAAATAAGGCTTCTTAAAAATTACATATTCTAAGTATAAAAAATAAATTTAAGCCTCTGAAATGGTCCACATGGAAGGTATATATAAAAAATATAAGAAAACAAAGTGCTTTGCCATCCTTTTCTCAAGCGTGCTGCTGTGAATATGTGATCAACAGTAACGAAAAGCTTGGGATTTCAGCATTCATCATCCACAGCATCTGCATTTCCCCTGTTATTTCAACTTCACAGCATAGAGCAAATAAACAAGGAAGAGGGGTCAAAATCCATACATTATTTCTATTAATCTTCTCATTGAAATATTACACTGTCTCCCTTAATGAGAAATCACTGCATGGTGTTGGGGGGATTACCTCTTTCTTGTATTTTGTGCTTTTAATGAATCTTATTGATTGTCAAAAAAAGATATTATAATGGGAATTTTATGTTTCTACTTTGTGGGAGTTTACAGAACCCTGGGAGGGTCCATTTTAAAAATATACTTCATTAAATATCAACCCTCACTTATCACAAAATGACAATGATTTGGGAGGAAATTATTTTTTACAGCTAAAGTAAAAGTATAAAAAACCCTAAAGTTCTAATATTTATACCATATAATGAACTTTCCATAATTACATTATGGAGAAAAGAACTAAAATTCTTTTAAATCCTGTACCGAGTGGAGCTGCCTCTTAGTGCTGGGATAGAGCTGTGTTTTAGGCATCACTCTTCAAAGTGACCTTACTTGATCAAGCATCTAGGGCAGATGTGCAAAAGATTCATACTGTCCAAAGCCCTTTAGCATCCATCCTGGGGCAGCAGGAAACTGGGGCCTTAAGAAGATGAGTGATGGATAAATAAAATAATTGCATTCTGTAGTATCAGCATTTTTGATTGTGATCAAAGTCTTCTTATTCCAGACAGAGCAGTAGATTGTGGCTTACTGTTAGCACCTCTCCATACTTCTACTTAGTAATTTATGGATGTGTAGAAACTGTATTAAGTGTTTGGGGTCATTAGGAGAACATTTAGTAAATTAGAGATATGTATTTACTAATTTATAAACTGATAATGCTCTAAATTAGTAAAGTACCTACTTGAGACCTAAAAGCAAATTGAAACAGCTTCTCAAAGTGTCTCTATTACTTTTTCTGCTTTAGAAATGAGAGACTCTTCCTATTAGAAAGTAAGCCAAGGGAAAAAGACAGGGAGTACTTAGTAGGTCATTTTATAATAGTAAAAGTAGAAAGACAGACATATATTTGTCCCAAATTAGTTGTCCATTCATCTACAACTTACCTGAGACTGTAAACAAAGCCATATGCACATCGGTGTGACAGATCCTAGATTTGTTTTTGCTGCAAATTAGCACTAGTTGTCTATTAACATGTGAATTGTGAAACAATGTGCCCAGAAAGATATGAAGAATGAAATTATAATGTTCAGGCCAGATTCATGACTCAATTATGTTATGATTTTCATGCTAATGTGAAAATTGGATGTAATCTGGAAAATTGGGAAGAACAGAATATTCATGCCTTAGAAGTTCTGAAGAAGTGTATACTTTGAATCCTTCCTCTGTCTGTGAAGACAGTTCCTGAAGGGTGAGTGTTGTTAACCAAAGTAGTCACATATGCAGATGAACACAGACAGGACACTGTAGAGATGAGACTAGCTCAGGTTCTTGACAGACTCTGGGGAAAGACATAGTGGCCAAAAGATGAACTTCAAACAAATAATAGGAATTTCACCTTCATATGGAAGTAACACACCATTAGTGTGGACCCATACAAAGCACTGAAGATGGAAACTGCTTCAGGGAGATTTGGAAAGATTCTCTAAGAGCTTAGCAAGTGGTTTCTATGCACTTTGGATAAATCCATGGTCTTGTGGGACCATCATTGTGCACAGGGCACAGTGTATTTTCCTGTAACTACTCCCTCATTAGGTAGCATGTTCTGTGGATGAACTATTTCCGCCCTCTCTAGCACTGTAACATCCTTTGATACACACAAGAGTGCTACCTAAGAACATAATCTCCAGGATCTCATTTGCCAGACTCCACATATCTATGGAAATCCAGCAAAGGGCTTTTGTCCCTGTTTGTCACATTCTCACCATTGCAAAGTGCTATACCTTCACCCCACGGGGGAAAAACCAACCCAAACAGACTCTGGATGCTTGTTGACGTCCACATTTTCATTTTTTTGCCAAAAGGGTTCTCGTGAGTATTGTTGTGCCAACAGTGTAAATTCTCTGCTCACTGCAGCACAGTCTTCCTTCTGGCCTTTCCCCCCAACTCTCTCCTAATTTACTCAGGTGATGACCACCAGTGGGGCACTTTCCTTTGTCTGGCTGGGATGACAGATGGCAGAGTGTCCACTGGGACTGCCATTAATAGGACTCAGAGGAGTTTGGAGACAAAGCTGAGAGGCTGTTCTTTCTTACCTACAGAGACTTGGTGCATCACATTTTTTAAACCATCTACATACTCACTTTAGAGATAAAGGGAAAAAGGGCAGAAGAGAGAATCACACAGTCTTGATTTGCTTTTATTTGAGAAAAGAACAATAGACTTGGGGTAAAAGTACCAATGGATGTGATTTAATCACTGTCCCTTGAGTCCTTTGTGGCTGCCATCAAAATTCCAAGGAAAATCTATTTTCACACACCCTTGGATAGAGATGATTTATTTTTACAGGTAGTATCCCAGCTTATAAAGTGAAAGCTCATGCACATTGCAGCAGAGCATCTGTCAAGGGGGACCCAGATGAAATACTCAGATGCAGCAATTCAAGTTATTTTTGACATGCATGAACAGAGCTAGAAATGAATTAGGATTAAAATTACTCCAATCCTAAATTCTTTGAAAATGTCAATGGGAACTCATTGCCATCAGATAACCCTGTGCTTTCTTGGGAAAAATACAGGCTATTTTCTATTCTTAGCTTTCTTCTTCCTGAAAACTAGGAGGTAAAAACAGAGAGCTCATGATAGTGGGTAAATGGAGGAGGGGATTCTCTCAAGTTACTTGATGTGGGAATCAAATAGGAAAAAAAACTAGATGAGTGAACCAAAAAGTTTTACATAAAACATAGTGAAGGGCTGTGGTTTCCCACTTTTATTACATCTACTTTTGAATGTGCTTTTATCCAAGACTCTAGTTTAACAGCTTTTTGTCTCTGGCCAGGGGGTAACATACAAGCCCACCAGGATGGAGTGAAGGGCATTGCAGGAGCAACAAAACTGCAAAAGAAAATCAACAAATCACAATCCAGAACTTCAGAGACTCTATATCAACCACCTAGAACTAGGCCAGCTTAATCTCTCTCCCCATCTTGAAGCTCAGGGAAATTTGCGGAAGAGGGGGCGGTAAGAGTGTAAGAGCAAAAGGATGGGAGGAGCAATGATATGTAAGATACTCCATACTAGTTAGAGCTGAAGCAATCATAATTGGACTTTGTATGCCCTGCGCATTGTCCAACACACTGTTGACCTCACAAAGTCTAGCATCTGCTAAAGGCACCAAGATCCTTGGAGGCAAAGAATTGGCAGCCACAGCAGTGTTCCTATACCTAAGGGGACCACGGGAAAGGGTTTAGGGAAAGGCCACTGGGTCCTTGTACGTCATCAGAGAGGAGGGCCCAGAGGAAAATCAGGCATGCACAAGAAAGGACTGTCTGGGAATTGGGGCGGGAGGCACTGGGGGATGGGGAGGGAGGGGGCTGGGGAGGGGGAGCAGGGGGTACAGGGGGAGGAGGAGGGAGGGAGGGAACTGGTGTACCTATTAATTTTGTATGAGCTGAAATAATAATAAAAATGTATTAATAATTAAAAAAAAACAAAATATAGTGAAGGGACATGGGTTGTTCACAATACAATGAGCAGGTTTTGATTACATTCTCACAATTGTAAGATAAATGCCATTGCTACCCCATGGAACAGAAAAGATAACCACACACTAAGAAGTTAAGGAGCTGGATGAAGGTCACACTAATAAAACTAGAGTACAAGCATCAAAGGTTTTTTTTTTTCTTTTTAATCCGTGTGTGTGTGTGTGTGTGTGTGTGTGAGAGAGAGAGAGAGAGAGAGAGAGAGAGAGAGAATGCATTTGTCCATGCAGCTGCATGTGAATGCAGGTACATGGGCACCAAAGGGAGCATGTGGGGGTCAGAGGATAGTGCTCACCTTCCATCTGGTTTGAGACAATTGCTATACATTGCAAACAGCTGTGTTCATGTAAGAGAGTGTGTTCATGTGTATAAGCCTGCATATGTGAGAGCAGGCATGGGCACATCACAGTGCACATGTGGAGGCCAGAGTATAGGACCTCACCTTCCAACTGGTTTGAGGCAGGTGTGTGTATGCCTCCCTGCTGTGTATGCCAGGCTAGACCGCTTGCATCCTTCCAGGGATGCTGCTGCCCCTGACTCCCATGTCCTCCAAACAGGATTAAGACATGTGCTACCATAGCTGGCTTCTTAGACTCAGCCTCAGGCATGTGTGGCAAGTGACTTATCCCACTGAGTCATCTCCCTGGCTCCATGCATTGAATCTTTATACCCTTTGCTTCAGAATGCACTGAATGTCTTATCTACTACATAGGAATATGCTATCCCAGGATGGAGTCAAGGCTGACTTTGGGAGATCCTCAACTTCCTCACTCAGGATTTTCTTTTTCTTCATTTTTATTTGTGTGTGTGTGTGTGTGTGTGTGTGTGTGTGTGTGTGTGTGTGTGTGTGTGCCAAAGGGCATTTAAGTGTGTTGTGCCTTTAGAGGTCCAAGGATCACATGAGAAATTATCCTGGATTGCTCTACTTCTTTATTGTTTTGTTCTGGGGTTTCCCAGGCTTTGTCTTCTTAGGGCTGGAATTGCATACCATAGCCATTTCTGCCTAGCATTTTTACATGGACTTTGAGGATCTTTTTATTTGTGAGGTAGTCTTTAACTCTCATCCATCTCCCTAGCCTATCATCAAGGTTTTTCTAGTATGGAAGAGATATAAGCAGATAAAGTAACAAAGAAAGTCATTGAAGGGTCTGCAGGATCTGGTTTTATCCTTTGGCTCTACATTCTTTGGCTGTCACCCTGCCTAGCACCTATTCCCAATCACAGTTCACACTAAGAGATTTTACATTGGACTTTCCAGTTATTAGAAGACTCTAGTATGTCCCCCCTTTTTAAAATTTTTCATTATTTATTCACTTGTGCGTGTATGCATGTGTATGCGTGTGTGTATGTATGTGTGTGTGTGTAGAACCACGGATGAATTTGGGAACCACTATGGACGCCTCCACCTCCTCCTTGTTTACTCTGCCCTGGGATTCACAGGCTCCGACCTACTTCCTGACCCATTTCTATCAAACCTGAACAGTTCCCACTGACTTTCAATTTTAACAGATGTGTATGAAAATAAATCTGATATGGGAGGAATTCTGCTCATAGGAAATGCTCTGAGTAGTAATGTCTTTCTGAGAGTAATTCTCTGACAGGCAGACAAGTTGCTTGTATTTGCAAGAAGGTGAATTGTAGGTTCTGTTCCAATCCCCAGCCACCCATTTCTGGTGCATACTACATTTGAGATCCACTGGCGGATCTAGAGGGTATTACTCCTAATCACTCCTTGCATATTGGCTTATCAAGGAAAGCACTGATGTCCCCTTTAAGAAAAAAAAGAAGCAGACTAAGGAGGAACTGGACAGATGTAATTCACACGGAAAATTGCAGACTACAAGCCATCACAAAATATAGTGTTTTGGGAATTTGATCTGAGATATCCAGAAAGAACTGTCTTACAAAGTAAGATAATGGTTAGACACCTCACAGAAGACTAGATGGTTTCCCCAGGAGTCTCTGTGATCTTTCCCACTGATTAGAAGAAAAAAGAGAAATAGATCCAAAATGGGGAGGGGAAAGTTTTAGTTTCGCCCGTAAACTTGTAGCCCTTGTGTCAGGAATTTTAATGACAGATGTGTGTGAACAGACTGGATTAACTTATTCATGGAGGCACTGTTTGAATTTAAACTCTAGAATCCTCAAAGGCCTTCACAAATGATTCAGGTGAACATCTTTCATATGATAAATTCTGGAGAGACATACTGACTATTCTAACTTCGTGTGGAATTTCTAAATCAGAGCAGAGCAGTACTCAATTATATATATCACCTAAGGAAGTTTTTCCAAGGGCTGTGGCAATGGCTCAGTAGTTAAAGCTTTTGCCTCACAAGCAAAAGGACCTGAGTTTGATTCCCCATATTTCACATAAAAATATCTGCTGGATATGCCAACAGCCTGCTCTTTCAGCCCTGGAAGTTGGTGCCTGGAAACCCCAGAGTAAAGCAATAAGGTGGTAGAGCAACCCAGGATGATTCCTGATGTCATACTTGTCCTGCATGGGCACACGTATTCACAGGTGCCCTTTTCTACACACACACACACAAAAAAAAAAAAAAAAAAAAAAAAAAAAAAAAAACTTTTACCAAAATTTCATTCCCTAGTTTTTCCTCAGACCTACTGTGTCAGGACAGTTAGAAATAGTTGGGGCGAGAGCCCAACAATCTTCGTTTATGAAGTCTCTAATAATGTGGCAATTAACATAACCTAGCAAGCATTGCCCCAAAACCCAAATCACATTGTGTTCCCAGGTCTAGGTCTGGCAAACTTTATTTATGTGTCTCTTTTCCTTTTCAATTCCTATAAAATAATATTTTAAAAGACAGATGGAAAGTCTTATATCTGCTGTTCTGCCAATGTATAGTATCTTCATTAGCTCAAAGCTAATGGTGCTGAAGCTTTGGAGGAGGCATCAGGCAGGCATGGCACACTTCCAAGGTGCTGAACATATTTTTAGATGCAAATTTTTTACATTCACCCTTTTTAAATAAAGCTTTTAAATCCTTCCGAAATGCATAAACACTAGACACTGTAAGCTCTGAATCTACTCCCTTCATATTCAACAGTATTCACAACAGAGTCATGTAAAATGACCCTAAATTGAATATTTTTAACAGCTCATTCTTTAACCAATCTGTCATCCAACTCTTTTTCCTTTTTTCAAAACTTAATGTTTGGTACTTAAGCAGTACACTTCTGATTAGACATTCTGGTAGTCAGAGACCATCTTGGTGCAGGGATGGCCTAAGACAAGAGCTGGTAGTGAGAGCAGATGGTCTCGGCAAAGCCCACCCAGAGGGATATGGTGATGCCATGTGTACGGTGGCCGTTTTCCAAGTCTGAGAGGGTAACATGTGGCAGAGATTAAGTGGGGACTCAGAAACCACACTATGTGACCTGAACTCAAATTGATTGATTTACCTGGTGAATTTAATAGATGATGCTCATTCACATTGAGTGAGAAAAGAAACCTGATGCATATTCCTTATTCATGAGCTCATTCTCCAATTAAGGAAGGTCGCTTCATGCTCAAAGCAAAAAACATCGCCTTCTAGCTGGGAAGCAAAGGATTTTTTTTCCAGTACTCAGATGTTCACATTTTCTATACTCAGGCTATTTTTATCTGGCAGCACAGACGGTAGTGTAAGCACAGATTTCTTCTGCAGCTTTTATTGCAGCAGGTGTGGGATCTTAGGTCATTGTCCTTAAAACTCTCTCTCTCTCTCTCTCTCTCTCTCTCTCTCTCTCTCTCTCTCTCTCTCAAGTCTTGTGTCTGGACAATTTGGGAATGAATACTAGTCTTTCTTCATGATAGTTCGGCTGTCTGCTTTTTGTTATAAAGAAAAAGTGTTACAAAACGCAGCTCCAGGAAATATTTTTTGTATTATTTTTGGATGAGAATGACTGAGATGTGATGAAAGATAAGTCATATTTTATTCATTTTAGAACTGTGATATATCTGAAAGTTAAATAAGCTAGAGAGCCACAAAAGAATCACTTGGCATGAAAGGAGCTGGGACACAGAAATGGGTTATGTGAAATCATACAGTAAGTGGCCTAATTCCCAGGAGGTACATGAACTGCTGGGAACACCAAGACAATTGTCTTTATCCTATCGGTAAATTTGGAAGCATCATAGTCAAACACAGATGTCAATTTGATGGTTCAGGATTTAAATTCTAGGCACATTTTTAAAGAATTATTAGTTGAATTAGACTCAAGCAAGCCTGCAGGAGATTATACATTGAAGGGATGGCCCAACCATCAATTGGTTGAAAAAGTTGGCATCTTTTTGAATACTTGGCCAGACATGCAGGTCTGGCAAGTGAAAATTGTCCTTCTCTCAAGGGTCCTGTAGATATGATGTGGCCAGTTCCCTCAGATCCCGGTATTGGTATGAACTCTCCTGCTAAGCTACACAAGAAACTATAACCAAGAATCTTAAACCAAAATAAAACTCCTTGCACTCTTAAGCTTTTCGATGGTGGATTTATGGCAACCTGCAGAGTAACTGAAACAGGAAGTATGAGGTGTAGCAACGATGAAAAACACACACTAAGCATTGTGAGAAAAGAAACCCCAATGAGCCAGACCCATGAGCACTGACCCATGGAGAAAGTGCATCAAAAGTGTGAGCTAGACCAGAGCAGAATGGCCAATGAGGATGTATATCAGAATGTGTCCTGTTTTTCAAAATCATATAACTGAGGTGGGGAGATGGCTCAGTCAAAGCCTTTCCCTTCCCTCGCATACAAAAGGACCTGAATTTAGCTCCCTAGAACCCACAGAAAAAATGCCAGTAGCTATAGCCATGGTGTGCAATTCTAGTCCTCAAAGGCAGAGTCTGGGAAATTCCAGAGCTATAAGGAGGTAGAGCAATCCAGGATGATTCTCAATACCATCCTTGGGTCTCCACAGACACACACACTTAAGTGCCCTCTTATACATATGCCTACACACATGTACACCCACTCACATGCAAAACACATACACATACACATGCATTTGTGTACACCGCCCCCCAAAATCATACACTAGAATGCAATATCTGAAATCTAAGTGTCTGTCTGGTTGGGGACTGCATTCCCATGCGCCATTTGACTCTATGTCTAGTTACCTCCCATTTACTGCCAATAACATGTGAGTGGAAGTGGTCTGTTTCTTTCCAGGACAAGGCAATTAAGATATAGGCAAGCTGACTTGCACAATGATTGACATGTCAACAACCCTCCATGGACTAGTGCGGATCTGAAGGGGAAAAGACTTCAAGCAGTAGGATCCTTAGAGGTAAGAAGGGGTTAGACAGATATAACAGAGCTCCCATATTATTGAGCAGCCCAAGAAGGGACCTTAAGACCCCAGAGTCCTGAACCCTCACTAGTGTAGAAGTCTTGGAGCGAAAGTCAGTGCCCATGTTAGCAGATGTTCTGAAAGGTGGGAAAAAGCTGCAGGGAAGCACCAAGAGAGGAGAGAGAAGGAGAAAAAAGGGAAAGAGAGAGAGAGAGAGAGATGGGGAGAATGAGGGGGGAGGAAAAGGGATAGGGGAAGGGAGGGGGGCGAGGGAAACAGGCAAGCCTTTTTCGTCACTGTTCCCATTCTCTTCTTTCCCATATACTTATTGTTTGTTAACACTGGAATTGTCAAAGCACCAGTAATCTGCATCACAAGACTGATGGTCGTGTGCAGCTACCTGGCATGGTGAGATCCATGAGAAGGAGAGTTAATTGATGCTCCTCAATTCTCTGGCTTGATGCTTAAAACCACATGTTCAGTACAAGGCCATTAGTGTCCAAAATGCCCAAACACACCTGTTATGTGGATGCGATACTCCTCCTTGAAGATCTTCTGGAAGAAAGGGATCTTGAACTGCATGTGAGGAGTGTGCAAACCAGGAAGGTTCACGTCCACGTCACCCATGAAGTGTGGAAATTCCCAATCCTGTCAGAAAGCCAACATGTGAGCATGCTTGAGATCTGATGGGTTTCCTTCCTACACAGCAAGGCATCCCAAATTGACACTTCATAAGCACTTACTTTAAAATAATTTAATTGTAACCAGCTGTAAGATGTATCAATTTTCTTCCATGATGATTATTTTATGTACATGCGGGAATAGTATACATTCAAACTCAAAATTAAGTCTTTGCTTAGATTCTTAGATTTTTTCCCCTCAATGTGCTAGTAAGACTTATCATTAGGTATTATTTGCATCTATGCATATTTATCTCCATTATAAACTGAGTTTTACACTTTTAAATGAAGGAGATGACTGATCTGAGTTTGATAAATTTATTGTATTTTATTTGGCTCATTCAAAATTATGTATGCTTTCATGGCATGTTTTGTATAACAAGACAAAGTTACTACTTTCTTCAACTCACACCAAAGTGATTGCTAACCTCCTCTACTAGAAACTGCAGGAAGTGTGCTAATATGAAACTCCAGGGCTTGCCGTGCTGCAATTCAGAGGCATTTGAGTCAAAAGATGGGAACTCTAGTATGAGAGACCTGCGGCGAGAAGTTCCTCAAGTTTCCATTAGTGATATCTTTGTTTTGAAGTCATAAAACTAGACAGGATGAACTGCTCAGAAGGAAAAAAAATGCTAATAAGGATAGTCTTTGAATTATTTTGGTTAATGCTTTCCTTTCTGGAAGCAGTGGGTACTGAACAGCAATTCCTTGAGTGCTAGGCCAGCTCCCAATCACTGAGCCTCAACCCCAAGCCAATTACTGAATATTTTTAGCCAACTTGAATATTCAGATATCATGAGAAAAGTCAGTCTATTAAGTGAATATGAAACAGCTAAATTACCCCAGATTTCAGCACAGCAGCTGATGCAATGTATACTAGTACCCTAGTGTCTGATCTATTGAGGAGTTTCTTTCTCTCCTTTTTTTGTTTCCATTATTTAAATTTATATTTTATTAAGGTTTTTCTACTTTTACAAGGATATTGAGTATTCATCCCAGCTTCCCTCCTTCTCTCCTCCCTCTCATACCCTTTCTTCCTTTCACTATTGCCTCTCACTCCCTCCCACCCTTCTGCCTGCATGCCTCAATGGACCTTGGGGTTCATTCTGGCTTGTCTATTCCTGTGGGGGCTCAAGCCTCCCTAGTGTAACAAATTACTATCCCACTGATGTATGTGTTTCCCTTCACTCATCCAAACACCAGGTTTCCACTGTGAGTTCCCATTCTACGGCATAATAACAGCTGCCTACAAAGCAGTTTAATGTACTGTCTTCCTACCTATAGGTTTATTGGCTTCCCTATTAATCTACTTCCTTCCCTTTTTTAGGTTCTTGTTCTAGTTTACAGTAACAGGGATGTGTACTATTCTGACAAGCAGGTCTTCAGAGTCCAATCAGAAATCTGTTAGTTGTCTCCTTGGTATTCATGCCACTATTACACTGGTGTTCACCTGTTGCCATGGCGATCTATATTGCAACTAATAGATCCCTTCCTCCCTTTTTTTCTTTTTCTCTTTCTTTCCTTTTCTTTCTTTCTTTCTTTCTTTCTTTCTTTCTTTCTTTCTTTCTTTCTTTCTTTCTCTTTCTTTCTTTCTTCCTTCCTTCCTTTCTTCCTTCCTTTCTTCGTTCCTTCCTTCCTTTATCTTCCTCTTTCTTTTTTTACAACTTCCTTTTTTCCTTCCCTCAATTCTTGACAATCTCATTCTGTTTTGCATTCTTATGTTTTATTACTTTATAATTTTTCCTGTTTATTTCACAATGTTTTCAGAGTCTACTCATCGCCTACAAATGATAAGAGTTAATAAAGATCCCATGAATGATGATCTTAAGCATGAAGTATTTTCTTGCTCATTTCAAATTCCTGACAGTAAATCAATATAACACAAGAAAATAAAATAATGTAACAGCTCCTTTCTAATTGTATGAAACGCTGTTGTTGGTCTTATAGCTCCATGTTTTTCAAGAATCAGTAGTGCATAGACATAAGTTTGAGAAGCTCAGAAAATAAACACAATGGTGAGTGAACTTGGATTTTTTTTTTTTTGGTCAGTACTTGGGACTGAATCTAGAGCCTTAAACATACTATGTAAGTGTTGTACCTCTGAACTACACACTAGTGAATTTGGAATAATTTGATCTACAGTTATTAGTAGAAAATGTATTGCTAATAACATCAGTAAACTCTTATAGAGATTAATACCACATTTGCTTCCCTTTATCATCTTGGTTCTTTCTACGTTGCTTAGAAAACTATTGCAGAGAAAACTGACAATGGATGCTAAACTACAACTCATGAAAAGTTACACTTGACAAATAAAATGATTGATCACCAGCATAGCATTCACTTGTCCTAGATGAATAACACAGTGTTATCAATAAACAGCTCTCTTTTCTTTTTGGTAGCAATTTGGCCACTGTATTAGAATTGGCTTCATTATAGGAAGACATTTTCTGATCTTTTAGTTTTCCTGCCATGAAACTAAAGTTTTTCTACTGGGTGTGAAATTGGTTTCAGTTTGAAAGCAATCTCAGGAGATTTCTTTTGGAGTGTGGTCAAAACCTCATTCACTAAAGAAATAGTTTCTCAATTATTTCCTGCCTCTTCTTGGAGACAGAGAGATGAGTTAAGGAAATGAGAAGTAGAAAGAAGAGGGGGACGGGAAAAGGAAAGTCCTAGCACTTAGCTTAATGTTGAGTTTTCTTTTTAAAGATGGTATCAAGAAAGGGAGTCAATGTTAGTGGTGTACAAGGATGGTAAGTGTCAGAGAAATAGGTGGGGCACTGCGAGACATTCCTTTCAAATGGGAGAAACAAAAGAGGAGACATATCATTCAAGAAATCTCTAAACCATCCCTTCTATTTTACCATTCATAATAATCACCCTTTATTGTTTCAAAAGCTCTTTCACTTAATTGAACTTCCTGCCTCCATTTTCTGTCTACTACCTCATATTTCACACCTCAGTTCCTACTACATGTATAATTTCACGCTCATTATTCTTCAGTCAGTATAAACTCTGGCCTGACTGTGACTTGGAGTGGAATGGTAATAGTGGCAATTGCTACCATTTTACAAGACATTTTGAGCTCATTTTGGTAGGATATTGATATGTGTCTGAAGTTCGTGGAATCTCAGGTGCTTATTTAAAGCAGGAGAGAGAAACTGCTTTCCTGACTCTCTCTCTCTGTTTCAGTCATTTCATCTATGGATGAGTATTGAATACATCAACCTCGAACCTTTCTTGTGATAACGTCTTAGTATAAGTTCAATATCAATTTTATATTGAGAGGGAAGCAGAGGAATGGATGGACCTGTTTCACATTGGTTATGGTTCAAGAAAGCCATCTTCTCTTTTCTGTCCCCATCCATTTCACAGTACTGGTCCTACAAAGCCTCTGTGACTTGTGGCAGAGCAGAGTTCTCCTGGAAGTCACTAGAGAAGGGACACAGAAGAAGACACCTTCCTCAGAGGCATGCAGCAGGTGTCTCCTTAGGAAAGTGAAAGAACAAGATATTTTTGACATGTGTGCATCCCTGGGATGATTTCCAGAAATAACTTGGAGAATTTTCTAAAATATTATGAGTTAAGATCCCAGATCCCAGGCAAAAATGCCAGGGGGATAATGGAGGCGGCCTGAAATTCCAGCCCTTATAGGTGGAGCCTGGGAAACCCCAGAGGAAAGCTATAAGAAAGTAGAGCAATCCAAGATGATTCTTGAACGTTGCAGTTCACCTGCATGGTTGCTAGTAAATGGCCATTAAATGGCTTAAGGGAACAAGAGGTTTATTTTCTGTTATGATCACTGGTTATAGTCTGTCTAACTTGATAGGAGAGCATGCACCAACACCAGGTTGAGGGAACTGGCCACATCATCTCTACATAATGGCTGAGAGAGGGACAATCCTTACTTGTCAGACCAACATGTCTGGCCAAATGTACATAAGGATGCCAACTTCCTCAACTGACTCACAGTATTTTATTCATTTGTTCAGGGCCTAATCCCACCTACCATAGGCTGGGCCTTCCCCATCAGCTAGACAATTTCCTGCAGCTTTGCTTTGGGCCTAACTGAACTCAACTCTACAAATGTGCCCAGAGCTCAAACCCTCAACTGTCAAGTCGACAACTGTGCCTAACTATGATACTGAAATCATCATCCTTGGGCCTCCATGGGAACACACATTCAAGTTCTCTCTTTTGCACCACACACACACACACACACACACACACACACACACACACACACACACAACACACACACACATGAATACACGCTTTCTGCTAATCCATATAATCTTGTATTGTGAAATGTGGTATGATTTTCTGCTTTTCATCCAGTACTGAAATCAATTTTGTTGGTTTGTGTGTCCTAACTTAGAGTCACTCAAGATCCCCCTTCTAACTTTCACTGTGAGCAGGTATAATGAAGATTTAAAATGAATCAAGTGTAGGGTAGATTGGGGCTACTGTTTGATTCATCAGACCCTCATGTTAACATGAAAAATTTTTTTCTTCCATGAGACTACTTCCCCAGGGACCATTAGCTTTTTAGTAAGACTCCAGAGAGTGGGAAACCAATGAACAGGTGACGTACCTGACACTGGGCCAGTCTTGGTTGTCTATGCACAGCCAGTTCCACGCGCACTTTATACATTAGTGTTCTGAGTCATGGCTCTCTCTCTTTTTACAGATGAAAGATGCATTGAGGGGTTTTGGTTTGCTTGTTTTAATATTTATTTATTTATTAATTTATCAGTTTCTATCTATCTATCTGTTATTTATTTATTTAGTTAGCAAGTGATGAAAGAGAGAGGGAGAGAAAGAGAGAAAGAGTACACACACGTACTATGTGGGCTTCTGGAAATTGAACTCAGATCACCAGCTTTGTGAGAAGGTGCCTTACTTGCTGAGCACCTCAGGGGTCTGAAAGAGGATATATTTTGAACAGAAGATAAAAAAAACATTAGGAGGAAGATAAGGAAACTGTATTATGCTGGTGGCCCAGAGTGGAGAGGCTCACCCTGGCGCTATATATCCTGAAGCATTCACTTATTTGTTCTTCAGGAAGTGTTATCAGTGTTCTGTAATTCAGAGTCTGGTTACTGTACTCCATTATGAAATCCATTCCCGACTGCAGAATTCCAGCAGCTTTGTGGTTCTGTGACATGAGGATTATATAGACACCCAGTATTATGCTGTTATGCTTCTCATCTATTCGTGACAATGCACACAGTGTGAACAGATGCTCAACTTCTCGTCTACTTTGGAGATGCGAAGCAGCTCAGTTTAGTTCAGACGGGCATATTCCCCATATAAAATAAATGAGCAGTGTCATGATATATCTCTGCTTTTACTTCTTATAGACTGTGACGTACTTCTGCCTATAGCCATGAAAATCAGTTACTGATTCCTCTTATTCATGGACCATGTTTGGGCGGAATTCAGGACAATGCAATATATGTGGACAAGCATATTCTGGAGTCATTGTTTCTGAGGGCCTTCTTGTTGTGCCTGAGGGTCAAGGAAAAGATCTTAGTGCCAATTGGATGAATTCAGGCTTGAAGCCAACTCTGTCAAAAATTTTCTGGCAATGGAATGAAAAGTCCTCACTTCTACTAAGGCAAGCATTAGAAGATATGCGCATAATAACATTTCTTATTCTGTGAAATACTAAAGTAGAATCAAAGAAAAAATTGTCTTTGCTGGGTTAAAGATGTGTCACTTGTTTTTTGAGAAGATGAATCAGATTAGATTAGATGTTAGTGAACAGGTGACAGTTCTTTAAAATAGAATTGACAAGAGATTTTCAAATGTTACTTAAAATTTTAGCTTCTAAATAATTTATGTATCTTCTTTTTACAGCAATAGATTATTAATCCTCAAATGATTTCAAACTCACAGACTTATTTCCTTTTTCACTAATCTTTGTTCATCTACAAATTTGGATCTGTGAATTTCCTTCCAAACAAACAGTTCCCCATGATGTCAAGCATCCCTAGCTTTATTATACTTTCCTAGGGCCAAGAAGCAGGATTTTGGGTGGCAATGAGCAGTGTAGCTTGAGAATTGTGCATATGCTTTGTTGGTATGACTATTTCTTGTTAAATAACTCCAGGATCTGTTTTCCCCAAGCAATCCTTTGCTTCTAATTGGCAAAGCTGCCATAGCAGCTCATAGCTGAGTTAGTCATTGGAAGACTGTCATGAAGTAGGTTTTGCGTTTTTGTTTGTTTTTTTGTCTGCCTTCCCCAGTGGAGTATAAGCTCTAGGGAGCATGATGATGTTTGTCTTGTTCATTTAAGATTTATTGCAGGGGATAAGAGGCAATTGTTGCGTATGCCACAGTTGTCCTGGAAGTCAGAAGACAACATTTGGAAATCAGTTTTCCCCTTCTACAATGTAGGCTCTGGGAACTGAACTTGGGTGGTCAGGTTTGGACACAGGTACCTTTACCAGTTGAGGCAACTTGACAGTCCCTTCCCACTTTTCTTTCTGGTTTGCTCACTTCTATGTTCTCCACACAAGAAATAGGACTTGGCATATTGAAAGAGCTCGGAAATTTATGAAAATAATGAATGGATATCAAGATATAAAACATAGAGCAATCCCTTTTCTGTTTTCTGCATATTAAAACAGGATAAATACAAATAAATAGAAACAACACAATAACTATTATATATCACCCTCAACTTTATTATGACTATCACTCAAAGTAGTTGACCTTAAGCATGTTTCTCAGTATCATCTAAATGTCTTCATTGTCATTCTTTTCTGACAAAATTAATATGCCTTGTCCTAGTTAATTCTTAGAACACCCTGTGGCCCTTACTCTGCATTGTTGCCAATAAAGGCACAACCAAAGAAGACTCAGCCATTGGTTGTGGATAGTGTTTCATGAGCTATCTAACAGTCTAATCAGCTCAGCACATTTTAAGAAGAATAAATGTTGGCTGTGCAATGAGCTGACATGTTACCTCAAAAGGAATTCCTGGGGAAAGAATGAAAGTAAGCGGAAAAAATTTGTTAGACAGCACACTTATGTTACATTCCTGACAATGGATGCAGGACAATAGCATAATGTCCCTTTATTCTCTGCCTCATTGTACTGGTACCAAATGTCACTGCCATAGAATCTGCTCAGGTTCTACCCACCCTGCCAGTAGTGGTCACATTCAGTTGTCTGAATGACTAATTTCTTCCATGAGCTGCACAGGAAAATTAATTGCACACTGTCAACGAGTAGATATTATTGTCCTTGGTAAATTTTTAATTTAACATAGAGGTCATTTTTCTAATGGGAAAGTATTGATAGAGGAGATCAGTGGGGGAAAACGGGATTTGCTTTAAAAACATTCAACCTCATAAACAGTAAGAAGAACATGGAGTGGATCTGAATGTTATAAGGGTGAGAGATATGAATGATCTTTAAGCTTCCATTTCTATGGTCATAATTTTTCTGTGAAACCTAGTCGAAACATCACCAGCCTTCTAGTAATGGAAATATGACATACTGTTAAGAAGTGATAAGTGTTCTAAACTAAGACAGGGAACGGGATCAAAAGTCTTGAGTGGGTTCTGGTGCTATTTTAGTTGTGAGTGAATTTCTCCAAAGGCGATAATCTTCATGCAGGGCACTGATCTGTATGAAGAGCAAGTCCTATCTGCTGGAAGATCACATTGACTAGAAGTGTAAAGTCTCTGAGGGAACATGAGATGACTAATCCTGAAGTTCTAGAACCTGCAAGGCTAGCATGGTCATCAGGTGTGAGTGATATGAGAGGATTAGAAGACTTCTGCAGCAGTTGAAGTAAGAAATATAGTTACAAAAAATGGCAGGCAGGTGGTGAGATCAAGATGCCTTTTAAAGCATCTAACAAATGGCAACAGCCTGCACTGAAGAGTTGGGAGAACTGACACACTGTGGTAGTTAGTTTCAGGTGTCAACTTGATACCTGAGAACTGAGGCTTTAGATGCGCCTATGAGGAATTATCTGATCAAGACAGGCTTATAGGAGATTTTTTTTGCATAATTGATATGGAAAGACTTGGTCCATAATGGATGGGAAGGTGGATAAAGAAAGAACAGGCTGATGTCAACCTGACAAGCTAGAAGATAAATATTGGTACATTGCTTGATGTGGCATGGCCAGTTCCCTTGTGTCTCTTGCTGTTAACTCTCCTGCTATAATCAACTGTTGCCTAGAATCATGGGCATGAATAACCCCTGTGTTCCCCTGAACGGTTTGGATCATGTATTCATTACAGCATTAGATACATAACTTGAGAAGATAAGGAGGTGGATTAGTTATTTCATACATGCTGATACAAAAAAGCTTCATAGCCATGGTTCTGGCCTGAATGTCTCCCCTAAATCTCCCCTTGATATATCAATGATGCTGTCACAGTATGAAGAGGTGACCAAGGAGCAACAGCATTGTGTGTGCTTGCTGGCTCTTCTGCCATGCTGTAAGGCAACATGAAGGCCTTAAATGAAACTGGTGCCATATTCTGGAACTTTCTAAGCCTGCATAACAGTGAGACAAATAAACTCCTTTTTTTTATATTATCATGCAGTCTCTGGCTGTCTGTTCTAGTAGAGAGAAAAGGGACTAAATCAGCATCCAAACCTAAGTACTAATAGACATCTGTGAAGCTCAGGGAAGAGGTTTGGGTAGACATGTGGACTCAGTGGTATATGTATCAGTAAAAACACACAGAAATTCATGAAATCACTTAAAATGCAATTTTTTAATCTCTCAGAAAATGAGCAATCAATGATATCAAAAGCAGCTCTTGAACAATAGGAAACAAAGGGCTCACATGCAAAATATATATGGGATTTACAAAATCCACCAGAGACCAAGTGATTTTATTTTTAAAAGTATGGATGACAATTCTAAATATTTAGTACTCTTTTTTGGGGGGATGGAAGGGTGGCATTCTGGCTTCCCACATGCTAGCAAGTCCTCTATTACATTCGAAGACCCTGTAACTTAAAAAAATAATCAAGACTTGATACCACTGATTGGTTGTGAACTCACTATATTTGAGCTCAGCTGGATTTGAGCTCTCTCTGAGCCCACAGTAGACTTTGAATTTGTCATCCTCGTGCTTTAGCCTCCCAAGTAGCTAGGATCACATGCCTATGCCATCGAGCCCAGCATTCCTTTCTTTATGAAATATTTGTGTGTGTGCGTGTGTGTGTGTGTGTGTGTGTGTGTGTGTGTGTGTGTTCATATACGTTCACATCTATGTACAGGTACATGTGCATATAAAGGCCAGAGGCAAACAAAACACAACAGTTGTCTTTGTCAATCTCTCTCAACACCTCCTTCTTTGAGATAGTGTCTCTCATTGAACCTGGCACTTCTTGATTTGGCCAATGAGGTGTTCAAGATATCCTCCTGTCTCTGCCTCCCTAGCACTGGTACTATAAGCACATATCACAATGTATGGATTTTCTCATGGGTACTGGAGATTGAATTCAGATCTCCATGTTTTCTTGGAAACACTTAACCAACTAAACTATTTCCCCATTCCATCAGCTTTAATGTGATTTTGCACAATAAAATGATGTGATCATGTACTGCACTTCTCATAAAGCTAGAAAAAATATTTTTAACATTGTCAAAACAAATAAGTGATGTTTGATGATAATATATATATATATATATATATATATATATATATATATGCCAGTACTGAAAACATTACAGACTAAGCTTGATAATATCTAAAATTTTAGTATTTTTAGAAAATAGATTTAATTATAAATAAAAATAATGAATATTGAAAAGCAAAAAAAGCAGAGTCAATAAACAGATCAATATCTTCTTTTATCTTAGTAAAAAAGAGGTTAAAGAATCAGTTTCAAATAATTTAGATAAAATGAAATGAACAAATTTTATTATCCAGGGGATTCTACAGTCTGAAGTTTCCTTTTTACATTTTTAGTAATTCTTTCAATGCCTAGTGTTACAATCTGGTTTGCACAATGCAGCTATTCTGTTTTTCGTGGCATCCCTCTTAATGGTCAGTGTCTACACTTGTTAGACGGTAATGCTGCTACCCCAGTATTTAAATATTTTGATTATCACTCTTTCTGAAGGCAAAAGATAACTTTTTTCCTAGAAAAAGAAGACAGGCTAAGTGCACTGTGCCAAATGCAGTGAGCTTTTAAAAACAATAAAAGACTGTATCCTCCATGCTGTTTGCTTCTGTTTTCATCTTTCTGAGTAACAACTTCAAGTTATGGAACAATCTCACAGCCTCTGCCTCTGACCCATGGACCACTCCATGATAGCATATAACAAAAAGTAAAGCCTTCAGAACAACGGGCTTGAACTATCAGCCTTGCCGCATATGTCTTCAATGAATTTTAGGTCAAAAGGGTTCATCCTCTGAGCTCTAGAGAAAAAATTTCCATCCCCAAATAAGACAGCAAGAACGGAAAAAACAAGATATATTGGGGAAGGTTAGAAAGATGGAAAGAACCAAATACATTTTCTTGTTTTGCAGTTATGCCCTCTGTGAACTGAAGGATTATCAGAAACTATTTTTGTGCAGAGGTCAGTGCTCAAGAAAATCTGACATGCATTGCTTTCCTTGTTGGATAGTCATTGGGGAGACACCTCATTGCTCCCAGAGTCCATCTGGAAAACAATTTTCCATGCTACAGAAAAGAGCCTTCCATAGATGTAAGCAGTTGCATTTCCTTTCTGGCACAGTGCTGTAGTGGGCTTCCTGCTTTGATTCCATGTTGTCCTAACAGTGAGCATACAAGACACATGCTTCTCAAACTGATCCCCAGCGATAAATATAAACTTTACACAGAGCAGTATTCACTCTTACTGAATTAAATCAAGAGTTTAGAGAATAAAATAGAATTATTTACACACACATTAATATACTAATCTCTTACAGGTATAGCCTATGAAAACCTCAGTCATTTACAGGAACCTTCCCATGTAGCCCAGTGGAGATGGGATGATTTTCAATTAGGAACTCCTTACTTACACTCTGCTACATTCTACATTTTTAAATAAATTACTTGATCAAAATCATTTTAGAAAACATACACTGAGAATTCTGCACAAAATTTCTATTTAGGAGGTCAGCTTTTTTATGTGCATATGTATATGTTATATGTACAAATGCATATCTGCATATGTGTTGGAGCACATGCATGTGAGAGGGCTTGTGCATGTGTGGGTGCATGTGGAGGCCAAAGATTAACTCTGATGTCTTTCTTCTTTGATCACTATCCACCTTTCATATTGAGAGATAGCCTCCCAGTTGAACGCAGAGCTCACTGATTTGGCAGCCTAGCTAGTGAGCTTGCCCTATTGATCCTTTGTCTCTACTTCCTACTGCTGGAACTGTAAGACTACCATGTCCATTTGACATTGGCATGGATGCTCAGGGTCAAATTCAGGCCCTCATGCTTGCCCAGCAGGCACTTCAACACTGAGCCATCTCCCTGGCCCCTAGATTTTTATATTATCTTCAAACTAAGCAAACAATCACTTGTCATGAACTCGCTCTGTGCACTATAAAGGACATACTGTTAAGAAGATATGGATACATAAAGCAGTCAAGATTTTTTCTCATTTCATAAGCTCTGCAGCAATCAGGTATCTTGTCCAATGCCACACAAGTCTTACCAAAAGGATCCAACAACTACAGAACTCTTCGCTTGCCCTAACTGTTCTTATAATGTTTTCCCATCTAAATGTTGCAACAACTGCTCACCTAGATATCAACGTCTATCTAATATGTGATTCTCTTTGGTGTCACTGCACCCCTGTAATGAAATTGTTATGTTGTGGCTCTCATTGAAATCATGTTTTCCCATAATTATTCCGCTACCTAGAGTACATATGAGGATGCCTTGTCTGATACCCACTGCGAAGTGAAAGATGGCAGTAGGTCTGTATTTATCCACTTCACTGACAAATATTCAGACTGAGATACACATTTCATGATACATGTTTTATGGTCCTTCTTATAATTTTTACATCCAATGTACAGATTTAAGCATGCGGTTAGAATATTACTAGCAGTGACTACTAACCCCTTGGCATCTTAGCATCATGGCAGTTGAGTATGTTAACCTAAGGATATTTTCATCATGATTAGACCCTCTGGTAGCTGGTCGTCATTGAAGGGAAATCCAGGATGTATTTCAGGGTGACTTAGTGACACCTAATGATAAAAATCAAAGTTTGCAACTCACTAAAAAGTAACAAACCTCAATTATTCTGGAACTTATATAGCTGCAAGATTTGTGCTTTTAACATATTATGGCTGCATTTATTAAGTGATAAAGCTAGTTTGAATTACTCTTTGTCAGTTTCATATATATATATATATATACATGATGAATTTAAGGCTTATTTACCCAATATCACCCAATTCTATCTTCTCTTCTTCCATTAAAAACGTGCCTTTATTCACATATGTGTGCATGATGCATGTATGCATGTATGTGTATAGTGCATTATCTTGAGAATCATCTTTGATCACCTTACTGTGAGACTGGCCTCTAATTAAACCCAAAGCATGTATTAGGGCTAGCCTGGAGTTTCCCAGTCTCCACCTTCCAGGGCTGGAATTACAGGTCTCTGATACACCCACCTAATATTTTTCCACAGGATCTGGGGATCCAAACACAGGTCCTTTTGCTTGGGAGGCAAAAGCTTTAACTACTGAGACATCTCCTTAGCCCCCATTTAATACTTTCTTCCTGAACTGTCTCCACTCTACTTTCATGTTTTGTGTGTGTGTGTGTGTGTGTGTGTGTGTGTGTATGTGTGTGTGTAGTATGTGTAGCTCACTGAGTTTGATCAGGATTTTCTGCACTGGCATATGTCTGGGCAATTTCTGGAACATGGAGTGAGTATATATATCAGTGGCTACAGTGTGAAGGAAATTGACTGTCTTTTTCTTTTTTGAAATTTTCTCTTTTTTTAATTTCCATTCATACAAATTTAACAGGTACGCTGGTCCCCTCCCTCCCTCCACTCTCCAAACCCCCCTGCTCTACCCCTCTGTTCCGCCCTTCCTCCCCAGCCCCCATGCCTCCCCCCCATCCCCAGGCATCCTTTAATGTGCATGCCAAACTCTCTTCTAGGACCTCCTCTCCGATGAGGTGCAAGGACCCAGCGGCATTTCCCAGAACCCTTTCCTGTGTTCCCCTTAAGCTTAGGAACACTGCTGTGGCTGTCAATCCCTAGCCTCCAAGGATCCTAGTGCCTTGAGTCCATGCTAGACTTTGTGGGGTCAATAATGTATTGGACATTGCGCAGGTCATGCAAAGTCCTATTATGATTGATTCGGCCCTAACTTGTGTGGAATATCTTGCCTATCATTACTCCTCCCATCCTTGTGCTCTTACAATCTTGCCATCCCCTCTTCTGCAAATTTCCTGTGCTTCAGGATGGGGAAAGATTAGGCTGGCCTAGTTCTAGGTGGTTGATATAGAGTCTCTGAAGTTTTGAATTATGGTTTGTTGATTTTTTTTTCAGTTTTGCTGCTCCTGCAATTCCCCTCACTCCATCTTTGAGTATTAACCTTCAGCAGTACCTCCAGCTAACGGGGGGAGGGAAAGGGACATGGTCTAGCCACTTCCATGACAAAATTTTGAGATGCCAAACCATGTGCAGATCTTGTAGAGTTGTACAGCTGCAGTGAGTCTCTAGTAATTTTTTAAAAATAAAAAAAAATTTAGAATGCTTGGTTTTTATGTCTGTGTTTATACATGTACACACACACACACACACACACACACACACACACACACACACACACACACACATTGTACAGTCATTCAACAAACTACTTAACTTCTTTGTTCCTGTGTGAACACTTTACTTCCTGAACCTCAGAGATGTGAAGAAGCCAATCTGTCAAGCTCCTGCCACCCAGGACCAAGTCAATCCCAGCCACCATGTCTTCCCAGACATAATGAACTGTATTCTAATAAATTGTGAGTTAACATGAATCCTTTCTTCCTTAAGGTGTTTCTACTGGGCTGGGGAGATGGCTCAGAATTAAGCCTTTGCCTCACAAGCAGAAGGCCTGAGTTCAGGTTCCCAGATCTCACATGAAAATACTGGGCAGAAATGGCAGCAACCTGAACTTCTGGCCCTGGAAGGCAGGCTTAGAAAACCCATGAAAAAATGAATAAGGAGGTAGAGGGATCCAGGATGATTCCTAAAGTAATCCTTGGACCTCCACAGGCATACACAGTATCCTTATATACACAAAAACACACACATATGCACCCATACTTATACGAGCAAACATAATAATACAATAAAATGAGAGGCACTGTCCTAAACCAGAAAAAAATGCTTTTGTCATATTAAGGAGAAAAGTAAGCAATATATGCAATAATTTAGAAAATTCCATTGACATTCAGAACATGTATCAAAAGGTACTTCTAAAATATTATAATGAGACTGAAAGTTTATGTCATATCTCTGTGCAATACATCAGATTTCCAATGAAGTGCATCACATTATAAATATCACAATCAATATCCTTAGGCATATGTGTGAAATGAAGTAATAGTGGACTTTAGGATGGTGGTAAGAATTATCAGAAAGTAATTTTTATGCTACCTCTGGCTAGCATCTCATTACATTTTTACTCATAAAATTGGAATGCCTGTAGTTCTGAAAATCGACTTTTAGTGCACAAAAATATGTGTACCAAAACAATAAAAAACAACCTAAAACATAAAATTCTGCCTCAGAGCATTAAAATGTATTTAGTGAGCCACAGGTAAATATGTAATTTTTATATTTGCCAGTTGCCACAGGTTCTATTTTGGGTTATCTGCCATGTTATATACATAAATCAATTGGTATATGATTTTCCTGTACAAACCAAGATGAATCTGATTCATTGCTTATTGTTAAAAGAAAAATTGTTCAATTAACATCATAGTAAAACTGTTCTGGTTATAGACTGTATCCAGAAATTAGTTCTTGGAAAAGGTTCCAAATAGTTTTACAAATATACGATTTGCTGATCTGTCTTCATCCTTATTTCCCAACTCATAGAGTACTGGATGGTTAATACTGAGCTGATCCTTAAATGATAAATCCACTCTAGTAATGACAAACATGAATCAAATCCCTAAACTAATCATATGTCATCTGCCTTTCAATTAGCTTCAGATAGAAATGGGGACTTCTTCAAATCCCTTCTTTTGGGAGCAATACACTGGCAGGATGATTAGTTGTTATAATGTAAGCACCTGCAAGATATGCTAATTATTCCAGGATCAGTGAAAGATTTCTTCAGTTGTGCTTCACAAACCTCAACTGCAGAAGATGTAAAGAACAAATATTGCCATCATAATTACTGCTTCCATTTTTCTTTTTCTAGTAAAGGTCTGATTTAGCATGCTTTCACAAATAATCCTATAATATTTAATAGGCTAATCATGCTATGTTTCTGAATAAAGAGAAGCCATACATGGCTATTGAAATGAATAGAAACAATTTTCAGCTTCTAATATTAAGTGTTCAACTTAATAATCAGACTGTAGCTGAAGAACTGCTATAAATCAGCTATTATTCAATGAATTCCTAAAAATAAAGTCTGTGTGAGGAACAACTTACACATACATTTCTTTATTTTATCTTTAACGCAATTCTACAGGGTAATTGCAGACAATGAAGTTCAGAAAAGTTTCTTGATTTGCCCATTGCTTGATGAAGCAGTCTAACCTGCCCAATATATACAAATGTTTTTTATCCTATATTGGTAAAAGTGGGTTACTTGGATAACCTTGTCTCTCAATAAGCTTAGATTTCAAACTTGGTTAGTTTGCTGCTTTTGGTTTCTGGAATCTCTCTTTGAGTCCACAAAAAAAGCTACTGAACTATATGGAGATACTTGCTCATGGCTGTGTATTTTCAAAGTCCTCAGATCACTCAGTTGTTTATTAGTTTATTTCTTTCCCCTAGTACTAGTAATCTTTGACTTGTATAGCCATCTTTTTATTTCATTTTATCCTGGTAACATGTCTAACTTCTGCTGCCACCATTTCTAAGGTGACACTTTCCTATGCAAACAAAGAGCATATTTTTCACTTTTTCTGGAGAAAATAATTCTTCTGTGCAATGATGTACACTGTGTGCCACTGTGTGCATTGCTAAAGATCTGTACACTCAAGAATTCATTCAGTCTGTCTTCAACGATTGACAATATAGCAGAGACTAGGTTTGTGTGACTTTAGATTCTGCCTTGATGAGACTTTACTATGCCTTGATGGGACATAAATATAATAATTTCAGAAAATAATTGTACTAAATGAAATTCAACCAGAATAATAAGGTGGCAGAAATTACTATATCTAGGATGTTTAAATATGAGACAAATCTTCTGCAGAGAAAATTGTCAGGTGTGTACGTGCTCTGTATCCAAGAAGGACCCAAACAGAGTGATGGAGTCAGCCCAAAGCTCCTGGGAGCAACAGATTAAATGACTGTAAATAGTTCAGGTAAATGAAATGAATGGAAATATATATTTCTAGGGATTAAGCTAGGGACTGACAAAGAAAATAAGGAAGAGGACACTCAGGAGATATATCTAAGTAGTGACAAGAGCTGAACTGAGACCTGAGACTGAGAATTAACCAAACATAAGAAGCTAAGAACATTGAGCAAAGTACGTATTTAATTTTCTACCTGGGAAAGCCTAGGTACTGTCTTATGTCCTAGAAATATAACAGTGAGCAAAATCCCATGTGCATTCTGACTTCTAGGAACTTGGAGCCAGTAATAGAGTTGAACTTCAATTAAAAATGATGGTGTGGCGAGGGGAGGTGACATTGTGCTAGGTGAGTGAGGGAAGAGCAGCGGCATTGGAAAAATGATTCCCAACCAAGTCTCTGCACTCTAAGCATCCTATCTGCTACAACTGTGTTGGATTGCTGAAATAGGTCACTGAGATACAGTGAAATACTGAAGCAGGAGATACCAGAAAAGCCCAAGTCCCCACCCAGTCTTGCAGAAGCCTGGGACCAAAAGAGCCAACCTGTTGGTCACTGAGCCCCTTCCTAGTCCACCTGCATCCTGAAGCCTGAGAAGTTGACAGCAAGTCACTGGACTAAAGGACCTATAAGCCCTGCAACTCATAGGAAGAAACAGCAGGTTTTAAGTAAGAACAGAATCAATATATCAACTCAAGATGCCTAAATCCCAGCAAAAAAAAAAAAAAGTTATGTGAAAAACCTGGGCAATTTGCCCCCAATCTAAGCAACCAACTAAATATAAATGTTCCCCATTTAGAGCCAACTCGAAGATACACAAACAGACAAGTAAATGAAATGAAGAGGGCAATTTTAGAGATAAAAAAAAGAAATAGAAACCTTGAAATATATAAGTGAAATAAAACAGGAAATGAAAAGTTCAAGTAATCAGAATGAGGAAATAATTCTTCAGCAGAATGAAGCATATGAAGGATAGACTATGAGGGCTTGAAGACAAGACAGAAGAACTACCTCATTCAACTGCAAAAAATTTTTAAAAAGGTAAATACACACACACACACACACACACAAACGCGTGCATGCGTGCGCGCCCACACACAACACACACACACACACACACACACACACACACACACACACACACACACACGACGCATACAAAACTCTGAGACACCAGAAAGAAGCCACACCTGTGAAGTATGGGCAAGTATGAAGGATTCCAAGCTAAAGATATATTGGTATTTTCAACATAATGATATAAAAGAACTTCACAATACAGTTAAAGATACAAATCAACAGCATGAGAATCTATAGAAAATACACAAATTCATGGAAATTAAATGGAATACTATTGAATGACTATTGGTTCAGTGAAGAAATAAAAAAAGAGAGTAAAACATTCCTAGAAAGCAATGAAAATAAAAACACAGCAGACCAAAATCTATGGAATACCGTGAAAGCAGTCCTTGGAAAGAAGTTCATAGCTCTAGGTGCCCTTGTTAAAAGATAAGAGATATCATATAAACAACCAGAGGATGCACCTTAAAATATTAGAAAAACAATAGCTGTCCAATTCCAAAAATAGTAGACAGTAAGGAAAAACCAAGATTGAGGGAAAAGTCAACGAGATAGAAACAAAAAATACAATAAGGAAGTAAAGTTATCCCTTTCTTCAGATGCTGTGATTCTACATTAGAACTGACTTGGAAGCCTCTACCAGGGACCTTCCAGAGCTGCTGAACACTCTCAGCAAAATAGCAGGATACAAAATTAACATATGAAAAATAGTAGGCTTCCCATATACAAAGGTTGCTCAAACTGAGAAAGAAATGAAAGACAAATCCCATTCCCTACAGCTTCAAGAAAAATAAAATGCCTTGGAATACCCCTAAACAAAGAAGTGAAGAAACTATACAAAGAAAAATTTAAAATACTGAAGAAAGAAATTCATGAAGATACTATAAGATGGAAAGCCCTCCCAATATGTAGGATCCACATGATGAAAATGACCATCTTACCAGGAGTGATTCAAAGTGATCCTTGGCAAAACCCCAATGCAATTCTTTGCAAAAATTGAAAAACAAATCCAAAATCACATGGAAGTACAAAAGATGCCACGTGTACAAAACAGCCTAAGCAACACAACAATATTAGAGGCATTGCCATACTGGATTTCAGATTGCAGTACAAAGTCATAGTAACAAAAACAGCATAGCACTGACACAAAAATGGACACAGTGGCCAACTGATGCGGACTCGGAAAAAAGTCCATGAACTTTTGCCACCTGATTTTTGGTAGAGATGTTAAAAAAACACATTGTGTTACAAAGACAACATCTTCAACAAATAGTTTTGGGAAAGCTGGATGTCCACATGTAGAAAAGCCAAACTAGGTCTGTATCTCTCAGCCTCCATAGAAACCAACTCCAAGTGCATCAAAGATCTTAATGCCAAACCTGAAACTGCAAATGCTAGAGACAGGGTAGAGAGTAAACTTCAAGACACACTTCCTGGATAGAATTCCATTGGGCAGGAATTAAAGCCAACAGCAGACAAATAGAGCCTTACAAACTTGAAAAGCTTCTGTTTAGTGAAAGAAACTGTTAATCCAGCAAAATGGCAATCTATATAATAGGAGAAAAATCATTTTATCTATATATCTAACAAAAAATGAATATCCAGAATATATGAAAAACTCAAAAAACTAAGCATTGACAAAGTACATGATCCATTTGACAAATAGGCCACTGATCTAAGTAGAGTTCTCAAAATAGAAATGTCTAAGAATGTCCAACGAGCATGTTCATCATACTTAGTAATCAAGGAAATGCGAATCAAAGTTTCTACAATATAATATTTTACCTTCGTTAGAATGGCTAAGATTACACAAATAAACAACAACAAATGCTGCAAGGAGGTGAGGGAAAAGGGAAAATTCTCATCCACTGTTGGTGAGAATGTTAATTAGCATGGCCACTCTGGAAGTCATTGTGGAGATTCTCCAAGAAACTAAATATAAAGTTATCTTAGGACCCACCTATATTGGTTACTCTCTCTGTTACTGTGAGAAAATATTTAAACACAATTTGAGGAATAAAAGGAGATTTATTCAGTTTACAGTTCCAGAAGCATAAGGAGATATAGTCCATTATAGCAGGAAAAGTATGGATGGCTGGCAGAAGCCGGATGAGGCCTAAGTCACATCCATCAAGGAAACAGAGAGCTGCAAAACTGCCAATTGCAGGAGCAGACCTCTTCCAGAAGTAGGGTGGGAGTCATCCTGAAACAGGTGAATAAAATGAAGGGAACTTGTGGAGAAAGCTGGCATTCTCCTGTTTTCTTGGTCAAACATGCAGAACTGGTAAGAGAATTTTCCCTCCTCCAGCTGATTTGTGACTATGATGTGGTCAGTTTCCTCTGCCCTTGGTGTTGCAGCATGCTTTTCTGCCAAGCTGGACAAGAAAGTGCAAATGGACTATCAGACTATCATAAGAGAAAATTAAATCCTTTGTTACCTCAAGCTGTTTTGTACGATTTTATTAGAAACCATGCAGAGAAACTGCAATGAAATTGGTACAGAGAAGTGGAGTACTGCTGATAAATCTGGCTATTTGGCTTTGTGGATTTTGAGTGGTTTTTTTTTTTTTGGAAGGAATATGGCTATGTTTGAAGACATTGAGAATGTGTATTATAAAACCTGTTCAGTTTGTGGGCCATTTGGAAAATAATGCTGCCGAGAGAGTCGTGAATCTCAGTGATGAAAGAAATAAGAACTTTGGTGAAGTTGAAAAAGATGATGGACTGATTTGCTTGGTATAGGAGAGTTGTGTTGTCAACTTTAAAGGGTTGGATAAAGAAAATGCAGACAGCAGAGCAGCTTTAGCTACTGGAGAGATTAACATCGTTGAAGAAAAACCTAGTGCTTTGCACTGGGATGGTGGAAGAAATGAATACCGCCATATAGATATTTGGTACTTTGAAAACTGATTCCTTCAAGGGATGCAAGCCTAAGCTGAAGCACTTTCTGGCTCTTCAAAAGTTTTCACTGCCTAGAAAGGGGCTTTTCCATAGTCAGCACTCAGAAGTTGTACAGCTAAGGTTCCAGTGGACCAAACTATGTTTCATTCTCACTGCAGAGTTTGTCAGCATCAACCACGTGATACTGGTTTTGATGGAAGATTGAGCGGTTCATGGAAAGTAGTGGAAGCTTTTCATCAAGTGGCAGGAAGTATTTCTGCAAAAGAAGGTGAAGCTTATAGCTGCATACACAATCCCAGAATGTTGTGAGAGATGCCAGAACCATGGGGTATGTGCTGAGGATAGCTGCGAGTAGAGATTCAGCCTGATCCAGACAAACACTGTGAAACTTCAAACTGTATCGAGGGACTGATATTGTCCATAATTTTGAGTCATTGTGACCATGTGAAGAGTAACAGAGGAGGGATATTGAACTATAGGATGTGGTATTTGATTGGCTAGACTTCCATTTTAATATTTTATCTATGCTGAAGTATTTAACTTGATATGATTTCAGAGTATCTTACAGTTAAGAGGTTTTGGACTTTTAAAATTAATAAAATTAATTAATTAATGTATTTATATTTTAAGACAAATCTAACACCTGTGGGGAAAAGGTGAAGGTTATGATTTAAAAGTGATATATTTTTGCATCAAGTTGACAAGGGGTGAAGTGTCACAGTTAGATACTGATGTCAGCTTGATGGTTGAAGGTATGAGCTCTAGGCACACCGGTAAAGAATTAGTAGTTGAGTTAACTCCAGACCAAACCTGCAGGAGATTGTTGATTGGACTAGTCCCTGGGCAGGTGAATCAAATGGAGGACAACGTTTGAGAAAGTTGCCATTCCCCTGTATACTTGACCAGATCTGCTGGTCTGGCAAGTGAGAGTTCTCCTTCTCTCAGCTGCTTTACGGATATGGTGGAGCTGGTGGGCTTTCCTGCCAAGATGGACAAACAACTATAAATGGACTATCACAAGAGAAAGCTATTGTTCCCTTAAGCTGTTCTGTCATAATTTTATCAGCAACGTGAAGAACAACTGCAACACCAGCTATACCACTTCTGGACATAGTCCCAAAGGTCTCTATGTCACACCACATAGAGAAACATGCACACCAATGTTTATTGTACCCATATTCATAATAGGAAGGGGGTAGTTGACCATCAACCGGTGAATAATGAAAATGTGATACATATACACAGCAGAAAATTAGTCAGCTACTAAGATAGATGGGATCATGAAATGCACACATAAATGGATGGAGCCAGTAAGGATTATATTGAGTGAAGTAACTCAGTCCCCCAAAGACAAATGCCACGTTCTCTCTCATATGTGGATACCAACATTAAATTCCAGATTCGTGCAGTTAGAAACCTCCAGTCTAGAAATTGTGCTAGCAATAGTTAATGGTTGACAAGGAAAAGGTGACTGTAGATCACTCAGCTCCTTATGAAAAATTCAACCTTTCCATCTCAACAATCAGGGAATTTAAATAAAAAATTCGAAGACACTGAAATAGCACAAAAACTTGATATGGTAAGTGAAAATTCCCAAGGCTTTTAAGTGCCTTTTCAGAATCTATCTAAGAAATTCATGACTAATTCTATCTGGAATGTATTTATAAGAAATTATAAGTATACTCATCACATGTATATATACAATTTTTTCATTTAGATGTAAGTGCAAATTTAAAATAGCAATTCTTTTTAACATTTTATATTTTGACAATATATGCAAAGTATTTCTCCAATGAGTATATATAATACTGCTTGACTGCCTTTCATTTTAAGGCCACATACTAGAATATGTATCAAAGTTATCTAATCTTTATTATATTGTTGAAAATATGAACTCATAAAAATTTTTAAAAAATAAAGTGATGAGAACATTTCTGAATTGACTCCTGTGGTCACACTCAATGTCACTAAAGTCATATTCATATACCAAAAGTTTTGGTATATTTAAGTCTTTTTGAGTATTTGTCTTGGTAACAGGATCAAAGAATCTTTTATTAAAATCCCATCATAGATGGTGTTAAGTTCTCAAACTTATGCAGACTGTAGCTGTCTCTTTTTATTCTTGGTTCTAGGAGTTCCAAGGATACCATAGTCCATCAAAAAACTCTTATAAAATAGTCCATTGTTTCCATATAACCTGCAGCCTCCTTTGGTAAGCACAAAATTATCTGAAGATTAGGAGTGAGCATGTGCAGTAACTAGTTCTTCTGTGCCTGCTAATTTCTTGGGAATCATAGAATGATAGCAGTATGCATATAACCATAGTGTTTTAGGTGTAGGGTGTAGCAATATAAATTGCTCATCTTTGTGTAATTTGTGCTATTTATTTTAAGCATAAACCAAATGAACTTTTTCCAGTGGATATCTTTGGTTGACCTTAAGGCAACTTTATCTAAAATTTTAGTTTTTCGCAGACTTTCTTTAATTCTAACATTGTGGCTTACCGTATTTCCCATCAAAGACAAAGCTTGCTTACTCCATGATGTAGTAAATTAGAAAAATACAATATACAAAACTGTCACAATATACAATGCATATCACTTGAGTGTCATCGCTAAAGACATAAAAAATGGGATTGGTTTGTAAAATTTCAACAAGTAGATAGAAATGTTTTGGTGTCCCATATTATCCCAGATCAGTCTAAAGTACTGCATTCACCATAAGAATGGGCACATGATTATTATTATTGAGAAATGTGATTAAAACTTCAAGATCCTGGCTGGACAGACGGCTCAGGGGTTAAGACTCTGTCTCGCAAGCAAAAGATCCTGAGTTCAAATTCCAGGTCCCACCTGAAAAGACCAGGTGGAAATGGTAGCGGTCTGCACTTCTGACCCTGGTGGGCAGAGCTTGGGAAATCCCAGAGTGAAGGAAAAAGGTAGAAACATTCCAGGATGATTCCCAAAGTCTCCTCCACAGGGACACACAGTGCCCTCCAACACACACACACACACACACACACACACACACACACACACACACACAATTAAAAAAATTAGATTCCACATCAACAGATATGTCTTCATTCCTTATTTATATTTAAGCTAGCATTGACTTCATACTTTAGTCGCCACTAAGATTGATTGCCATTTGCAGTGATATTTAACATTGACAGGCAATTTCCTTGGTCAGTATTTACATCAATATGCTTTTAATGTTTATCTTAACCAAACCAATATTTTTTAGCCTTGATTCCTGACGTAACTACTTTGATAAATGACTATGACATAAATCAGATAATCATGTTGCTACTGATTGCTGATTCACCAACAACAGTTATGTGCATATTGTTTTCTCAAGACTTTTATAGTTAGTGGAAAAAAGGTAATGTTACGTAGCTTCTTAAAATAGAGCTTAAAGAAGAGTCAGAGACAAAACACTTTCTCAATTATTTTCATAAGCATTTGACCATATAGATTAAAATGAGAAAAGTACAGAAATTAGCTGTTCTCTCTAAAAAAATCTATTCTGTATCATGAACAAATCTGCTTTCTATAAGACATGACATTCTCTTTGTTATCTCTTTCTGTACACCATGAATAGATGAATTACATGAAGTTATGTTAGAAAACAAAACTAAGCCTCTTTTTTCATAGACAAAAGTTACAATATTTCACTTTGCAAGAAGTTTTGTTGCTATCATGTAAATATAATCAGTCCTTTAGATGGAGTTATTTTTCATTATTTCTTTTTCTTCCTGAGAGTGAGTTTGTTCAGTCATTTTTTTCATGTAAATGTAAATCCATATTAATCTGCTAATTCTCCTTGTAGAAAGTTCTTGCTGATGGAGGTGTGTGTGTGTGTGTGTGTGTGTGTGTGTGTGTGTGTGTGCATGCACACGTGTATGTGTGTGTCCATGTATGTGTGTAAGTACCAAAGGGCACTTGAGTGTGTGTGCCTGTGGAGATCTAAGGTTGACAGCAGGAATCATCCTGAGTCGCTCTATCTACTTACTGCTTTGTTCTGGGTCTCCTGTGTTATGACATTTAGGGAGAGAAGTTCAGGATATTGCCATGACTTCTGTCAGCATTTTAATGTGGGAGCTGGGAATCCAAACTCGGATGTTTTTGCTTGTGAGGAAAAGGCTTTAACACTTAAGCTAATTCTCCAACATTGATGAAAACAAATTTAAAGATAAAAAAATCCACAAGTAAAATTTTTTTCTCAACATACTTTTATGTATCATATTAAATAAATGGAAACAACTACTGGTATGAAAAATAAAAGCTGGAATCACATTCCACAGAAAATGACAGAGCTGCAGAGAAATAAAATGTTTATCATATATTGCTTAGTGGAAACACACAATACATATTAAATATGTAGATATATCTGAAGAAATCAAAATCTAAGTAAAGACCTTACAGTAATATATGACAATAATTTTGATATTATAGTAAAATTATAAATGGTCTGCCTTTGATCTGGTTTTTCAAATTTCTGATATGTTTGTTTATTATTTTAGTATTTTATTCTAACATAGTTAATATAAAGTATAACCATATATTCTACATATCTTACTTTTATTCAATCTTGCTTTTATTTAGCTTTGGTTGAAGTAATTCCATTTCAGCTCTGTATTTGAAGGGCTATAATATCACTTGTCTTCTCTCTATATCCCTAGAGTGTTGTGAGATTTAATGAGACAATGTCCACACCACTATGTTCCTTGGAGGTGCTAGATAAAACAGTAAGGCATTATAATTATTTTTGTTATTATAAAACCCATAGAGATATTAGAGTGATAATTCAGCACAAATAGAAAAGGTTGGACAAAATCCAAATGCAGGGTGGGAAATCCCAAACTCCTGGGATTTGGAGGCTAATCCTACTTCTCTCCTTCTCTGCATTTATTGACTTATTAGTACCAAAATGTGAATTCCCAGCACATCACAATGTAAACACAAGCTATTCTTATTTCAATACACAATATCTTTAAAATAATTTCTCTCTCATGCTTTTCTCATTCCTTCTCCTCTCTCCCCTTCTCTCTCTCCCCTTCTCTCCACTCTTAACTCCCTTCTCCTTTTTTCTTCTATTCTTTTTTCTCTCCCAATCCTGCTTAGTTCCTATAGAGTATATTCCCCATATATGAGAAATAAATATACAAACCCAGGGTTAAAAATCAAATTAGGTGATTTAAGGGACTCATGAAGAAAAACAAAATTTTGATTTGAATAAAAAATATTTGAGTACAGCCACACTATAAGTGGTCAACCATTTCCTGAACATTAACTAGACCCTGAAAAGTTCCTACACCTTCTAGGTCTATTTCACATTTACTCAGACTCTGTCCTGCTATAGTTGTGCCTTTTTAGAGCTGATCTGTATATCTTTCCTCTGACTCTCATGTCTCTGTGCTTCGTTCATTCACTCACTCGGTTAATCTTGTTTCATAGCATAGTTATCATGCGTAGCTTTCATACCTGTGATCAGACCCAGATCTATACAAGAAACAGAAGTTCAGGGAGGTTGAAGGAGTGAGCATATGAAAGACTTATTTTTATTTCAATGTTTGCAAGAATGATTAAAAGAATGTTACGTGCAATGGAGTCCACAGTGAATCCATAGCTGCTCAGTAGTGTGACTTAATTTGTCCTTAGGAAATTGATCAAAATGGCCTAGGTACTGACTAGAGTTTGCAGAGTGTTAAGAAGCGATTGCAAAAGACTAGAGAATAAGCACGGAGAGTGATGTGGAATGGTATCAGGACCAAGGGACTGGGCACAGGACCAAGGAAAAGCAAAAGATGAAAACATTTTTTCACATGAGGGGCTGAAATGGCTGGTGATCACATCAACAATGACAACCTCAAAAAAAGTAAGGAAGCTAGACCTTTGGGGGAAGGTGTAAGGTAATGAAAGAATTGCACATGTTAAGTTTCCTTTGGATAACCAGGGAGTGTCCAAAAGACGACTGGGAAAAAATGGAAGAAGTTAGAGCTGGAAATAAACCAAAAGCAAGATGAAGTAAGCAGAATAAAATCGTTCCGTTTTCCTCAGAGGAATGGTGACTGAGTCACTGTCAGGAATGCCTCGACCATGTGAGTACTAGCAAGCACTTCCCCAGAGCTGCTGCCGAGCTATGGGCTTCCTCAGAAGACAAAGAGAGGAATGGAAATAGATTCTTCACAATTCCGCATTTTACTGAATATTGTTTGATTTAGTGCAATGTTTTCCCACTTACACTTTATAGGTTATATTTTCATTTGTCATTCTTTCCTTGTAGCTTTAATCTGTCATGCTGAAGGCACTCTGTGGTGGAATGGTGACCTAATGCTTTGGGGGACCACTTACTCTTTTTCTAAATTGGCATTATCCATTGTTACATAGTACTAGATTTCATAAGGATATTTTCATACAAGCATATACTAATTTGAAGGTGTTTCTTCACACTATCCCTACCCTCTCTTGTTCTCCTCTTCCCCCATCAATTTTCTTTGTTGCCCTAAAAGTTTTTGCTTTTATTTTTTATGTCCTGTGCAAATATAGTGTTAGGCATTTAAATGAAATATAGGATCCACAGTTGAGAGAAATGATGTGTTATTTTGATTTTAAGTAATTCTTTTTTAAAAAAATAGTCTTTTCCCAGTTTCCGGGAAATTGCCAATAGGTATCAGAATAAGTTCTTTCACCAAAACAATTTTTTTTTCCTGAATCCAAATAAAAATCTTCCACAGAGGAGGGCTGGAGAGGTGGCTCAGGGGTTAAGCCTCTGCCTTATAGGCGGAAAGTCCTGAGTTCAGATCCTAGACCCCAAGGCAGAAGCAGGAGCAGCCTGCGTTTCTGGTCCTGGTAGGGCGGAGCCTGTGAATCCCGGGGGAGAGTAAATAAGAAGGAGGTGGAGGCGTCCATGGTGGTTTCCGAATTCGTCCATGGTTCTATACACACACACATATATATACACATACATGCACACACACACACGCACAATTGAAGAAAAAAAAATCTTCCACAGAGGACAAAAAAAAAAAAAAAATGGCAGGAAGCCTATGTATCAACCTTGGCCTTAGCTATACTTCCCATGTCATTGCCAGTTCTGCTGATTTGGAGTCTGACTCACTCTCAGAGATGCTTCCTGTCCTGCCTCTTCTCTGGGTGAGGTTCCAATGGCCGGCCTCTCATGGCATTCTCTACCTATGATCTGTGTACTCTCCTCTGCTGGTACTGAATGGGCCCTAAAGACCAGAGCACTTCAACCCTGCAGGAGATCTGGGGAAGGATGCTCTTAGGATTTTATCACCTACATATTCTCCTTAAGAATGAAGAACAGATATTTCTGATAGTGACAGAATGAACCCTGTGATAGTTGTGTTTGGGCTATTTGAAATTATTTTAAAATCTAAATATATTATAGATATCTCTATGCCAACTCTCTATCCTCAAAAGACAGATTATAATGCAACGGATTTCTGAGTGCATCATACAAATGCATTCCCAGCAGACCAATGCTCTAGCACTCTGCAGGAGTAGCTGACCTCCTTCAACTCCAGGGAAATGCAGATTGAGTGATGCTATGCAGATGCCAGGAGTGTCAGATAAAATCTCCAGGACAGGGTCTGTGCAACCTCCAAATAGCCAGTGAAATGGACACAGTATGTCAAAAAGATCTAAATCACTAGCTATTTCTATTTAGAGAAATGTAAACAACACTATCTCATAATGAAATTCAAGCATGTTTGGGCAATCTAAGTCAACACCCACCAGAAGACAGATTTCTAAACAAAATATAGACCAAAACTCCAACTGTAATCAGAAAAAAGCATTCTTTTTCAAATAGCTGTGCATCATTTCATTTTCACACCATGCATGAAATTTTAGTTACCTCAGCCTTGGGCAATAATAATAAAAACACAGCACCATATATCTATTTACTTTTGGTCTGCTGACTTTATTATCTTTAATATTAATAAAAGTTGTATATTGAATGTGCTGATCAGAATCCTTCTTACAGTATGCCTTTCCCGGTGATAACAGTTCTGCATAGAATTTTGAAAAGCAACGAGAAGACATAAAATTTCCTCCAAAGACTAATTCTTTTTACAGTCTGATACCACTGAAATTGTTTCCCAAATTAAAAGCACTTTACTTTCTTTTACAACTCTTAGTTATCTTGCCTGCCTAAATGAGGTAACACATGAAGAAAAAGCAAGAGAAGAGCCCAGAAGTGAAAAGAGAACAAATGCATCAGGCAGCCTCGCGTCTGACCCCAGCGCAGTAAGGCCACACTGAGGGCAATTGCTGGGAAATGCAATTTCAGCTTTTTTATGCCACAGTGATAGATCTACCAATGGCAAGTGTATGCGAAAACAGACACTTTTTCCTATGGGCTGATCCACTTTTGACTCCACTCAGTGTGAGTTGTTAGATAAGATACTCTGAGCTGCATTCTGAGGGTGATAACTCACATATATTTTGACAAATGTGATAGTTTGCTTTGAATTTCAAAATTATTTTATTAAAAAAATCCTCATGTAAAATGTAATTAAATCATGAAACTCAAATTAGATTTATGTGCTGGAATCAGAATTTTTTTTTTGTAGACTTCAATGAATGAAAAGGTATGTGAGCTCATTTTTACTGAAGAAAGGCAAATCCCAGTTGTGAACTATATTTAAACGACAAAAAAAAAGCAATTTTGAGGCTACTGAAGACAATATCAATGATATGAGCTTATGCTTTGGGTAATATCTAGGTCAGCTGGAATCGCAGCACCCTGGGATTCCACCCACGGGTAGGTGGCTGCATCTCCTCAGGTGGGTATATATTGAAAAATGTTGGGTTATTGTTGCTGTAAATAAAGGGAAATAGTTTGTATAATAGATAAGGGGCTTATTATCAATTAGACAAATATAATTCAGCATGTAATCCCAAAAGTTTGAAGGCATATGCTTCATCATACTCCATAATCCATGTCTTCAAAAATGGCAAGCAAATGCTTCATAGCTCTTATGAGTCTTATGTCACTCAAGAGGGCAAAAAGGCAACTACACTGAGTTGAAGCAATGGATCTTCATTCCTATTTTACTCTTGATTGACACTAACATAGTTTCAGTACTAACCAAGATTGGCAGAGGTTTTCAAACAAAGAAATTCAAAGAGCTCATCATGTTACAACTAGAGTTAGAACTCAGGGGATAGAGGAAATGTGTAGCTGACATTGAGAGAGAACTATACAAAAATGAAGTTGTTGGAGAAAGAGGTCAGCTGAGGGATGGTCTCAAGTAGTTGCCCTCAAGCTCCTGTCTATCTTAGGGTTTCATCATTACACTCTTCCTCTGTGTACCAGTGCCTCTTTTCTTATCCAAAGACGAACTACAAATCAACCAAGTGCCTCTTTACTTCTTCTTTTTTAACCTAACCCATCTGAACATTAACTTTTAAAGAAAACTGCAGAAAATTTATGAAATATAAATATAAACACAAATGTGTGTGTGTGTATGTGTGTGTGTGTGTGTGTGTTTGCAATAAGTCACGAGTGTTTGTGAGTGAAGTTCCAAGAGTATATCAGGTATGTCTCCTTATTGCTTTGCTCTGGGATTTCCCAGGCCCTGCCTTCAAGGGCTGGAATTGCAGGCTACCATTATTTCCACCCAGTATTTTTACATGGGATTTGGGGATCTAAACTCAGGTACTTTTGCTTTTGAAGCAAAGGCTGTAATCCCTGAATCATTTCCCCAATCTTGCTAAGTACCAATAGCTCACTATCTGGTGGGTGCTATGCCATGGCTAATCTCAGAGATGTTCTGGTGTTAAATTTCACTCCCATCTGAAGATGATCTCTATGGTAACAGGTTCCTGTTACCATAGATCCTACAGATCCTACAGCCTCCTGAAATGAGAGGCAATCTGCCCGCAGGCTCCTGTTTCTCTGTGACAAGTCCAGGTTGGACTCTTGCTAGAGTCTGAAAACAGTAATTTTGTTTCTCTGCTAGTCACTGGGAAAAGCCCTCCTAATTAAACACAAACAAAGCCTGCTGAGGCCACAGCATCCTCACAGTCTTTCCACTGATTCAGCAGGAGGCCAAGTTGTGTTTTCTTTGAACTCACAAAAATTATGATGTGTAGCTAGATTAGAAGCAATTTTAAGAACTGAGTGAGGACAAATTCTGATGATAGGGTGTATTTAGTTGTCTCTGGCTATTTCTCAAGATTTTTAAGAAATTCTGGCCTTTATCTCTGACCCTTTGCTAACTCTTACAAGAAAATCCTTTCTTTTATCAAACAAAACTGTTTCCAAAAGGTGGAAACATATTACTGAAGATTGTGTTACTATCTTAAATTCTTGTTGGTGTGCCATCAAGTACAGGAGCATGAACAGCTTATCTTGATGATGATATATCCAGAAGTCTACTATGTTTATAAATGGAGGGTTTGGTATTCAGAATGTGAGGATGTTTCCTATATATAAAATGTATATAAACTTTACAGTTATGAGATCATGCTGAAAGAAGAGAATCATGCTGCAGATTTAATTCCTTTGCCCTCTGTGAATACTTAAAACTTAGGTACCCTTCTCCCCTAAAGCAGTCTTGGGAACATGTCTGAAATATTTATGATTCTGTCATAGTCTATGAATTCTTTTGAGCACAAATTTATTTCTACATCTTTGTAACCTAAGTAGAGATTTAAAATGCATGGCTTTTGAAATCTTTTCAGAATTTGTTATTTGTGGGAAAAATTCCAAACATTTAAGCTAGAAGACAATTTGCTATGGTTACAGGCTAAGGAGGATGGGTTCAAATGGATAGTTAGACAATATATGAAAAATTTGTCTTAACAATTATCTACCACTCCCCATGTGGATAAAGGTGTG
Source organism: Typhlomys cinereus (assembly GCA_023101885.1). NCBI lineage: Eukaryota > Metazoa > Chordata > Mammalia > Rodentia > Platacanthomyidae > Typhlomys > Typhlomys cinereus. Next base: position 6,320,509 of record JALPQD010000026.1, read on the forward strand.
AGAGAGAAACTAAAAGAAAGACAGAAAGAAAGAGAGAGAGAGTGTGTGTTGTTAACAGGTAAAAATATGATTAAGATTTAACCAGTAAGTTATATTCAGTGATCTGAACAGCTGGTAAGTCTATTTTATTAGGAAAAAACAGCCCAAACTAATTCATTGGCCCAGAAAATAATCTGTTCTGACATGGCATTCCTCAGAGAACCATTATTTTTTAAATGCTTGCTTCCGTTTACAAAGGCACAATCATTATGCCACCTTAGTAAGCTGAAGATTTTTCTTATATTTTTGCCTATGTTATTTTTCCCCATGTTGGAAAACTCATCAGTTACATTCCATGTAGATTGTCAACTGTGGAGCAGGCACTCAGCACTGAAATCACTCTGCTGATTCAAATTGTGTTCTGCAGGGAATTGGTCAGGCTGCATTTGACATAACAAGGAACAATCTGGCAACATATGCTGGAGCGACAGTCTGGGAAACAGGGAACAAAGCGTGTCCTGCTGCCTGAGACGACTGTTAGAACACAGTGTGTGCAAGAGTCTGAAAGACACATCGACTCCCTGAGCACTACTACTTCAGGGAACAGAAAAGAAGGAAAGCTACAGTGACAGAGACTCTTTGTTGTGCACTTGTGTGTAGCATGTTGCCTGTATATTCTTCAGGAAAACATTATGGACATCCACACTCTGTATTTTGATGCAGAATGAAAGAGACTGACACAGAGGAAGCATCATTATGTAAGAACAGGGTGTTGTACAAATAAAGAATTCAGATGCACCACTGTGGCCGTGGCAAGGGCTGAGCATCACTGAGAAAACATACCTTCTGAAATTATGCACACTTTTGGTATTTTGCTCCAAATAATTTCGAGAGCATAATGAAAGGAGAGCGGGGGAATCAAATAACAGAAGTATTTTTCCCAGATAACTTGGAGGTTGAAATGATTTAAGTTAGCTCACTCAGAGGTAACCAAATTAGACAAATTAGAAGATTTTGTTTTTATTGAACCAATAGACTTTCCAGGGGGGAAATAGTGCAATATTTTAAAAGATCATTTTGTGGATTTCAATTGCTCCATTTATTTAAAGAGGAAGCTTCAGTAGATGACCTATAAAAGCTCTTGTAAAGCTAGAATATTCTGTTTCTACAGAAGGGAAATAACCATTGTGGAGAATCAGTTTTCACTGTTCCTAAATGTTATTTTATTTGCAGAGGCATGAGAAAGAATCTAATGGTACCAGAATCCAGGATTCAGAAATGCATTCTCAAACTCAAGTTGAAGAATTAATGCCTCTTTACACAGAGAACAATAATAACAAGCAGAAAATAAGTATCAGTGATATGCAAATAGACAGCAATTAGCTTTATATTCCTCTTAACCCTTACAGATTCCTTTTCTGTGTGCGTGCGTGTGTGTGTTGTCAGTACAGGAGGGCACTTGAGTATATGTGCCTGTGAAGGTCCAAGGGTGACTTTGGGAACCTTCCTGGATTGCTCTACTGCCTTATTGCTTTGATTTGGAATTTCCTACACTCTACCTTCCAGGCCAGAAGTACAAGCTACCACCATATCTGCCTGTCATTTTTATGTGGGATCTGGAGATCCAAGGTCAGGTCCCTCTGATTGTGAGGCACAGGTTTAACCCTTGAACCATCTCCAAAGCCCTCCCAAAAGATTTCTGAAATAATTTACTTGTCATACCGTCTTCCTTAGTTATCTCAGTAATGATGACACTAGTGATTTGTGATCTTCATGTTCCACACTTGTCATGATTTATCTTATTTAATCTTCATAGTGATATTGTGCACATGTGCTTTATGTGTTGTGTGATATGAAGAGATGTGAGCTTACCATGGAGAGATAAAATGTTCTACTCTAAATTTCCTGTCCTGTCCTCAGTGACAACTATAGAAACAGAATTCACATCAGTCTAAAACCAAGGTGTTTCTCTTTCTACTCTTTGACATGAAAAATTGAAGGAGGTATATCCTAAAGAAACAGATCTGGTGAAATGATTGGAAGTTCACAGGCAATGACACTCTCTCAAAAGTCTGTTTCCAGACAGAAGACTGTCTGCCTAAACAGACGGTCCCATCAGTTGAGTTGAATCAGCATGCTGTTCCCACCATGCCATTCCACAGGAGAAATCCTACTCCTGTCTTCTAAGCCATTCTCAGCTCTCCAATGCAACTAACTCATTGCATGAAAATCTCATTCCTGGTTCCAACACCAAGTTGATTGGAATCCCTGGTCCAAATTTTGATGAGGGTCCCTCTGCTGTGGAGTTTCATGGTGAGAGATGGTGGTAAGGACAAGGAGAACAACTTTAATAATATCAGGAGGTATAGAAGACCTGCCATCCTTCATGAACTCAGTGGAGACAACACAAAACAGAAGTGGGAATTTTTGCTTCCAAGATCTTTTGCATACAGTAATTGTAGCAAGAGTAGAAAAGTAGTGAAGTAGAGGATTAGCTACATGATTGGAAAATGACTCTGACTTGCTAGTAGCTCTGTCCCCTCCAGAATACTGGTAGATATGTTTACAGTCAAATGTTTATGGAATATTATTCCCTTAACTCCACTCGGACTCCCATGCGGCATCCTTCTCTGGGTGATTTGTACCAACCCCAGGCCCTTTCATGAGTATTTTTAAATTTTTTATTATTTATTCGATTGCGCATGTATGCATGTGTTTGCGCGCGCGTGTGTGCGTGTGTGTGCTGCATGTGTGTGTGTGTGTGTGTGTGTGTGTGTGTGTGTAGAACCAGGGACGAATTCAGGAACCACCATGGACGCCTCCACCTCCTCCTTGTTTACTCTGCCCTGGGGATTCACAGACTCCGCCCTACCAGGACCAGAAGCACAGGCCGCCCCCGCTTCTGCCCGGCGTCTATACATGGGGTCTAGGATCCAAACTCAGGACCTTCCACCTGCAAGGCAGAGGCTTAACCCCTGAGCCACCTCTCCAGCCCCCCTTTCATGAGTATTTTTATATCTACACAGATTTCCACTCTTGTCCATTCACCTCCTTTCATTGCCATGATATTTTAACCTGGGCAGTAGTTTCATACTCTCCTTGGGTAGAAAGTTGAATGACCACTGACATGTGGGGGCCTCTATTTCCAGGAGCATTACAGATTTCAAGAGAGTAACAGAGCATTGTGGGAACCTGGATACACATATGATGGACCATGAAACTTCCCAACCTGCCTGATTAAGGCTTGCTTTCATGAAAAACAAATCCCTAGTGATTTTCCTTGAGACTTTGAAAAACATACAGTCCCTGTTATTAAAAAATGTGAAAACAATAGACATTTCCTTTTTATTATATATTACAGATCTCAACTATAATTAATAAATTGTCTATATTTTCCTGATGCTGAGTTGTGGTTTTTAATATAAGCTTGCTTCTCCAGAAATACTTCCGAAAGATTAGTATAAGACCAAGTTTTATATTAACTGTCCATCACCATTGTACCCATGACTAGATAATAGAGGTAGCATCCCATTATAGTGAGCTACTCAAGTCCTCTGACCTCAAACCAAGCATCTGCCATAAGCACAGATAAAGCCTCGATGTCACAGTCCACATCATTCCAAGAAAACAGACTGAAGAACTATTCAGTTCCTGGCCATATCCATGCTTTATTGGAGAATTTAACATCTAAAAGTACAAGGAATGCTCTAGTTTGGAAGCCCCCACTCCCAAAGAACTGTGTGCTAAATGCTTGGTACTTGGCTGGCTGCTATTGGGAGATAAGAAATCTTTTGGAGGTGAGGACTAATGGAGAGAAATTAGGTCAGTGATGTACACCCTTGAAAGGGACATTGGAGATTCCAGCCCCTTTTTGTCTTTCTTTCTTCTCTTGTCTTGTCTTTCTTCTTTGGTCATCATTCAGCCAGTTTCATAACAGGGCCATTTTGGGAAGATCTTTGAGGATCAGCCCCCATTTCTGGGATTATCCTGATAGAATGTACCCTATTAATCTGGAGGGACTGATTCTTAACATGAAAGTACAAGATTAGCTCTCTATTGCAAATATATTCTATCAAGGTCAAGTGGACTGGGACCCAATAGGAACAGACCAATGAGACCAATCAGGTTTGTAGAATCAATCGATGGGAAATAGCCACCTTTTCATGACCTGCCTAAATCTATAAATAACCCTGACCCTAGCAACCATCTTTGACTCCCTTGTTCTTCATGGATTCCACATCTGGAATCCATGAATTCCTTTCTGACTTCTTTGCCTCTTATGATTCCATGTCTGGAGTCCATGAGCTCTTCTCTGCTCTCTTGTCCCTCACAGAATTCATATCCATGAGTTCTGTTCTTTCTCTCCTCTATTAAACTCTGCTTTAATCTTTTATGCGTGTTCTGGTTTCAATCTTCAACTCTCAAACACAAAAATCTAGATATAAAACCTTAGACCTGCAATAATCAGGAGGTGTGTTACAGTTAGGTACAGGTGTCAACTTGACAGTTGAGGGTTTGAGCTCTGGGCACATTTGTGGAGAACTGGTGGTTGGGTTAAGCCCAGAGCAAACCTGCAGGAGATTCTGTCTGATTGGAAAGGCCTAGGTGGGTGGCATTAGGCCCTGGAATAAAAATTGGAGAGCTAGTTGAGAGAGTCAGTATCCTTGTGTACACTTGGCCAGACATGCTGGTCTGGCAAGTAAGAATAGTCCTTCTCTCAGCCATTATGTAGTGATAGTGTTGCCAGTTCCCTCAGCCATGGTTCCCTTAAGCCATTTGATGGTGATTTATCAGCAACCATGCAGGTGAACTGCTACAAAGTGGACAGGTCTCTTCTACCATATTATGTTCTGATGAGCTGTGTTGCCACAGTCCCAAAGCAAGCATTCACAAAGTGAATCTTCAAACTGAACTAAAGTAAGTCCTTCTTCTTCTCAAGTAGATTCTCTCATGTATTTTGTCATGGTGACAAGCCAACACAGTGCTTATCTCTTGGTAACTGACTAACCCAATTTTAAGTTTTGATATAAACTTCTCAGGGGAGTGTATTAAATTTTAATAAACTTTAAATAAACTTTTCAGGGAAGCATAGCAAACTTAAAGGGAGTCTCTTTAGATTCAATCAGTAGGCAGTAAACTATTTTCTTGTTTCTGTAGTAAGAAAGCCTGAAAGACAGTGTTGGATCTAGTCACTGTGCTGCAAATATACCTTCTGTCCTCAGCTCCTGTCATAGTTAGGCACAGGTGTCAACTTGACAGTTGAGGATTTGAGCTCTGGGCACATTTGTGGAGAATTAGTAGTTAAGTTAATCCCAGAGCAAACTTGCAAGAGATTGTCTAGCTTCTGGGGAAGGCCCAGCCCATGGTAGGCAGGACTAGACCCTGGAATAAATCACAGCGAGCTGGTTGAGAGAGTGGGCATCCTTCTGTTTTCACTTGGCCAGACATGCTGGTCTGGAAAGTGTGGATTGTCCATCTCTCAGCTGTTATGTGGTGATGGTGTGGCCAGTTCCCTCAGCCCTGGTGTTAGTGTGTGCTCTCCCATCAAGCTGGACTAATAGCTGTAACCAGGAATTGCTAGAGAGAATAAATCCTTGTTCTCTTGAGCCGTTTGATGGTCACTTATCAGCAACTATGCAGGCTGACTGCAACAGCTCCCACACCAAGACCTTTCCCCTTAGTTTCTTTCTGATTGATCAAGAAGAATGTTGAAGTACTTGAGGTCAAAAGAGGTTTCAATATAAAATTTCAAGGTGGTCTGTTTCTTTGTTTTTTAACCCCCACCCTGTTTTTGGCCTCTTCCTAATGGTCATGTGGATAATGTCACTGGTAAACTCTTCTCTTCTGTTGTTAGGATAGTTGTTTTGTTTTATTTTGTAGTTTTGACTAATCAGCACTCTCTGCTTTCTTCTCCCAAGTTCATCCTTTGTGGTGGGAACACTTTGCCTAGCTATGCAAATTGCTATAGATTGGCCTTGATAAATGGTCTGTGTTTGTGTAATTTAGTCTAATTTGGTAATTGTCTGCAACAGAGGCCAGGGAGCTTCCTGGGGATATAAACCATTCCCTTTTGGAACTCTAAAATCTAGAGGAAGATAAGGTCAAATAGAAGGTGCTCTGTCATTATTATCCCAAAGTCACACTTGCCCTTGCTCATAAGTTGCTTGGAATTCATCAGCAGGAAACTTCTCAGAACAACTCAGAAATGGGCCAAATCCTTAGATTTTCCTGGAAGCCGAGATATGGTGAAGTTAGATCACCTTTAGTAAAAGCAGTGAGCCAAGCTAAATTGCAAAGTTAATAAAAATGGTCTTACAACCTTTAGACACGACAAACTATCTGCTGAGACACTGCTTCAAAGAGTCACAAGCTGGAATCACTCATCAGAAACCAGGTGGCTGACTCGTAGTTTTACAACATACTTTAAGTTTGTTATATTGTATAGAACTATTCTTTCTGTGTCTCAAAATCCCAACTCACAGTGAGTACAAGCAAGGGCTGGGATAACCTGTAGAAATCTGAGTTTGACCTCCAAGCCTTTATTTTGCCCATGCAACTTAACATGGCTTAGGAACAGCTGTCCAGATGGGATTTCAATGACTGTCCTCACAGTATGCTCTGAAGATCAAATTGGTGTTTTATTCCTCTTTCTTTTTTGCATATTCTCTGATGCAGCCAAACCCACTGTCAATATGTTTACCATCTCTTCCAGACTCTAGGGATAAAGCTGTGGTTCTTACTTCATTTTTGCTTATCTAGCTAGAGAGAGTTCAGTACTAACACCCTTATTTAATTTAACTGTGAGTGCCTTCCTGCCATAGTTATCCTCTTCCTTGCATATTCTGTCTGCTTTGCATATCTCTGTACCAATCCCAGAATAACCACCTCAGGACGGAGCAAGACTAGCATCAATTCAGCTACAGAAGCTATTCTCATAAAACATGAAAATGCCCACACAGTCAGAAATTCAGACGTTGTCCTTAGGCATATGGATGCTTGTGCCATAAAATCTCCAACCTCCATCACTACAGGCTTCTACCAAAGACAAAGATGAGGTATTCTTCAGAGAACAACTTTTTCTTTTTAAATTTTTTAATTATATTTATTTATGTTTCCCCAATTATACAAGTTTAATAGGTACCATGTCCCCTCCCTCCCTCCATGAATCACCCGGAACCAGACCAGCTAAATCTCTCCCCATCCTAAAGCTCAAGGAAACTTGTGGAAGAGGGGGTGGCAAGATTGTAAGAGCCTAAAGATGGGGAGGAATAATGATATGCAAGATACTCCACAGAGAGCAACTTTTTTAAAGTAATTGTACATGTTTTCTTTTTGTGTTTTTTAAAATAATTTTCTGCTCTTATAAGCATATTCAGTACTCATTCCTGCTTCCCTAAGTGGTTATAAGATTTATTCAGGGGACACTGGACACTTCCTCTGCATGCGTAATACTTTTTTTAAAAGGACCTCTGATGTTTGGAAACTGATTAAAGACAGCAGGAACGCTCCTCAGATGTTACTGACAATAGAGCTGGAAAATATTGAATCAACCTTTCAGGACAGGAAAAGCAGAACCAAGCCATGGTATTTATACAGTATGCTTCTCTATCCTCCAGGTTTTGCATATGAGAAGCCATACGCCTTTAATTGCTCCCCTTTAAATTAAAAAAATTATATAAATTATGCATAAAGGTGACCCACCCATGAGTTTAACTCTTTTATGTATCAGCTCTTTGTTCATGTTCTCTACTTGATTTATACCATCACAAATTTGCTTCTTCTGTTTATCTCTTTGGTATGAATATGTATGTCATCATCCAACTTTATTTCCTTCCCCCAAATACTCAGTCATTTGTCTCCACATTTATTGACAAAATTTTCTCTCCCCTTACTGACCAAAAATACTTCCTTCATTTTCAGTAAATTATTTCTGTATGTATTTAGTTGGGTTCTAAATGTCTACCCTAATCCACTGAGGTATTATTCCTTCTTAATGCATAATGATAGTTTTGGTTCAAAACAGAGGTTTTAGCTGTGCTTTTGACTCTTAGCTACTGAGAGGCAGTGCACCACATGTCTTGGTGGGATACTGTCAGGAGCCCTGTTGGTGGGGCAGTGACAGCTACACTTCTGGACTGCACAGTCAACAAACACACCGATCAGTTCCAGTTAGTGAGGCTGAGCCCAGAGCTGGCGCCACCAACTTCTCTAAACATTTGATCATCAAATTCTCGATATGCCCCCTTTTCACTTAAACTAACTGCATTCCTCTTTGTTATGAACAATTAACCACGACTGTAACCTCTGTCTTATTCCTACTCTAAAGGAAATTCCTTGAGAATTCTAATACTTCACCACTCAGTATGACACTGATTTTCCAGAATGTTTAAATGCTTGTTTATAAACATATTTGCATAATTCCATTAAAATATTTAAATCATTTTCTCTATAGCTATGAATATTTACCCTTCTTATTGCTAATCTTCTTTTCCTCCTTGGTTTCTTTAGTTTCTTGCTGCGATAACAAATTTACAATGAATGTTGATTTCCATTAATGTTTTAACATACTACTTTTAATTCTATTTTCCACCACCTTTGTGCGTGCGTGCGTGTGTGTGTGTGTGTGTGTGTGTGTGTGTGTGTGTGTAAGGACAAAATTTATGCTGCAGTACTGTTAAATTTACCTTCTTAGATTTGGCCTAGAATTTGTATTCCAATATGTTACCAATACCTTTGGACTTTTTCGTCTGTAATTTTAACCTGAATATAATTATATGATGTGTTTTAAAATTAAAGACTAAGTGGAACAAAATTGAAATAATCTTTGAATTTAGTCTATTATTGTGTATGTCTGTGATGTGTTGGATAAAGGTGCATGTGTCACACAACATGTGCATGGAAATCAGAGACAACTGTGATATCAGGTTTGTCTTTTCACCTTTATGTGGGCTCTGAGGAATGAACACTGCTCATTAGGACTACACAGCGAGCACTTTTTCCTGCTAAGCCTTCTTACTAGTCAGTCCCAGGATTAAAAATAAAGATCTGCTTCAAGTGTTTAGAAATCACTTTACAAGTACACATGGGTTTCTTAATTAACCTTCTTTAGGCTATGATCTTCAACCAGTTCTAGATCTATCCAGCTATATTCACATTTATCCCACATTTTTTAACCTTGATTTAAATCAAGATAGAGTGTTAAATAATCAACTGGCTGGAGAATCAAAGTCTTATTGTATCATAATTCTGTTTAAATGGACCTTAAAATGTCTTTTCATGAAATATTTTAAGAATATGAGATTTTTCATGATTAGTTCTAACAGAAAGCTTGCCATGTGCCTAGAAATCAGAAGTCAACAAGCCTTCCTTTTGCACATACAGTCCCTTAGCTTTTCACACCATAGGTTATGGTTCTTAGCCATGTGCTGATGCTCTATGAGCCTTTGGACTGCAAAGAAAGAAACAGACTATAACTCTCTTCACCGGCACCTAACACACACATTTTGGCCCAAATCATACTACTACACATCCTGAATTTAATTAATTGCAAGATATCACGAACATTGCCTTGGATAGTTTTGATCTTAAGCAAAAATTAATTTTTGTTGTGGTTTTGTGATACAAATATGAGTAGTAACTTCAACAATAGATTTGGTAGGTGTTGAGAGGTGGTGGCAGGAATATGCATCTGAATTTTATAAATCATATCTGAAATGCAGATGTCCAGGGTCCTGTGTCCAGGCAGTGGCCCCTTGACAAGCTAACTGATGGAACATTTATTTCGGCTCATGATTTAAGATTGGCTGGCTCCATGGTTACAGGTCTATGATAAGATAGGCAATGGTAGTAATGGAAGCATGCCACAATAGAAGCCATTAAGTCAGGGAAGCCAGAAGCAAAGAAGAATATGAAGGGCTTTCAGAGATGAGCCTCCAGATGACCAACTTCTCATCAGTGGATTAGCTCATTGATAAGGCTAACATCCTTGGTACTTACTACCCTATTCAATGGTACTTCCAGTTGAGAACCTAGATTTCAACACATGAGCAAGAAGTGGCTTTGTATAATCAAACTATGGCACAAACATGTTCAGACAGATGCATGCACACAGTGAAAGGGACTGCCGTGGGCTTAATCCAATCTTAAGGCATCCTGGGAATGAAAGGTGCGAATGTCAATTACATTCATCACCTTATCTCCAGAGAAAAGGGAAATTAATGCTGTTCCTGTGTTCCCTGACTATGAGGAACATTTGCATGTGAAATGTACATGTTTACATGGATTTCATGGTGCAGGACTGAATCTCAAAGATCTCTTGTAAGGTTAGTCATCCTTGCTGCAACCACAAGGTACATTATTTGTTTTCATTTCTGCTTTTCTTTTTCATGCATATGTGTACATGGTATGTTCATGTATATGTATATTTGATGTAGGTGGCTTCATATGTGTGGGTGGGGATTGTGTGTGCCTGTGAAGGTCAAGGGTGATATCAGAGGTAATCCTTGATCACTATTCCTCCTACCATTTTGAGCCTGGATCTCTAATTAAACACACACCATTAGGGCTAGTCTGTCTACTAGCTTGCTCTGGGGATACTCAGGCTCCACTTCTCAGGGTTCAAATTACGGATGGGCTGCCACACCTACTTAGCACTTTTTTGGGATCTGGTGACCCAAACAGTTTCCTTTGCTTGAGGCAAGGGCTTTAGCCAGAGTCATCTCTCTAGCTCTCACTTTGCTTCTTTTACAATCATTTGATTTGGTTTATTGGAAATCTGGAATCTGGGTCTCACTCTGTAGCAGAAGATGCCCCTGGAGGAAGAAGGATGGGATGCACTGAAATCATCCTCTCCTTGCCATTGATGTGATAGTCGCCTCAGGGCACAACCACTAATTTGTCACCTGACTATGTGTCCCCTAAAACTCCCAAGCATAAACTTAATCACTATGTAACAGTATTAAGAAGTGAGGGCTTCTGCGCATTGTCCAACACACTGTTGACCTCACAAAGTCTAGCATCTGCTAAAGGCACAAAGATCCTTGGAGGCAAGGGATTGGCAGTCACAGCAGTGTTCCTATACCTAAGGGGAACACGGGAAAGGGTTTAGGGAAAGGCCACTGGGTCCTTGTACGTCATCGGAGAGGAGGGCCCAGAGGAAAATCAGGCATGCACAAGAAAGGACTCTCTGGGAATTGGGGCGGGAGGCACTGGGGGATGGGAAGGGAGGGGGTGGGGAAGAGGAGCAGGGGGGACAGGGGGGAGGAGGAGGGAGGGAGGGAACTGGTGTACCCATTAAGTTTGTATGAGCTGAAATAATAATAAAAATGTATTAATAATAAAAAAAAGAAGTGAGGGCTTTAGTAAGAGATTAAGTAATGAAAACAGAGCTCATGACAGAGAATGGGATCAAAAAGGAAGGCAGAGTGGCCCTCAGCTAATGCTGGTCCTTTGAGAACATCACTTGGACTCCCAGGATTTGAACAGTTTAGAAATGAACTTCTGCTCTTATAAATCATTCAAATATTTGACTATACCAGCACAAATGGACTAAAACAGAACAGAAAGAAGCATAAGGTACTGAAGTCACAGACTCTGAAATGATATTTTAAAATATTCACTTCATATGTTTAAGTTCGTAACACCCCTGCCAACAGCTCCAAATATATTACTATGTATTTTTAAGAACTATCCCACTGGGGCTGGAGAGATGGCTTAGGGGTTAAGCCTCTGCCTTGCAGGCGGAAGGTCCTGAGTTCGGATCCCAGATCCCACGTATAGACGCCAGGCAGAAGCAGGGGTGGCCTGCGCTTCTGGTCCTGGTAGGGCGGAGCCTGTGAATCCCGGGGCGGAGGAAATGGAGGCGTCCATGGTGGTTTCCGAATTCGTCCGTGGTTCTACACACACACACAGACGCGCACGCACATATGCACAATTGAATAAATTAAAAAAAAAAAGACTTTAAAAAAAAAAAAAGAACTATCCCACTGACTTCAGATGATGATGTTTGCAAATAATTTCATAACCAATTAGAATAGAGCATAAGAGGAAAAGAGTAGCAGGAAAGATAAATCAGCATTTAATTATTTATAATGTATGCATTCTGCAATAGATATAATACTTTACACATTTCATTTATTTGTGTGTGTGGGGGAAACACTGGTTTGAAAGAAGCTTTAAAAGGTGACCTGCAGGCATTTTCCCAGTGCCCACTGGATCGTTGTAAAACATAAAACCAGAAATGCAGAAAGGATTTGTTTCTGGTTTCCCATAAAGCCTCATTAATCACTTACAGATCACTAAAAATCAGTGAAATGTCATAAAAGCTTGCTTTCCATTTTCCTGCAAATGTAATGTTGGTGCTTTCACAGTGAACTGTTACAAAACTGAATGGATGAGACATGTGCTCCACACAAACTGGAAGTTTTCGGCAAATAAGAAATGTATGTATGAGCATATCTATGCATCTATGCATGGCATAGGTATGCAACATTTTTTAATTGGCATAGACCTTTTCTTCCTTACGAGTAGTTCAGTACCTTATTTCTTCTGTGTTTAAAATGCTATATATAAAATTTTACCAGATTGTTACTACATTCTTATAAATAATAGAAGGCTAGAGGCTAGAGAATTTACACAATGTCACCTAGCAAATTCAGGGACAGGAGCTGCACCCCAGCAATTCTGACTCTGGACCCTGACCTACGAAATACAGTGCTGAACAGCTTCTCCTCTGAGCACTTAGCTCAGCAGCAGATGATCAAAGGAGTTTGAATCAGCTAACAGTACTTGAGAAAGTAAAAGCTAAACATGTTGAGTGCCATGTCCTCAATTTCCTCTATGGAATACATAACTTTTTTCACAGATTTGATAACTTTGAAATAAATTGTAATCCTTCCCTCCCTCCCTCCCTGCCTGCCTCCCTGCCTCCCTGCCTGCCTCCCTGCCTGCCTGCCTCCCTCCCTCCCTCCCTCCTTCCTTCCTTCCTTCTTTCCTTCCTTCCTTCCTTCCATTTCCCTTCTTCCTCCTTCTCCTAAATAGACAACAGGGTATCTACTTTGTTCCTGCTGGTGTTAAACTCCTAATTTTTCTCACATGCCTCAGAACTCTGGAGTTACAGGCATATAGTGTCACTCTGTCTGGCTTTGTTTAAACACTAATACTGAAAATATTTTCCTTATACACAGCAGGGCATTAGTTTTAATGGCAAAAAATGATTTATTATATAAATTAATACTTATAACCATTTCAGCATTGTAATGTATGAGTAGTAAAAAGTCAACACTGTGAAATTCTGTAATTCTTTTCAGGGTTATTGTGTGGGCTCAGAAACATGCATGTATTTTTAAGTTAAAAGGAAAAAAACCTTCCAACAAAACAATCTCTATTCATTCTTGTTAAGATTGCTTTAGTTTCTCTACAGTTGCTTTTACAAATACTCTAGCCCAAGCAATTTAAGGGAAGGGGGATTTATTCTGACTTACTGTTCCAGAGGAACGGGAGTAGCTGGGGAAGCTGGTGTCAGGAGCAGTTGTATTCAGGAAGCAGAGAGGGGCAGGAAGTGGCATAGGTATATAAAACCTCAAGGCCCACCTCCAATGACATAACTTCCTCTAGAAACATTTCCTAATGATGCCACCAGCTGGGCACTCCATGTTCAAATGTTGAGCCCATGAGGTCATCTTAAAGTCAAACCACAACCACTACATATAATAAAGCTTTTCAGCTAACATGCATGGGAATCTCAGCTACATTGCTACTAACACTTAATACATTTTTAATTCGAAGGATAGAGATTTAAAATTTGGGATAATTTCAATGCAAATTCTACCATTAATTATCTAAAAGACTATGCACCCTACTTAATCTCCCCCGGGGTGTACTTCTTCAGTGAAACACAAATAAATACTAATTTACTTTTTTGAACTACTGTGAAAGTAAAAGAAGTAACATAAGGGTGAGTTCATATGTAATACAACGTTATATATAAAGCATTACCAGTGCCTTAGGCTGCTTAGACTTGGATGATTCACTGAAATACTTCCCAGATATCTAGAACTTCTACAATGAGCATGCCAGAGCCGTCCTCAAAGCTATCGTTTGCTGCTTTACATTCCTACTGAGCTGACAGTTCTATGGTTTTAGGCCCTTCCTCAACACCTTCTGGCTCTGATCTCAGTGCTTGTTTGCCTAGTCAGGCACTGTGGACTCCCTCGAACTTATTACCACACTGCTCCCAGTCTTACTCATGATGCCCCACCTGGGCTATATCTTTCCTTTCCTACCTTCCCAATGTAAAAGTATCCATCATGGCAGCACCTGGAGAACTTGCATAGGGTATATATCACTTCATGATGCCTTCTTATGTTGTCTGACTTTTGCTGTGCTTTCTCTTATTGAATCATAATTTCCTTATAATGAAAGGCCAGCCTATACTTTGTCAGAAGATTATTTACAGGGTTACCTATGCAACTGATGATCTATTTTCTGCCTTAAATTATGTACCAAGTATACATTGAGCAGTACCTACTAAATGTCAGGAACTGGACGAAGAGGTTGGACTCTGTTCTCCTCCTTGTGGAAAGCAGGGTGGTGGAATTGGAAACTGTGCACACCCAGTAAAGAGCTGAAGGGTATTTCCTTTAGAATGTCTAGGTAAGTAACATCTAGCTCAGACTACAGGTAGTTAAGACAAGTTTCTTGGAAGGGTAATCCTCATTTTATGGACCTTGGAATAAGAATGATTCAGGTGAAATGGGAACCAACTTCACTTTTCAGCTTCCCCAACAAATGCATCATTTTCCGAATCCCAAAGATGTACCAGGTCTTTACAAGAGCAACAGGGACAATGAACTACTCCTAAATCTTGGTTCGCTATATTTCCTGCAAAGTCATGACTTTGCTCAGCCAAGTTACTAATATACATGCTGCAAACTCTGTTCCAATGAATCCATTACCTTAATTACATTACCACTCAACACGATGTAAAATGCCCTAGATTTTATATTAGAATTTTATATCAGACACAATTTTATATTAGAACTAATTATCCTGACAGTCTTTGACCTGCACAGGACTTGCAGTACTTTAAGAAGAATGCAACTTTATTTAGCATGAAGGAAATGTTTCTCATCAAAGAATCAGTGAAGAGAAAGAGCACTATCGTGGCTGGTGCCTAAAAATCCAATTTACAGTCTTTCAAGGATTCTAATGAGGTAAGTACACAGAGTTGTTTAATAAGAGAGAAAAAAGGAAATTTCAGAGCAAGTCAGAGGTTTACCTCAGCATGGACCAGGAAGATTTGATTCTTAAGACCATGCTTCTTCCCTCATCATCATCTTCTTCACCTCCTAGGTGACCTCTCTCCAGATTTTATCAGGCCTTGTCAGAATTTCCAATCCCCCCATGCTTTACCATGACAGAAACAACCACAGTTTGATCTACAAACTATTAATAATATGCTTCTGGCACGGGATCCCTATTCCAGAACAGAGGTGACATCTTGTCTAATGCCTCATTTATTATTGGAACTTAGTTTTCTTTGTTAAATAAATGAAACTTATACCATGCTTTCTGAAATAATATCCTCTAAAAGTGATCAAAAGCCTTTCCTGTAAAAAAACTGTAGTTCCAAATTGGTCTGAGATGTGCAAATTGTATGGGAAGTTTCAACAACACAATTTTTGATCAGTTGTGAAATATTAACAAACCCAAAACGCTTATTGAATTATGATAAAATGTGTAAAAATGACAAACTGAGCATGTACAAAAACATTTGAATCTTGTACTTTCAGATTCAGTGAGGTATATACAGTCTTTTTATTAAAAGGAAAAGATATTTTAAGGTCACTAACATTTCTAATCTGGTAGTATTTAGTTCTGTTTGTAGACATACACATGTACAATACAAAAGTGAATCTGCTATGAAAATGATATTCAATTGGGATATTTAATTTATAGCTATGCCTTTGGGGTGCACCTCTCTCTCTCTCCCTCCCTCCTCTCTCTCTCTCTCTCTCTCTCTCTCTCTCTCTCTCTCTCTCTCTCTCTTATAACTCCTATCTGGAAGGCAACCCTGGTTCCTGTCAAAAATTCATAGAATTATTTTTACTATGCTTCAGAATGTAGATGTTAACTGTACTTGGGTTATGACTTTTAACTGAAATTATGACAGGAATCTAGAACAATTCTATCAGTGATAATGTGGTTGCAAACTATTCAAAGAGAGCCATATATAAGCCCATCCTGTGGCTAGCTTCTCTGTCTGAATTGAGGTACTCTTTACCATCCAGTGAAAGACGGGTATCATTATTCCAAGGTGAGGAACTTTACCTCCCGGGGAGGACTTGGCCCAAAGTCATTTTTGATAATTAAGAAAAGAGGAATGATATCACAACCCAATCTGCATATGACTGATTTTTCCCAAAAAGAGTTTCATGGGTATCTTTTCACATACACAGGAACTGAAGTCCTGAGCAGAAAGGCTGAATCAACTCTCAGGACTGTTACTGCGGGCAGGCAGTACCATCAGGTATGGAGGTCAGAGATGCTGCCCTGTACAATGGTGATCTTTATTACATTTGGTTAGGCAGGCTTGAAGGCAAGGATTGGAGATGAGAAAGCTAAGAAGAGGCTGAGAGGAATCCAACTCCGGTCTGATCTTGAACACGCTTGGTTGTCCACGCAGCCATGTGAGTGGCCTAAATGCCCATAGACCAGATACTTGAACATGGCATATTTTAATGACAGGTATATTTTTCTCATCAGCTAAACTCTGAAAACTTTATTTCCATTTCCTGACAAAGTTGAGGACACTGTCTTAAGATAAGGATAAGTCTCAGTCTTATACTAACTTTTTAGTATTTTAAGAAAACTTTTGAGGGCCAGGGCTGTAGTTTAGTGCTAGAGTGGAGCCTTTAGTAGGCACGGAGCCTTGCTTCACTCCCTAAAAGCTAAATTGTCTGATTACCCTTGAGACCTTCCTTTTCTAAATTTTATATCATTCCTTATTCTCTAGGGAAATTTCTCTGAAAAATTCTCTGGTGTGTTCTTGCCAAACTAAAGTTCTGAATAAGTGGAGTTAGGCTGTTCAAACTAGCAATGAATTGTTACCTCAAAGGTTTTCAATTCTATATTTCCTTTAGTAGGGCCTAGGATATTAACAGGGTGATTTGTCTGTCTGATTGACAGCCACAGCATAAAATAATATTGATTCCCATGGAATGATAAAATGTTTTAAAGCCTTATTCTAATTCTACCAAGTCTCTGTTCTGCTTGCAGTTTGACTTACTAGTCAAACTTTCCTTTATGGTTAATGTGTGACTACTGCCATGGTATTTCCACATGTGATCCCATGAGATGCTGATTTCAGAGGACTCTGCAATAGAAGTGCAGGTATTCTGATTAAGTATCCTTGTACCTTTTATGGTCTCTGCCTGCCCATCTGGGGCACTGTGACATCAGTGAAAGCAGCTGATCTAGGGAAATAATTCACATATTTACTTATGAATGTTTTCTTGCCTTTGGCATCACATCAGGTCTGTAATTTCCTTATGCACTTTACCTTGATTTCAAGAGTCGTGGAGGCGAGGAGTCACTGATTCAGTGTGGGATTTGTACCTATATAATCAAACATTTACAGCTATTTCTGACCTTGCCTTTTCTTCATTGAACAGACTTTTTAATGCTTTTTTTTTGAGCTCTCTGGTAATGAAATCTTTCTGCTACAGGAGGTTTCTGGAATTCTCCAGAGTTGAAATACTATTTTAGGGAAAAATGTAACAACTGGGGAGAACAGATCTCAAGTACAGATATCTTTCAGTCATGAATTGTAACACTGATTATAAATTTGCTTTGTCTAGCTATAATGTACTTCTATGGCTGGGCTGTAACAATGACTTTCCAAAAGAAGCAAATGAATAAAATGTAGGAGTCAACAACTTGATTGTAGAGTTATTAACTTGTCAACAGAATAAAATATACCTTCTATTCAAAACCTAAATAAAACTGCAATTGTTAACAGTATTAAATTCTTGGTAGATTTTGTGGTTCATGATACAGAAACTAATTCAACTCAGCTTGAGCCAATGCACATCTGTAGATACTCTTCTTATGACACAGTGGGTAAAGGGTGGCGATACTCAGTGAAATACGGTGGCATCTTCAAGGAGTCCACAGTCTGGTCGGTTATGCACTGATTTGGAACCTCCAAAGGGAATCAGCTGTAACTAATGCAATTAATATCAACTCTCATGATGTTCTATTGTAAGAGAATAAATGGGTCATTAATCACCTTGAGAAAAAGCCAAGAGTTCTGATCAACTGGAGATATCGGTCGAACACATTTGGATGACAAGTCTTCTGTTTGGGAATTAACTTAACTGGCCTGCTGCTCCACAAAGGAAAACACATTTGTAATCTGTCACAGCGGTTCAGGGCTGGACTGGCCATTTAGCTTGCCAAGCGCAATGTGGCAGGATGTATTTTCACTTAATGGGCATTCCATGACATCTCGCCATTGCTGGAAATGTGGAGAATTGACCTTGTCAGTCCTAGAGTTCTTAGTGCCTGGGAAGTTCACCTGCACAGCATAGAATTATCTGGAAGGCCTGACTTCAAATGCAATATCTCTGAGCAATTTGCAGCAAGTAAAACTACAATTCTTATTTCAAATTGCTGGGTAACAATAAGAAAAAAAATGTCTCCTTCTATACAGTGGAAGAGAAAATTATGCATTAATGGTCACAATGAAATATAAATATAACAGATGCTAAAATATATAACATGCTCATTATCCCAAGACATACAGTAATTAACTGTGTGCATTTCCCTTTTGTTATGCAAAAACATGCAGGAGCTTTATTGAGCATTAAGCATTCCTAAGCAATGAAAATGAATGTGTCTTTCAGTTAACATACTGTTTAACACCAATCAAATTTTCAATGGCAGCATAAACACCTTCTACTTAATCATCTTGGTAAAAATTATGCATGTGGATTCAGAACTCAATCCAGTTATTCCTCTATACAGAGCAAATGAATTTAATTTTTTTTATTTGTCCCCCAAACACTGTGTTTCTGAGGCTAATTTTGTGTTTGAATGTTCAATAATTTCACTCAAAGTCTACCAACTGCTAACATGTGGATTTTATGATTGCATCTTCTCTCCAATTCTTAAGTACTCACTAACCCCTATTAAGTTTTTATTAATTTTTTGAGATGTTGTTATTGCAGAAGACGTTATGAATGCTACTTGTCTTTGTAGCCCCAGTAAACTAGGGCTAATAAATATTAAAAACATATAAATGCAGTGAATTGTCTTCTGAGAGAGCATATGAGGGTTATTCAAGAGAATATCGTGGGAGAATCTGACTGCCCTAACTAGAGCTTGATAAATGGCTTAGGCTAGAGATAGATAGAAAGAAAGGACTTATCAGATTGGACAGCTGGAAAAAATCTGAAAATGGAGAAGGGGAAAGACGTGAATGTGTTGAGACTTTTGAGAAACATTGAACCATTCATTCTGTTAATACCCTGCTGTGCATCATGTCAGTGATGAGAAGGGGCATGTTAAGCTAGGCTTGAGCTTTGATGGACCTCATGGGGTAGTGGATAATCTAACAATACTAAGAGTTACAAAGGGATTCCACAGAGGGAAGTGGCAGGAACACAGCTGTGTTGAAGGAGAATCCACAGAAAGGAGTGAACTTGATGCCTTGGCTTTTAGCACACTGCTCTTAGAACAGACTTCAGGTGTAATGTATAGTAGTCATGTCCTACTAACAGTATCTGAAACACAGGAACAAAAGAGGCATGCTCCTCCATAAGTCTCTGTCACAGGTTTACTAGTCTCATGTCTGCCACCATTCTCTGAATATCATTGTTTCTGATCTCTCCTATTGGCCTTTGGATAAGTTCTCTGTTTTCTTCAGTGTCTTCTTTCTTTTTTTAAAATTTTTTTTATTATTTATTCAATTGTGCACGTATGCATGTATGTGTGCATGTATGTGTGTGTATGTAGAACCACGGACGAATTCGGGAACCACCATGGACCATCTCCACCTCCTTCTTGTTTACTGTGCCCTGGAATTCACAGGCTCCGCCCTAACAGGACCAGAAACACAGGCCGCCCCCGCTTCCGCCCGGTATCTATACGTGGGGTCTAGGATCCGAACTCAGGACTTTCTGCCTACAAGGCAGAGGCTTAACCCCTGAGCCACTTCTCCAGCCCCCAGTGTCTTCTTTCTAACACAATGCCTACAACATAACATATAAGGCAAAAATAACAGAGGAAAATGTGATACAGTGAATCAGCTCTAAAGTGAAAACAATTATAAAAATATAGAAGTGTGATTACTTACACTTCATCACATTCAGGCTGAAATGCAGATTCTAGAATTCCACACAGACTTTTGTAAGAAACTTTATATCAACAGTATTTAGAAATTTGCATTATATTCACGCACTTAACCCATATCACACAGGGGTCCACACAAACTAGGTGGCTTTTTGGCATTAATTGTAATAAATAACTTTCATAAAGCATGAAACTTGAAATAAATATTTCTAATTGACAGGAAAAATAAGGAGAAAATACCAAGATATTCAGCTAAGAAACTGCAAAAAATATTAACCAATTTATAAAAATACTATTGATGGCCAGTATAACAAAGAAACAGTAAACATCTTCACTTTGTCTTCTCTACCCTCGTCTTTATGAAATGGAAAAGCTCTGAAAATCAAGGCTTTTCATTATTCACTCAACAGCAAGAACAGAACTGACCCAGACTCCTTTGATGGTAAAGCTAGTGATGCTGGAGAGCATGAGTGGCCTCTACCTGCCCTGCTTCACAGGGACATTCATACATTTCCCTGCAAATGAAGTGATTCAGTGGCTTATCATGCTCTTCTTCAGGATCTGAGATAATGTGACAAGAGCTGTGTTATGGCACCTTGCTAAAGCTCAAAATGAAATCTAAATTTTGAAGCAGTTATTGAAATTTGGATTATGGACATGAGTGACTAAAGAAACGTAAATCCAAATGAAATATTATTTTTGTCAATCAAATAAAAAAGCTATGGCTAAAAATTCCATCATCCTCTGCTGTTTTTGGAATTAGTCACTTCTCTCTGCTTATCATGGAATGATAGTGACGTGATCTCCAGGGGAAATTTTGGCCAAGAATTTTACAGGTCACAATGTGTTCTAGCTACTCCTTTGTGATGATATGTGTATAGGACCCAAATAACTTATGGGGCCAAGAGGTTTATTGTTTAGCTTACAGTTTCTGGACACACTTCATTGTCATGACAGAAGAGTTCCTACCATATCAGGAACTGAGGGAACTGGCCAAACCATATCCAAAGGAAGAACCGAGAAAGGGGGAAAAGGGTGTACTTTCCAGTTGGACAGTCTGATGAATTCTGATCAGATTTTCTCCATGTTATCCACCTGTCCAGGCAATGACCCATGTCATTTTGGGCTGGATCTTTCCATATCTACTAGATAAGCTCCAACAGACTTGCTCAGGGTGTGTCTGAACTAAAATATTCTTCATATGTGTGTCTAAAGACTCAGGTCTCAATTGTCAAGTTGACAATTGAGTATCTAACTGGTATATATACTATTTTAACCAAAAATGTGGGAATTATCTTAAAAAAAGAATTACTGTGTTATGTTCATGGTAGCATCACAAATAGTAACAAAAGATGACCAAATAGCTAATATTAATGACTCTATAAACACAAAAGAAATTATAATACATTCATTAGATGCCCTTGGCAAAGAATAATTAATGATATAGGAAATGTTAGCATCATTTTTGAAGCAGAAGTGTATTAATAATAACATGGAGGATGATTCTCTTTTACAAAACCCACATATGCAATTTCATGCATTGATTCAGACTACAAATATAATACATTTTAGATTGTATTATAAATATTCCATTCCTTGTCCTTTGTTGTTATATAGCTGCATATCCATGGAACTTGTAATAATTTTTAATTTACAAGGTAAATACAACTTTAATGCACTACCTCAAATGTGCAATTCTACTGAAATGTTCTGACAAAGTAATGCAATCTACCACTTTATATTACCAGACACTTAGTGCTAATAGAGGATTCAATTATTTACAGTTTTGAACAGTATAAACTGCTTTAATATATTATAGCACAATGCATACTAATGATCATAATAAAAATTAAATTAATAATAGCAATGCTACCATCAGAAAAGGTACTTAATGAAATTATCAGCAAATATAAACAGCTTCATAAGACAACTCCAGGAACTTGTTCATATGTCTCACCCTCCTTTTCATTCATAATTTTATAGGAATAATGTAAGAATACAAACACTCTTTTTTAAAAAAAAAAGATGAGGGTTTAGTTCTTGTCTCAACAGTTTGAAATTAAAACTATATTTTCATTTTCTCTCTAAATGCCACTGAAATAATATCAAAATATAATTAAGAAGAAGATGTAAAATGAGGCAGAAAAATGGGAGTAAACTACAAAGAGCTCTCATGTATTTAAGCACTTCAGTTCACTTACAGAAATAATAAAAGTATGATAAAAAGTCAAATGAAAGAGGATTAACATGCCTTACTTATAAATGAAAAACTGAACTGAGTAGTAGATTCAAAGAATAATGCACTACCATAAATTGGGATATAACTAGAAATATGAAGATGAACAAGGTAGTAATATATATATATAATATATGTGTCTCAAAAAGATGAGAGATAGAAGATAGACAAACAGATAAGATAGATAGATAGATAGATAGATGATAGATAGATAGATAGGTAGGTAGATAGGTAGATAGATAGATTTAAAAATGCAGAAACTCAAATGGCCATTAAATATTATGAAAAATGCTCAATATTCTTAGTTAGAAAAAAATGTAAAACAAAACATTATGGAAGTCCGTGACACTTTGGTCAGAATGGCTATCATCAAGAAAAAAAAAGGACAATAAATGTAACAAATGTTAAGGAGAATGGGGGAAAAGAAGCACCCTTCTACACTGCTGGTGGCAATGAGCCCAATCACTATGAAAAACAATGTTGAGGTTCTTCAAAAAAGCTAAAAAAAAGAAGTAGCCAGCTACTATTGGATATGCAGCAATGCAATCTAAGTCAGCAAACCATGGAAATGCTGCAGGTCCATGTTTATTGCTGCAGTGCTTACATTAGCGAAAGAAAGACCCAACATAGGCATTCATCAACAGATGATCAGATGAAGGGAAAATATACTCTCTCTTTCTCTCTCTCTCTCTCTCTCTCTCTCTCTCTCTCTCTTTCTGGTTTTATTCTGCTATATAGAAGAAGAAAATTATGTCATTTGTAAGAAAATGGATTTGGGATCAAGAAAAGTGAAATAAGTGTGACTTATATTCAGGTTACAGATTTAAAGATTAAAGATGTGAAAGCAATGTGGGGAACTACATGGAAGGAAGAAGGGGATCAGTGTAACAGGAGTGTCAGAGACAAGAGAGGTTATGGTTGGTGAATGTGATCAAAATACATTACATATGTGAATTAAAATGTCAGAATGAAACCCATCATTACATAAAACTAGAATACGTGAACAAATAGGCTTAAATATCTCTGTGTGTGTGCATTATGTAAACACTCATGAATCTCAGTAGATTAAAGTCAGTGTGTTGCTTAAACACAATTTTCAGGATGCATCCCTCTTCTCTGTCTTGGAGGCCAAAGATGTTGGGCTCTGTACTTCTCACATATTACCATTTTGTTCTCTCCTGCATCCACTTTCTTTTAAAGTCCCATATGATTATATGGGATAATCTTGGATCATCCAAAGTAAATTCCCAATTTCAAATTCATCTGAATCGAATTCCAAATTCCATGGAAGCTGAACTTCCCTCTAAAATGCATCTTCATATTCCTGCATGCACCTGGCATGATAACATGGGTATCTGGGGCTAGGGTGCATCATATCCTCTACCAAACAAAGTACTTACAGTTGCTGTGGGTGGAGACATACATATGCTTATAACTTTTTTGGAGTTCAGCATTAAAGTATTTACGTAAAGAGTTTTGCATAATAGACCTGTGTTGTATATCAATTAAATTTGCAATTTCTTCTTTTATAGAACAGTTCAAAAAATGTTTCAAAGAATTGTTAAAATCCCTTGAATCCCACGCTAATGATTTACTCTTCATAAATGCCTAGAGTATATGAGGAAATTATATTCATCCTCCCTCACTCCTTCACCTTATTATTTTAAGCCTGAGTATCTAAATAAATTAGAGGAATATTAAATTAAATCACAGACACTTTGAGAGTCAATGTTGGAGAAAGCTGAGGCTGAACTGAAGACAAAGAGAGATTTGGAATTTAGTTTTGAGTTGAGACACATGAGGGTGGGGAGATAGGTGAATGCAAATACAGTCTGTATTTATACACTTGCAAATTACTATAAACCCACTAACTTTCATATTTATATAACTAGACTGTGTTTTCTGACCATGTTATCCCCAACCCTTCCTCAGAAACCCACCTTACAGCTAAACAGGAAGATGAAGTTGGGGAAAACAAAGACAAAGCAATGAGAGAATGTGTGTGTGTGTGTGTGTGTGTGTGTGTGTGTGTGTGTGTGCGCGCGCGCGTGTATATGAATGTATATGAGTGTATGCATATGTGTCCATATGAGTATGCTATGTCTATTCACATATACAATTCACATCCATATACTACAAAAATTATAGTTGGAAGTAACGCTTCCAATATAAACATAAAAACTTTTTAAAAACCTCTGCCCAGATCTATCAACTGAATTTCAATCATTTTTCTATCTTCTTTCTCTAACCTACAACTTCCATAACTACTATAACAGCTACAAACAACAAAGGATCATAAATCATGGGGTGGGAGAAAATTCTAAAAGAGGGGAGGTAAAAGAACACAGATAAGAAGTTGAATAGAAGGTTTTAAAGGGAGGGAAGAAAGGGAAGGACATAGAAAAGACAATAAAAACCTTAAAAGAATGAATAGGGAATATACTTGAACTGAATGGTCTTAGTCAGCATTTTCTGAATAGGACCCCAAATGCACAGGATCTAAAACACCTAGAATAGTGAATAAGAAGTACACTTCAAATGGCTGGCCCAAGGAAAGATTTTCTAAATAGGACCCTATATAAGATCAACACTCAACAAGTGGAATTGCAAGAAATTAAAAAGCTTCTGTTCAGCAAAAAAAAAATGATAACTGAGTCAAAAGGCAACCCACAGAAATATACCAAATGCATATTTGATAAAGAATATCCAGAATATACAAAAAAAACTTAATAAATTGAATACCAAGGAAATAAATTACTCAATTAAAAATGGAGCTTAGCACTAAAAAGAAACTTTTCACTGGATGAAATTCAAATGTCTAACAACTAATTTTTAAAAATGTTTTACCTCCCTAACCATCAGGGAAATGCAAATTAAAATTACTCTGAGATATTATCTTACCACAGTCAACATAACTAAAATAAAAATAACATAAATAACAAAAATGCTGGAAAAATGTGAGGAAAGGGGATTGCTTATTCACTCTTGGTGAGAATGTAAGCTTATACAAACTCTTTAGAAATTAATATGGAGGTTCCTCAAAAGTTAAAAATTAAGTTACTATATAACTCAATTCTACCATTCCTTGGAATATTACATATTATTACTGAGACACTTGTACATCTATATTCATTGAAATTATACTGAGGTATTCCAGAGACAGAAGACAGATGCTACATGTTCTCTAACATGTATACTTGGAAACAAGTATAACAGCCACAAACAACAAAGGAACATAAGTCATGGGGTGGGAGAATATTCTAACACAACAGATAAGAAGGTGAAAGGAACCTTCCAAAAAAAGGGAAGAAAAGGAAGGACATAGAAAGGGCTGGGGAGCAAAAAAGCAAGTGGCTTAAGAAGATAAGTGATCAAAGACATCACCCATCTATGAATACCGCAAACTACAATAACAGCAGCTCTGTCAAGAAGAGCGCAGTGGAGCAGCAGCGGTATATAATGGTTTGGGGCAACAAATTGCTCTCTGCATGGCTTGAATTCCTGCTTATTGTCATGGAATACATCTCTGGTGTTGTAAATCCATCCAATTAACAGGGGAAGGGGAAAGCACAGACACTCAATAGAAACAGATGTGTTAGTGTTAATTATAAATACTTGATAATAAACCCTTATCTAAATATTTATCATTATACCCTTAGACAAGAAAAGCGCTCATCACTCAACCAAGATCCATCCTTTTGCAATGGAAGATACATTATGCAGAGGACCACAACTCTCCAGAGTACAGATCATAGGCAACTCTGAAGTGAAATTATTTTAAAAATTCCATTAACCTCATTACATACAATCAAATTCTGAGTGACATGTGACTAGGAAAATTTTTCTTGGAGTCTATGATGTCAACCCACCTAAATAAACAAGACTGTAAAGACTCAATTATAACACTGATACTTGGGAACAGTGAATTTCAGAGAAATTGTGATTGAATTCATTGAAGATTCAAACAACCTTTCTCCCGCCCACCTGTCCGCCTGAACACGCTCCCAGTCCTCCATCAGAGGTGCGTACGCCCAGTCCCCCAGGTGGCCCCGTGTCCCAGCTCCTCTCACCAGCCAGCTGGAGCTATACCCAGGCTGCCTCCTGTTTTTGCCTGGGCCACGCCCCAGGGCCCCAGCCCCTTCCCCCTCCCCCACGCCCGCCTGTCTGCCCTACCGGGACAGGACTTGCTCACTTTCCTCCATCCCTGGAGCTTGGGTGGGCCACTAAGCCAAGTCCCAGGTCCCAGGTGAAGAATTCTGCCATCAAAATCAGTCCCTCTGCCTCTCCGGCCCACCGAGGACCCATGCACGTGGTCCACGGAAAACACACTGCTACTCAGAATTCAATAGAGTCCAAAGGAAACTCAAGCAAAGTTCTAAGGGTCAAAGGTCATACATTTGAAGCCCTCTACAATCATCCTATCACATGGGAGAGATTCTTCACATCCAGCCCAAAGATAAGTAAACCATTTTTTTACCTTATATTGTTCCTTTCTAGTATTAATCACTGTAGAACACTGCTGGAGGTATCACCATACCAAACGTTAGTCTATACTACAAATCCATAGTTATAAAAACAGCCTGGTACTGGCTCCAAAATAGACACACAGATCAATGGATAAGGGTTGAAGACCCAAACTACAGCCATTTGATTTTTGACAAAGGGGCCCAAAAAATCCAATGGAAAAAGAACAGCATCTTCAACAAATGGTGCTGGCAAAACTGGATCTCCACATGCAGAAGATTAAAACTGTACCCGTACTTGTCATCATGTACAAGAATTAATTCCAAATGGATCAAGGACCTCGGTATAAGGCCAGAGACTATAAAAACCATATTTGAAAGGGTAGGGAACTCCCTCGAGCTGATTGGATTAGGCCAACAGTTCACTAGAACCTACAACTCTCAACAGATGGGATCTTATGAAATTAAAGAGCTTCTGTTCAGATAAAGAGATTGTAACTGGAGCACAAAGGCAACCCACAGAATGGGAGAAAAATCTTCACTAACCACATATCTGATAGAACCCTATTATCCAGAGTGCACAAAGAACTTAGAAAACTAAACACCAAGGAAACAAATGGCCCAATTAAAAAATGGGCCCTGGAACTTAAAAGAAACTTCACCAGGGATGAATTTAAAATGTCTAGCAAATATCTTTAAAAATGCTCCACATCCTTAGCCATCAGGTTAATGCAAATCAAAACTTCCCTGAGATATCATCTTATCCCGGTCAGGATGGCAAAAATCCACAATACAAACAACAACAAATGCTGGAGAGGATGTGGAGAGAGGGGAACTTTCCTACATTGCTGGTGGGAATGCAGGCTCATACAACCACTCTGGTGAGCTGTCTGGAGATTCTTAAAGAAATTAAAGATTGAAATGTCATATGACCCTGCTATTCCACTTTTGGGAATAACCCCCCATACAGCAAAAAATCACCTCAATAGCACAAGCATGACCATGTTCATAGCAGCACTGTTTACAATAGCAAAGTCATGGAATCATCCCATATGTCCAACAGTTGACAAGTGGATAAGGAAACTGTGGTACATCTATACAACGGAGTACTACTCAGCCATCAAAAATGATGAATTAATGGAATTTGCCAGGAAATAGATGGAATTAGAAACAATTATATTGAGTGAAGTATCCCAGACACAGAAAATTAAGCGCCATATGTACTCCCTAATAGGTGGCTCCTAATACCAAACCCACTTAGAGACACTCAAGGATAAATCTCTGTAATATCTACAATAATTGCAAAGATTATGAACAGGAGGGATTGGGAAGGAGGGCCACACCAGAAACAAGGAGAGAGAGGACCATGTTACAGCAGAGAAAATAGGCCACCATCAAGGACTGCAAGTAAGTAATGAGTCATCTGATAAGTTCACAGACTTTCCTTCCTGATCATTTGCAACTGATGGGGTATGATCTTACCAGAAGGGGAGGGCATATAGTCTGGAAGATAGAAAGTATCATTTTGCATATGGGTGATTGACCCCTCCCTCACCGTGGTTTCCTACTTTTATTCCATCTACCTTTGAATATACTCTTATAACAAGACTCTAGTTTAACAGCTTTTTATCTCTGGCCAGGGGGTGACATCCAATACCCATTGGGATGGAGTGAAGGGCATTTCAGAAGCAGCAAAACTGAAAAAAAAATCAACAAACCATAATCCAGAACATCAGAGACTATATATCAACCACCTAGAACTAAGCCAGCCTAATCTCTCCCCATGTTTTTATCAACATATCTTTAAAATTTTAACTGCACTAATCTTTCTGGGTGATGATCAGGCACCAGCTACAGAAAACAACATATCAACCAGGAAAAAATACAGATTTGAAGGCATTAATTGTGGGAGGTGGGTTTATTGATCAAAACACTTGTGTAGCAAGCAAATGGACTGTAATTTCAATCCTCAGATCCCAAGTTAAATGCTGGTAGTGGTGGGACACTTATAATTCAGATCCTGTAAGGTAGCAAGCTGTAGCCAGATAAGACTATTGACAAGCTCTGGGTTTAATTAGAGATTCAAGTTGAAAACATTATGGTGATAAACTAATTGAGGATGATTTCCAACATCACTCTTGAGGCTCCACACCATAGCCCCCACATACCACTTTTGTGCCCACCTATATGCAAACATACATACACACAGGTATGTACCCCATACACACATAAACATAACAAAGTAGAAAAAAAATCAACAGAGACTCCCACATCCCTGACACTGTTTGGTAGAAGGTAATTAACATGAATGCCTGCCTCTGTGTTACATATTTAGCTTCTTCTGCACAGTCTGACCTGATATGAAGCTACCCTACTGAGTTTAGACACTGCCCCTGGAGAGGTCCCTGACTCAATGATTGAGAGTATATGTAATACCACACTGCTAAAACTGTGCACAGTGGCACAAAGACAAGAGTCAGCTGCTACAGAGACCATGCTACAATGTACCATGCTCCATTCCCAAAGACTAGGGAGAGCTAGAACTGCACTAATCTTTCTGGGTGATGATCAGGCACCAGCTACAGAAAACAACATATCAACCAGGAAAAAATACAGATTTGAAGGCATTAGTATTTGCTGTCTTTGTATAGTGTTGACAGACCTATTGCCCTTACACAAAAGTATTATAATTTATCTTTCCAGACTTTAAATCATATTCTTATTTCTCTTTTAAGAAAATACCTCAGGGATTGAAGCATTTTGTTTGAAATTGGAATAAAACTTGAATGTCTTTATT
Source organism: Typhlomys cinereus (assembly GCA_023101885.1). NCBI lineage: Eukaryota > Metazoa > Chordata > Mammalia > Rodentia > Platacanthomyidae > Typhlomys > Typhlomys cinereus. Next base: position 6,350,336 of record JALPQD010000026.1, read on the forward strand.
TTCCACTTACTTAACCAAATCTCTTAATTCCTACAAGCTATATGCTTCCCATGTTATACATGAGGACTTGACTGATCTTTCCTAGATATAATAATTCCTCACAGAAATGTTTGTCTGTTTTAAACCTATCCAGTATTTTCATTTTCAAGTAAATGGTACTTACCACTCCAATACTCATGATTAGTAATTGGCCTCTTTTTTTTTTTTTTTTTTTTTTTTTTTTTTTACTTCATTGTGCTCACTTGTACTATGGCCACCTGTCAGAATGTCCCCTGAACATACTGCCTATTTTACTGGTGTCTTATGGTGTTTTTCCTCTGGGCATAGTTCTGCTATTTTAGACTTTGCTCCCAGTCTAACCTAAGAAGGATTTGCTTAGCAATCTGAAACATCCCATCCTGGAGGCTCAACAAGTAAACAGCTCTTTAGGTACAAAACGTTTCTGAAACTAACAAGCTTGGAGGAGAAGAAGGAAAAGAAGCAAACAACTGATGGGAGGGAAGACTGTATTGCCAGCCAAGCAGGGCAGATGGCTTGGAGGAGACTCTGGAGCAGTCAAGAAGTCTAAGACACTGAATAGGCCAGAAACCTGGAGGAGAGTCTCCTAGCATGTTTCACTGTAGGAAGCTCCTGAGGTACAGCTTCCATGAGTCTCATCCACGTTGGAGTGGACTTTCTGCGGCTATAACTTCCTTTGAGTCCTCTCTGCTCCTGTCAATAACATTCACTCTGACTCCTTGGTTCATCAAGTTGGACGGTGGTGTAATCATTATTTTGGTCTGTTATCAAACTCCTATCTGGAGTGGACAGACAGCTGTGTGATGGGTCCCCAGAAAAAGAGTTCGCCAACAGTCAGTCTCCTTCATACATAGTACCATGATTAGTTCTGTTTGGAGGAGAGTTTCCTGGACTTGTAAAGAAATAGGACTTCCTTCTGAGATTCTCCTTGGATGTGCATCTCCTCAGTGGACCTACAGCAGTTCACAGCAAGAACAAAATGGTAATAAATAAAGTTGAAGTTCCACCCCTTGTTTGTGTACCATGAACAGAGTGGGCATTTATTACAAATCCAGTTGTTAAGCTACAACTCCAGATCATCCTTGGATCCATTAATAAAATCATCATGGTGTTGTGTTTTCAGATAGGAGTATAATCCTTGGGTAGGAAAAGTGATGATGTAAAACCTACACGAAGAGAAGTTCTAAGCACTTTGAAGAAGTTATATAAATATCCCCCGAGCTCAGGAACACCTTGAATCTGGCATACTGACATTTAAAACCTTTTCTTGTAAATCACCTATAAGCAAAACTAGTTTGGAAAACTTCTCCTGAGAATATATTTAAACATGTCAGAGCACATGGCCATTTAATTAACATGCTTGTTGCTCTGTCTTGTATATTAACTATACAAGACACAGCTTTGCATTAACTATAAGCTCAGAAGTGTTCTGCTATATCAAATCACTGTAATTTTAAAATAAAGCTAACCAGGACTAGGGAAATGGCTCAGGGTTTAAAGTCGCACAACCAGAAGAACTTGGGCTTAGATTTCCAAATCCCATGTAAAAAAATAAAATAAAATTCCAGGTGGATGTGATAGTGACCTGCATTTCCTGTCTTGGAAGGGCAGAACCAAGGAAACCTCAAAGCAAAGCAACAAGGAGGTAGACAATGCAAGATGATTCCTAATGTCTATTCCCTAATGGGAATAGTCTATTCCCTAATGGGAATAGTCTATTCCCTAATGGGAATAGTCTATTCCCTAATGGGAATAGTCTATTCCCTAATGGGAATAGACACTCAGCTGTCCTCTTGTATGTACACACACACACACAGATAGGTAGGTTGGTAGGTAGGTAGATAGATAGATAGATAGATAGATAGATAGATAGATAGATAGATAGATAGATAGATAAAGTCAACCAAGGTCATAATGTGGATTTTTCAACTGCCAATGTGATTTTTAGAACCACATGTGAAACAGAAAACAAACACACTTAAAATCTGCTACATTGCAAAACAGCTGTACAATTCAAAGTTCATCATTTTTAATGCATTAAGAATATTTTTTGAAGAAATATTACTTCTCTCCAAAGGCTTCTTTTTTTTGAGGATTAAGACAGAGTTAATTAGAGGAGAAGGGAACTCATGGATGTGAATCCATGACAGGTAAGAGAGCCATCTAATGGCTTGCAAGGTCCGATATATTTCTGCACTTAGGCAAGCCCAGGGAAAAATAGCTTATTGGTTAGCTCCAGTTTGTGCAAACCTGATTGGAGTTTTTGGTTCCCTTCATCTCATTGGTCTGCTCCTATTGATCCCAACCCAGTGGACCTTGTGGTCAAGCTATTTCTTTTGAGGAACTTAGCTTATCTGCTATGGAGAACTCATCTATATATCCTTTCATAAATAGAGGGTTGGGGGAAGCTGGCCACCTTATCTCTGTGGAGGATTAAAATAGGGTGTACTCCTTCAGGGTAATCTCAGCCCTGGAGAAATGTCCTTCAGGACCTTCAAAGACCCTCAAAGACCATCGGCATGGCTGCCCTAAAGTTGCCTAATTCCCCCTTAACTTTTATGAGGACCATAACTGCTCAGATAATGAGGGTGGCTACATCTGGCTACTTCCTGCTGAATTGGGGTGAAGGAAGAGTTAGCAGTCAAGGGTCCTTATCTTTGAGATGCTGAGATGATCCAGAGGTCCTCAGAAGGTTTTATTATTTGAAGATATATTATCATCTAAGATGTACTGAGGCCATATCTGAGGACAGAATATTGCAAATCAGCTCTTTTTCAGGTTAGTAGGATTAAACATTCTCCAGTTCTTGAGGATGCATTTGAGGGGACTCCTTCGAGGAATGGAATTGGAGGTTCCCATCTTAGCTGGTGAAAGCTACCTTTCCTCAATGCCTCCTGGCTGTTTGACAAGTAATGTGGGGGCACTCTGGGTCTGTATGTGTACAGGTTCTTGTGTTTGAGAGTCAACTGAAATCAGATCATGCATAGAGAATTGAGGCAGAGTTTATTAGAGAGAGAAAGATCAGAACTTAAGAAAATGAATCCATGAAGGGTTAGAGAGCCTCCAAAGGCTTTTTGACTGAAGCTGCTTTTGAATGCTTAACTGTGTAAATAACCCATATTTTATTTAGATGTGTAATTACTATAATATCTTTTCAGTGGAAATGATCCAATCTAATATTATTGATGATCCATTTTCCACTATTTATAAACAGTATATGACTTGATACATTGCACATTTATTTGGTTCTTGTGAAATGCTGATATGTTCATTCCTTTATTGATTCTTTTATTCGGCCAAACCATTATGACAAATGCAATGCGCTAATGTGAGCTGTGTGAAAATAAAATATTTCATCTTCTCAGGAAGTCTATGCATTACAGGAAACACTTGGCTATAGAGGCAATAGACAGGGAGGTAAGTAAATTGCAAGAGGGGGCTGGAGAAGTGGCTCAGGGATTAAGCCTCTGCCTTGCAGGCAGAAGGTCCTGAGTTCGGATCCTAGACCCCACGTATAGATGCCAGGCGGAAGGGGGGCAGCCTGCTTTTCTGGTCCTGGTAGGGAGGAGCCTGTGAATCCCTGGGGCAGAGTAAACAAGGAGGAGGTGGAGGCGGCCCATGGTGGCTGTGTGTATCTATGGAGGCCCCAGGATGATGTCTGGAATCATTCTGGATTGTTTGTCTTCCTTGTTGCTCTGGGGTTTCCTAGACTCTGACTTTCAGGAACTGAACTTCAGGCTGTCACCATTTTAGTCCAACATTTCTACATGGAATCTGGGGATCTGAGTTCAGGTTCTTTTGCTTGCAAGGCAAAAAACTTTAACCCTTTAGTCATTTTCCCACCTAAAATTAATTGACAGACAGCAGTGATATAGACATGTGTGATATAATGTTGATGTAAGTATAAATTATATAATCATTAAATCAATCTCATTAGCTTATCCATCATCTATGTCAATGATGATTAAAACCCATTCTTTACAGAGATTTTGCAATACACAATATTTATTACAGAACATAGTCAGCATGCTATGTAATGTCACCAAACCTTGTTTCTCCTGTGTGGCTGAATCTTTGTACCATTTGCCAACATCACTATCTTGTTCTCCTCTACTGCACATGGTTAGTTTGGTATCACTCAATTCATGTCCATATCCACACTCCTGATGTTATTTCTAAAAATCATATTTCGTCACAATTCTAGGCTTTAGTACAAAGTTCTATCTTTATTTTGAGTTGTACCTGAAGTCTTATAAGAGTTTATTTAGTTAACAAATAGTTTAATGTAGATGTCTATTATATTTGGACCCCAAAAGGCACTGCACAAGCAAAGGTACATAAAAATGATTAAGATGTGACTTGTGTTTTGAAGAGCTTACACCATGTCAGGAAAACCAGCATACCAATAATACTGTTAGAGTCATCTTCCTGCCAACATCCGTGGCATATATGTCTTGTGTTACTCTTGCTACTCTGCCAATGAGGCCCTAACACTCTACACATAAAATGCTACACTTGCCACGCAAATTCAACATATTTTCTGTTTTAAAGAATTGACATTTTATTGTTTTTGCCTATGATAGGAGGATAAAACTGAAAGCCTTGCACATCTAGTAAAGGCTTATCATTGCACCCCCAAGGAAAACGTTCATGAGTATTATACCAGTTGGGTACAGGTGCCAATCTGAAAATTGGAGACTAAGGCTTTGGGCAAATCTATGAAGAATTAATAGCTAAAGCGACCTCTAAGTGAGCCTGTAGGAAAATACAGCCCATTGTTGGTGGGACCATTTGCAGGGCAGGAAGATAAAATGGAGAGAGCTGGTTAAGAAAGTTTGCATGCTTTGACGTGTGAGCACGTTGGCATTCTGGCAAGAGAGAAAGTAGGTCCCTCTCTCAGTTGATTGTGTGAATATGGCATGTCCATTCCCTCAGCTCCTGATGCTAGTATGATTCTCCTGCCAAATTGGACTATGAAATGTAACTGAGAATTGTAAGCAACAGTCAAACCCTTGTTCCTTTAAATTGCTTATCAGCAATATGAATGGTAACTGTAGTAAGTATCCAGCACTTGTTGCTTAGAGCTTCATTTGGTTCATCCTTACCCTTGGAATAAATCCAGTTGTCTCATAGATCTTTCAATCCCTTCAGCAATATAGCTTCAGTCTACTTATGAAGATACACATCATTTTAGAACTCGTATGTAGCTATATTATAATTTTCATCCACTTTTCAGCTAACATTTGAGTACTACATATGAGGCACAGGTCCGAACAGCTTTGATACATAACCAAAGATATAAAGCACACACTGGTACAGGCCAGATTAATTAAGTGCCCAGTATCAAAGTCACACAGCTGGTAAAGAACACAGCCGGGACTGGAGCCATGAAGTCAAATGTTAATGCCACTACTCATAGCCACCTGGCTTTACCATCAATTGGGAGCTGTCAGCTAAGCACAATTTGCTTCTCTAGCTGCAAAGCTGTAGAAGTACAGATGTTTCCACACTGACAGGTAAATTCAAAGTTACCTTCCCATGGTTTCCTCAGCTCGTGGGCACATATGGAGCAGTTGCTTCTAGATTATATTGATTCAATTTTAAAATTCAATGGACTTTTAATCTTCTCTAACCCTGTCTTCTCGAGTCTGATTATGTAAAGCATCCTTGAGAGATGAAAAATGTATTTAAACTTAAATATGCATATATCTTCATCAGTTCCTATGATCATTGCCTTTGCCTAACATGGTCACTGGTTAAACTGTTTGCCCCTTTGCCATAGACACTAGGGAATTTTCCTGGCTTATCCTTATATATATCCATCTTTCTCATTCATCTTATTTTCTCTTCATTTCTGCTTTTTCCTTTTTTCTCTCTCCAACCACCTTACTTCCTGTCCCTGTCTAGGAGAAAACAAAATCACAGAATATTCTTTGCTTTATGAAGCTAAACTTTTCTTCTTAACCTTATCCAGCTACAATAATCCAGGAATGGCATCAGGGATGGACTGAAAAAATGGCGAAGATGTTGATATGCCCTTTCTACTTGAAGAAGAATTCTGAATAACTGTGTTCTTTCTAAAAAATATCCATTTTTTTCTGACAGTTCTACTAAACTATAAGCTATAAGCTATGCAGCAATAGTGCTCCTGGATTGTGTATTGAAAATCTTTAAACTCTATTTCCTCTATCCTTTGGCACTAGATACACACTAGGAATATTTTCTGAACTTCACCTAATACAGCTGACTTCTTATCTGGATGGTCATGATGTTACCCGCATGTCATGGTTTGAAATGTGTTCCCCACAGTCATGTATTTGGCAAGGTCATGGCACCTTGAGAGGTGGAGCCTTGCTGGAGGAAGGCAGTCACAAGAGGTGGGCCTTGAAGTGGATTAGTCCCACCCTACCTCCAGGAGAAGTCAGCCTTTGCTGCAAGCAGTCTGCAGCTCTCAGCTTCCAAGATGTCTGCAGTGACTTAGCCTCCTCCAGCTTTGGCCAGCCAGCCATGCCACCTCTGCTTTGAGAGACTGTACCTTCCCTCTGGAACCATAAGCTGAATTAACCTTCCTTTCTCCCTTAAGTTGGTTGACTTTGAGTAACTGTTACAGAAATTGGTACCAAGTACCAATTGCTGCATAGCTTATTGGGGTATTGCTGTGAGATTAAGAAAGCTGGTACCACAATGTGAAGTTGCTTGTGAAGCTTAGAGAAGTTGGTACGCAGCAGTATGGCCAATGCTGTGATGTGGCTAGTGTGCCTTTGGAACTGTTTTTTGGGAGAAATATGGAGAACATTGGGACTTTGTGCTGGCAAAGTCTTTGCCCCTTGGCAAGGGGGCCAAATGGGCCTTTCTCATGAGAGCTCAGAGAGCAAAGCTGTGAGAGACGCAGGCAGTGGAAGCCCAGCTTGTGATGGTCCAGAGGAGAACAGAGACTGTGTTTGCAACTGGACGAGTGACACATGGAGCCATGTGTTGGCCGAGAGTTTAGTGAAGTTTTGCCCTCATCCTGAAAGCTTGCCTGAAGTTAAACTGGAGTGCTTGGCGGAGGAAATTTCAAAGCAGTGTAGTCTTGACAATGTGATATGGCTACTTTTTAGTTGTCTTCAAAATTATGAAAAAGAGCAAAGAATCAGGCAGAAAGAAGCAAAAACTGTGAGATCTAATGATGAAAAATACAATGCCAAACTTAAAGAGTTGAACCAGGAAGAAGCAGAGAACAAAATGGACATTAAAGAGATAAGTTCCATTTGGAAATCAAAGCCTGCCTCTCAATTTGAATAAAAGGAGAGGCCCTAGCTTGAGGGCAAGATCCTCAGAGAAGGATCCCACCCATAAGAATGCAAATTCTTTTAGAAGAAATGAGCTAAAGGGTGGAGTTCCAAAGCAAGGATCCAGTTCTACAAAACAACTGTCCAGGTGTGAAAGAGCTTTCCCCAGGGTCAGCATAGAGAAGCTGAATCAGCTGTAATTCTAGGGGGCCGTCTTGGCAAAGTTGTCCACGTGGTTCTGGTTTTAGAGGCATCAAGGATGCAAGAGGGAGGAGATCGTGGAGTCCTCCTCCAAGATTTCAAAAATTGACAGAATCCAGGCATCATGAGGCAAGAAGCCTACAGTTTAGAGGCCCAAGAAAGGCAGTTTGTGCTGTGGAGTTAAAGCCTGGTTTGCCACTGAGAAGTAAAGATGTTAGAGATGCCAGAGACAACGTGGGACACCTGCCAAGGAGAGCTGGGAGTAGTCAGCCCAAGAGAGTGATGTGTTCTATGGGCAGCTGCTCTGAAGGGGTGGAACCAAAGGCCTTTGGAACTGAGATGATTTCAAAGAGAGGCTCACCTGTTGGATTTGAAACTACAAGATTTGGAGTTTGTCCTGCTGGTTTTCGGTTTTGTTATGGACCAATCTTTCCTAGATATGCCCCCTTTCTTCCTTTTAGAATGGGAATGTTTATTCTGTGCCATTGTATGTTGGAAGTATGTAACTTGTCTTTTGATTTTACAGGAGGCGTTGGATTTTGGACTTTTGGACTGTGGGGAATACTGATGTAGTCTATGAAGACTTTTAAAGTTGTACTGAGTATGGTTTGCATAATGAGATGACAATGAGCTTGTGGGGGCCAGGAGTGGAGTGTCATGGTTTGAAATGTGTCCCCCACAGTCTCATGTATTTGGCAAGGTCATGGCACCTTGAGAAGTGGAGCCTTGCTGGAGGAAGGCAGTCACAAGGGGTGGGCCTTGAAGTGGATTAGTCCCACCCTACCTCCAGGAGAAGTCAGCCTTTGCTGCAAGCAGTCTGCAGCTCTCAGCTTCCAAGATGTCTGCGGTGACTTAGCCTCCTCCAGCTTTGGCCAGCCAGCCATGCCACCTCTGTTTTGAGAGACTGTACCTTCCCTCTGGAACCATAAGCTGAATTAACCTTCCTTTCTCCCTTAAGTTGTTTGACTTTGAGTATTCTCTCACAGCAATAGTTAAGAGTAATCATTACACCACACTTCTAGAAGAGGTGTGAATGTTGATCTGTGTTTCAAAGCCAAGCTGCCCTTCTGCTCTCGTCTCTTCATTGAAGTTTTCTTTTCTACTCTTCCTATATTCATCTTCCTTTCATGAACTTCTATGACACTTTTTCTTAGTTTATTCTTAGATCTATTTTTTCTATTTCTATTTCTATTTTCTATTTCTTTGTTTTCTTAGATCTATTTTGGTTTAGATTTCTCTTTTTATCAACCTATTAGAGGAGAATGGGTGGTATATACTACAAATCAAATACTTGTGCAGTGAAATAAAGGGAAATACAAATGATAGAAGCACTAAATAAAATTCAAAGTAAAATTTTCCTAAGAATGATTTTTTTTAAATTTTTTTATGTTCTGTAGTGCATTGATCTTACGGATCATATAGCATTTTCTTGGCATTTGTTTAAGTCCCATTGCTAAAATCACAGAAATAGCAATACAGTGAATATTTTAAAAATAAATGCCAAAAATCATTTTCACAGATATCTCTAAAGTTATTATGTCTTCTCTGGGAGCATGCATATGTGATCTATGAATTTTCATAAAAGAGAATCTTTTGCTGGAAAAAGCATAAGCCTGTGGACCTGAGTATATATTCCCAGATCCCATATAAAAAGCTGAGCACAGTGAATAGTTCCTGTGTACTTAGAGAGAATGAGCCATGGAGAGCCCAGAATCGCCATGCCTGGGGCCTGCAGCAGCAGTGATGGACCCAGTCACAAACAAGGTGGAAAGACAAGGAGCGACAATGAAAGACAGTTATCTGACTTCACATATGTGCTGGAGCACATACACACACACACACACACACAAACACACACACACACACACACACACACACACACACACACACACACCTTTGTAGAAATAATATAAAGTTCTTAGAACTGGGAATGTAGCTCTGAGATAGAATGCAGACTTATAGTGTTCTAGGACTTGGCTTCAATCTCTAGCACCAGAATGAAGAAATTCTAACGATATGTTTGATGTCTGAATCAGGCATTACATTATCGTTTGATGGTTTAAGTGGAAATTTCCTGCTATTAGAAAAGCATGGCATAAATTGCTCCTAAATCATTTAAATAACCCTAATGAGAACAGGCCTATATTAGAGCATTCCCACCCTTGCAATGAAGTTTTACGACTTTTCCATTTTTCTTTGATCTACAGCAGGTGAATATGGTATGAGTTGGATTACAGTAAATTGTTAAAGGACTTATAAGGACATCTGTATGATGTAATTTCAAATGCCTGAATGTTTATGCCCTGAAGGGCTCTGTTCCCTAAAATTATTTCCTTTACCACATATGCTAGACTCAGACCTTCTACATGATACCCACAGAAGCAACACAGTCAATACAAGATTCAGTGTGCATTCTCATTAAGCAGTCAGTGCTGTGGGCTTGCTCCTGCCTATTGGAGGCACAATGCTAGGACCCGGGACACAAAAGGAAAAGGACATGCTGACTCTTAGTGCAAAGGTGCTATGCAAATGTCAATGGGGTTGCCATCTGGTGGCTTCCTGAAGAAGGATTTCAATTGTCCTCAACAATCGGACCTACGTGAGCAGAGCAGGATGACAACAATCTGAGAAGAAAGAGCTCATAATCCTAGCAATAAGTATTCTATAGTCAGAGAGAAGAGCCAGCCTTTGCCTCTTAGTGCAGGAAACTCAAGAGGAAACAGAGCCAGTGTCACACAGTGGAGGGTGATGAAAAGAGAGTCCTGCAATAAGGATTTTATCTTCGGATCACGAGGAGTCATGGACTATATTTGAGATGAAAAGTGACATGTACAACAGGCTGTTTTTGATTAGAAGATTATGAAGGTATATGGTAGTGAGAAATTGGGGTAGAAAATTTTACTGAGTATTTTATAATAGAGGAGAGTTCACAAAAGTGTGGGAAAAACAGAAAGAGAGAGAGAGAAAGAGAGAGAGATATTGAGAGAATTGGTACATGACAGAAAAAGATGAATCAGTAGGCCTGGCTGGAGACTTGGAGATCTCCCTTTAGTAGGCATTTCTCAATACTTTCTTCTATAAATATCTATGAATCTGAGTGTTCATAACTGACCTCTCCTTTTTTTCTTTAGGACTGCCTCCTATCCCTGCTCCTCCAGGCTCCTACCCTGACCCGATCAATTCAGGGACTGGCATAGAATAATTCAGGCTCTCCAGTTCCTTCCCAGAGAACAAGAATTGGGTCTGGCATCTAGACAGTGGTCAGCTTGGAGGTGTGAGAAATAACTCTGATTTTCCTTGGGTACTGAAACAGCTGCTTTGCAGCAAGAGAAAACAAGAAGCAAGGTGAGACATGGAAAATAAAGACTAGATCTCGGTATCCTGTTACATTTTCATCCCTGCTTCTAAGTCACCCCAGGACAAACATTCCTATCCATTTTTTTGCAGTGTGAAGGATGTTTTCACAATGCAGAGAGACCTTCTTCCAGTGATTAAGTTGCACCAGCAGGCTGAGTGTTACATGCAGCCAAAATGGTTGAAATTGAGCTATTCCTGAATATGAACTCTTCATCTTGTCGATTGCTCTCTGGCTACTGTGAACAGTTCAGCACTTTACCGACTCCTTACATTTTTATGCCATTTATTCATCTAGAGTGTCTTTCCCTTTCCAATCCTGCTGACTCTGCCAGCATAAATCCTGGCTTTATTTCCCTTTTTTCATTTGTCTTTATTAAGTGCTTTTTCAATGAGACCATAACTTATGTAAATTGTAATATTATATTTTTTCCACTTGAAGTTCCTAGCTGTAGTGGATTTGTTCAAAAGACAATTAAAAATGCATAAGTAAGAAAGAAGGTAGGAGAGGTATCAATAGTCAGAGAAGGTATCTCAAGTACATAAACTGAGAAAATTCAAAGAGATAATAGTTTACTCCTCTACTAACACACTTTTATAAACAGATACCAGTGTAGTTTATTAGAAGCCAGTACCAGTGTAGGTTATTTAACTGAAAAGAGCATTTAAAATTAGAAAGCATATTAGTGAAGAGATAAAGATTAAAATGGACTTGATACAAGTAATGCATGAGATGCTATTATATAATCAGCTAGAAACAATTTGGAGCTCTCCAGAAGATATCTCACAGTTGGGAAAGATAGACCTAGAGACTGTCAATACAATCAGAACTCTTGTCGGGGGCTCTCTGCTAAACTGTCTTGCAATAAATGAAAAAATAAATACATTGGTTTCCAAAGAAGACAAAAATGTTCAATTTCATGTCTTCAGGTAATTTTAAACTATAATGTATTTTAGAATACAACCCATTAGAACTAGTGATATACTGTAAGTACCATCTGGATCCTAATACCCAGGATATGTAACAAAACGAAACAACAAACTATTATTCTATTTTGCAACAGCACAGAATAGTTCTCATAAAGGCCCCTCTTTGCCTCTAGAAATAAGAAAACCAATCTGCTATCCTGCAAAATCTCACATAAATTCAGAGCACAATGGAGTCTCCTTTCCCTTTGGCAACAGTAGCCATTGCTCGGGTGACTTATGTGCCTCAGGAGGGGAAAATCCAAGATTGCCTTATGAAAGCAATAAGAAAATGTCACACAAATGGACAGACATTTAATGAGCAGATAAAGCACCAAGAAAAGGCAACGTCTCTGTTTTCAAAGATTATTTCTAAATCTCTAACACTCACAGGAGCAGACAACGCCAGTAACAAGAATTACCACGATGCTATCATAATACCAAAAAGAAAAGAAATGTATTGCTAAGCAAGGCAGAAATATTGTTTTCATGAAAATGGAATGATCTCTGGTGAATACTGGAACTGATCATCACCATAACCAGAAAAGGCACTTTTAAATCACTCCATTTCAACTGCTATAAACTTGAGACGCTTTGCCATGGCTTTTTTCTGCTTTGCTCTCTTTATGCCTTCTTCATTTTTGCAGCATTCCATTTGCTAAAGGGCAGGATTTTTGTTTCTGCTGTTGTCTTTTGTAATAACCTACCCCCCTATACCACTCCCCAACCTTGTTAGGAAATACCAATAATGTTGTCTGGTTCATAGGGCCCACCTTGCAATATTCATTAAAATGAAATTTTGGCACTTCTCTCACAAAAACCCAGTTGTTTTTTTTTTTTTTTCCTCTCTGTAAAATTGCAGCCATAATATTGTCACAATGTGATTTGACCTTGCCTGACCTGCACAATGGCTGACATGTCAACAAGCCCTCAAAGACTAGCAGGGATCTCAGGAGAGAAGCCTTAAGGCAGTAAGTAAGAGCTTTAGAGTCAAGGGGTTAGACAGATATAACAGAGTTCCCATATTAGTGGCCGCCAAAGAAGTGGCTCCAAGGTATGCCGCTGAGCCCTGAACCCTCAGTAGTGGAGATGACTCAGAGGGAAATTCAGCTTATATATAAACAGATGTTCTAGAGGGTGGGAGGGAGCAAGTGGGAAACACCAAAAGAGGAGGAGGGAAAAAGGGAGGAGAGAGAGAGAGGGAAGGAAGGGAGAGTGGAATGGGGAGACAACACGAGAGAAGGAAGGGGAGAAGAAGGAGGAGAAGGGGAAGGTACCTACCCACTGAGCTTGTCTAACTAGGTAAAAAACAATAAATAAACAAATTGCTGATTAACCTCATTAATCACAAAGGTCAACTGTGTGCTTGCTTCTCTGGCTTTAAGAAGCCTGCCTCCAGTAGTGATTTATACACTTGGAACAAAGCACAGATTCAGCTCTAGGGAGAAGAGAGAAATGGAAAGACACTTACCTGCATCACAATAAGGAGGTCAAAGACCAAGATGAAAGAAGCTAGGAAGGCTCTGGAAACTTCATCACTGGGCAAAAATCCACGATTCAGCTTGTCCCAGCTGATCCAGTCAGTCGTAATGACAAGAACCACCACGGAAGTCAGAGTGAACAGAACAGTCCTGCAAGGAACAAGGTGCTCATCACTCCAGACGTAACTATGGAGGTACTCAAGAGTGCTTGAGCTGTGCAGAATACAAATAACCACCCTAAGCCATATTCTCCAAAAGAGGAGGAAAAGTCATAAGCTAAATGCTTTCTTTAAAAAGCAATTAATGTTATGATAGCATCTCTTCCAAGATTTTCCCTAAAGAATATTATAGTAATGGTTATGAAACAAATTTTAGCAAAAAAAATTTACAAATGACCTCGATTAGTGCAGTAAGTATCCCACAGAGAACACTGGTGCGTATCTTTCCTTATGTGCACAATGCTTAGCTGAAGATAGTGAGCATGCATGTATAAATGCGTACGGAAGTTTGTGAAAGGATAAGAAGTCCCTGCATTCCACTGGGCTGTTTATAAGAAGGAAGTGTAACTAGGTTCTTAGACATCCCAACCAAACGGCAGTTAAGCTACTTCTCCTCAAGGATATATGCCTCAAGAGACCTGTAGCCTAATGTCCATCTTCTGTGCTACACCATACATTACTTGCTTTAAAATAATAGGAACTTGAGATTTGCTCTTTTCTCATAAACCTCTGTAACATCCATAAAGTAGTACAATATAAACATAGAAGGAATTCAATAACTATTTGTTGAAACTAAAACATTTTAGAGAATTAAAAAAATAAGTTTTAATAATAACATTCATTCAAAGTATATTTGGACTGTGGATAGTGAAATTGAATCTTACAGACAATTATCTAGATTGTAGTCAAGTCTCTGCCATCTTGTTTATCTGAATCTTATTTGTAAATGTATAAATGAAAGAGCAAACATTCTGAAATGTATCTAATCAGAAAGCAGAAAGTAAAGAATAAAAAAAGAAATACTGAAAAAAATGAAAGAAAAAAAAAAAACAAAGAGGAACATGGATCCAAACTAAAGCCATGAAAGAATACATACTCATTTTAAAAAATTAACGTATTATTTTTGCTCCTTAATGATTTTTAATAACTTGCATGAATTTTCCTAGAAGTTCTGTTTTTTTAATTGCATGATGCATAAATTTCTAACAAAAAAAATCCAGTTCCCTTCTATGACTTTCTATTTGTAATAGGTCATACTTTAAATATACTATATGTAATGAAACACTACCTAGATATTTTTCTTCCCACAAATATAAAACACAAATTTGAGTTATAGGCTGTCAATAGAAAGGCAGATTTTCTTCTGCCATAGTTTAAAATGCCTTTGATTACAGAAATCCAAATGGATTAAAAGAATTTGAGAGTCAGAATCAACGTCATAAAAATGACCATCCTACCAAAAGTAATGTATACATTTAACACTATACCAATCAAAAATCCCCAAGCAATTCTTTAAAGAAATGACCAGTCTCAAAATTCATATGGATGCACAAAAGGCTCAGGATAGCAAAAACAATCTTGGGTAACAAAAATGCTACAGGAGGTATCACCATACCAAACCTTAATCTATACTACAAACCCATAGTAATAAAAACAGCCTGGAATTGGCCCCAAAATAGACACATAGATCAATGGATAAGAGTTGAAGACCCAGATATAAGCCCATACAATTACAGCCATTTGTTCTTTGACAACGAGGCCCAGAAATTCAATGGAAAAAGAACAGCATTTTCAACAAATGATGGGTAAAACTGTATATCCATATGCAGAAGATTAAAACTGGACCCATACTTGTCACAATGCATGAAAATTAATTCCAAATGGATAAAGGACCTTAATATTAGGCCAAAGACTATAAAAAACCTTAGTTGAAAGGGTAAGGAACTCTCTTGAGCTGATTGGGCTAGGCCAACAGTTTCTAAACAGAAATCCAATAGCACAGTCACTAGAACCAACACACAATGAATGGGATCTTATGAAATTAAAGAGATTCTATTCAGATAAAGAGGTTGTAAACCAAGCTCAAAGGCAACCTACAGAATAAGAGAAAATCTTCACTAACCACATAGCTAATAGAGCTCTATTACCCAGAGTGCACAAAGAACTTGAAAACCTAAACACCAAAGAGATATATGACCCAGTTAGAAAATGGGCCTCAGAACTCAAAAAAAAAAAAAAAACTTTTTCCAGGAACGAAATTGAAAATGTCTAACAAATTTCTATAAAAATGCTCCACATCCTTAGCCATCAGGAACATGCAAATCAAAACTTCCCTGAGATATCATCTCATGCCGGTCAGGATGGCAAAAATCCACAATACAAACACCACCGAATGCTGGAGAGGATGTGGAGAGAAGGGAACTCTCCAACATTGCTGGTGGGAATGCAGGCTTATACAACCACTCTGGCAATCAGTATGGCGAATTTTAAAAAAAAAGTTAAAGTTTGAAATCCCATATGACCCTACTACACCACTTCTGGGAATAATCCCTCTAATGCAGAAATTCACTACAGTGACACAAGCACAGCCATGTTCATTGCAGCACTATTTATAGTTAGCAAACTCATGGAATCAACTCAAATGCTCAACAGTTGACGAATGGACAATGAAAATGTGGTACATTTATACAGTGGAATACTGCTCAACCATCACAAAAGATGAATTACTGAAATTTGACTGGAAATGAATGGAATTAGAAGAAATTACATTGAGTGAAGCATCCCAGACACAGAAAGTTAGATGCAGTATGTACTCCGTAATAGGTGGATCCCAGTTCCAAACTCACTTAATGTCATATTCAAACATAAATTTCTGTAATACCTACTGTAATTGCAAAGGATTGTAAACAGGAAGGAAGAGGAAAGAGGGTCCCCTGAAAAGGAGATAAGGGATCATACTTTAGTAGAGAAAATAGGTTACGATCAAGTATTGCATGTAAGTAGTGAGATATCTGGTAAAGCTCACTCTCACTTCCCTTACTGGTCACTTGTGACAGAACAGGTTTAATTTCACCAATCAGGGAGGGTATAGGGACTGCAAGATAGATGGTAACTATCTTACAAATGAGACATTGACCCCACACAAACACTGCTGTGTTCTCCTATTCTTCCATCTACCTTTGAGTCTCCTTTTATATTAAGATATTTATTTAAATAGTCTTTTATCTTTGGTTATGAGGCGACCTTCGATACCATCAGGATTCAGCCAAGGACAATGCAGGAAAAGCAAAACTGAAAACAACAACAAACCATAATTCAGAACACCAAAGATCCTGCGTCATCACCTGGAACCAGTCCAGCCAAATCTCTCCCCATCCTGAAACTCAGGGAACCTTGCGGAAAAGGGTGTGGCTAGATTGTAAGAGCCAAAGATGGGGAGAACCAACGATATGCAAGATACTCTACACAAGTTAGGGCTGCAGCAACTAGAACTAGACTTGGCTTGACCTGCACAATGACTGATATGTCAATGACTCCCAAAGTCTAGCATGGATCACAGGGAAGTAGGCTCCAGGCAATAGGATTCTTAGAGGCAAGGAAATAACAGTCATAATAGAGTTCCCATACTAATGGGGAGCCCAAGAAGGGGCTCCAGGCTATGCACAAGTCCTGAACCCTCACTAGGGTGGAGGACTCAGAAGGAGGTTTGGCATTCACACAATGCCAAAGGGAGGGGGAAGAAAGGAAGGAAGCAGGGGGAGAGTGCAAGGGAGGATGACTGGGAAGGGGAAGAGGAAGGGAGAGGATGGGGTACCTACTGAGCTTGTATGATTAGAAAAAAAATAAAATGTGGGAGGAAAACAAAGAATTTGAGAGGAATCTTAAGTATTATTATAACAGAAATGCAATATAAAATGCTAACATTAATAGCACACATGAAGAATGACATGAATTCTTTTCTCTAGAATATGTGAACTTCTTTTTGTTTTTTGAACTGGAGGAAATTCAAGCAAATTTGAGTATAATTGCCAATTTTTTTAAAAAAAATCTTTGGTCAGTGAATTATGAAACAACCTCTGGAAAGCAGCTTTTGGCAAAAGTTTTATTTTTTCCACAGCTACAAGAATGCATGATCATCCTCAGGATACACTGGTATGGGCAAACATGGTGGGAAATGGTTGAGCATCCCAATTTGACAAGTTCCGCCTTTAAAAATTATCTTTGTTGTTGCATACATGTGCGTGGGTGTGTGTAGTAGGTATGTGTAGATATATAGAAGACACTGTGTGTGCCTGTGGAGGTCCAAGTGTGACTTCAGGAATCATTCTGGACTGTACTACCTTCTTACTGCTCTTCTCTGTGGTTTCCCAGGCTCTGGATTTCAGAGTCAGAAGTCCTGATGTTTTTTTACATGGGATCTGGGATCTGAACTCATGTCCTTCTTCTTGCAAAACAAAGGTTTTCATCCCAGAGTCATTCTTGCTTCCCTATTCTCATCCATAGGTTCCCTCATTTTTTACCTGATTAACCACTAGTTAATTCTCAGTTAACTCCAGGTCTATGCTGCCAATGTCTATTCTATTGATCAGATTTTTAAAATCATCACTACATTTCCCAATATGGCATATGCTTTTGTGGAGATATTCAACTTTATACAGAGCATTACTCTAATTATTAACTAACACTATAATAGCAAGTGTATACTTAGAGGCACTTATTTGATATTGTATTTAGGGAGTTTTGAATAAACATCCATTTAGTAAACATCTCATCTATCTACAATTTACAATTTTTCTTTTTAAGAAATATTTAATTAATTAGACATAGAGACAGAGAAACAGAGAAGAGAGAAGGTGAAATTATTCATGTCATGGTATATATGTGTGGAAGTCAGAGAACAACTTTTGAAAGCTGATTCTCTCCTTCTACCAAATGGACCCAATGACTAAACTAAGGCTGCTAGATTGCACACAAGAAAATTGAGCCATCTCACCAATGCTAATATTCCAAACAAGAAATCAAACTGAAGTGAAAAACCATCCTGAGATAGTGAAATGGAAGCAGGGCACGCTGAAACAAATGTGGTAACACCGAAGAAGTTCTAAAGGTAAGTTTATAGCCAGAAGTGTCCTGTTAAAACATTTGTGGCATTTTTTTTTTTTTTTTGGTTAGAGCTTTGTTATCCTAATGACAAAAGCAACTAAGAATAGGTCCTACTTTGTGAACACAAAATATATCATGAATACTTTATTACTTGAGAATGTTTCAATTTGCTTAAAAAATAATGTCTTAGAGAGTTATTTTTTATGCTGGTCTGTGCATCCATTGTGATGACACTAACCATGTTGATAAACTATTTTAAATAATTACTGAATCTCTTTTTCTGCTCTGCAAATTAACAAAATATTTATCTATTAAAATACTTTACTAAGGCCCATTTTTAATTGGATTGTTTACTCTCTTGGTATTTAATTTTTTGAGTTCTTTGTGTATTCTGTATTAGTCCTCATATCCGAGGACACATATCAGATATGTGGTTAGCAAAAACTTTCTCCCATTTCATGGTTCGTCTTTTTGTTCAATTAACTATCTTTTGCCAAACAGAAGTTTTTTTTTAATTTCATCAGATACTACTTGTTGAGTGTTGATTTATTTTCTGTGCATTTGGGGTTGTATTCAGAAAATTTTTTCCTAGGCCAACCAATTCAAGTGTGTTCCCCATTCTTTCTTCTAGGATTATTTCTTAACTTTGGAATGCTTCATGAATTTATGTATCATTCTTGCTCAGGGGTATGTTAATCTCTATATCATTCCAATTTTAATATATGCACTGCCAAAGGAAGCACTCTTTTAGGATTTTATAATCTCTTATGTAACAGTGAGGTCTTTCATCTATCTGGAATCGATATTCATGCAGGATGACAGATAAGGATCAAGTTTCATTCTTCTGCATGTAGATATCCAATTTTGTCAACCCCAATTGTTGAATATGTCATTTTTTCATTGTTTCTTATTTGGCACCTATGTAAAAAAATCAAATGACTGTAGATATATGAGATTATACTGAGTCTTCAATTCTATGTCTGTGTCTTAGAGCCAGTTTCATGATGATTTTATTACTATGACTTTATAGTACAGTTTAAGGACTAGTATGGTAATACCTCCAACGGAATTTTTATTACTAAGGATTTTTTCTATCATGAGTCTTTTGTACTTCCATATGAATTTTGAGATCATTTTACCAATTTTTGTAAAGAACTGGAATGGACTTTTTATTGGTGTTGCACTAAATCTGTGTATTTATTACTTTTGGTAGGATGATTATTTTTACAATGTTAATTCTAGTGATGCAGGAACACAGGAGGTCTTTCCATCTTCTCATTCTGATTAGCAAGGCAGATATCCACAACTGACTAAAGTGCAAAGTACTGGTGATCTGGGAATACTCAGCCTTAATCAGGCAATCCAAATCTCTCCCCATCCCAAGGGTCAAGAAGCCTTGCAGAAGAGGGTGCAGTAAGATTTTAAGAGCCTAAAGTGTGTGGGGGGGGTGAGGGTATACTGCTGGCCAGGACACTCCAGTCATGAACGGGCTTCTGTATCCAGAAGCTCATGGCGTTAAGATCTACAATCAGCAGAACTACACAATGGCTGACAAATCAACATTCCCCCATGGACCAGTCAGAATTTCAGGAGAAGCAACTACACTTAATGGGGTTTCAACAACTACACTCAGGGAGAATCTCTGGGGCAGGTGCTGGACAAGAAAAGGGGACCTTCTCCACCTGAGGGTTTACCCATGAAAAGGCCACTTACAATGCCACAGAGTCCTGGTGCCTTAATAGCACAGGCAATCCAAAGGGAGTCCTGTGGAGCACAGGTGCAGAGAGTTTGAGGATGGGAGGTGCAGTGATGAATATGTGAAAGCAGGGGACTAGAGGAGGAAAGAAGTGGGGGAGGGAAAGGAGAGGGGGCTTGGACCGAAAAAATGTTTTGTATATAAAAATGTCCTTAATAAAAAATGAAAAAGCAAATATACTTCACCATGGGGGAAATAACTTGCATTTCACTCAGTGGTGAAAAGGTGAATCTTTTTGCTTCAAAATCAGGAATAAGACAAGTGAATCTGCTTTTTTTCAACATATTACTGGAGGTATGGTTGGAGAAATTGGAAAAGGAAAATAAAAGAAAAAGAAGTTACACAATCTATTTGCAGATGACAAGATGTTACTATATTTAGGAACCCTAAGTATATAAGAAATGCTAGAACTGATAAATAAATTGAGTACAGTTGGAGGTCTGTAAATAATAATATAAAATTAGTCTCTGTATACTTTCAGCAAACTCTCTAATAAAGAAGTCAAGAAACAACCCCATACACAAAAGAATCAAAAACAATAATGCTTGCAATACATTTAACCAAAAAAGTAAGAGATCTGTCCGCTAAAATTATAAGACATTGATGAAAAATTTGAAGATACGATTGCAAAGTTATCTTTTATTTGGGGGTATTGGGCAAAATGATACAACTAAAAATATCTTTGTTCAGCCCAAATGTATTTACTGATCCCAGATGTATTTACTGATCCTCTGCAATGCCTGTGGACATTCTGATGACACTTTTTAACCAAAACAGAAAATAATTCTAAAATTCACAAGTAACTATAAGAGATCCTCTGAATAATGCCATGTATCCTGATTTCAAACTATATTACAGTTATGCAAACCAGAGAGATTTGTGTAAAAACAGACACAGTAAAACAAATCTAAAAATAATGGAAAGCCCATAAATAAATTCACACATTTATAGTCAGCTATTGATTGACAAAATTCCCAAGGATACATAGTGGGGCAGGATAGTCTGTTTGACAACAGCAGTGGAGAAGTGGAGATGAATAGGCTCCCTACAAACACTAAAAGGGTGAGAAAACTTAATATATGGCCTGAAAACAGGAAGTTCATAAATAAAAAAAGCCCTTCAAGGCAAGTCCCTACTGTTATTTTATAGCTATGAACCAAAAACACAGGGAGCAAAGGTAAAAATTAGACACATAGGACTATATCAAACTCAAAGAAGCTTCGTCACAACAAAGAAAGCAAGTGAAAGTGAAAAGGGGACAATGAGATAAGAGGTACTGTTTGTAAACTGTGTATGTGATAAGTACTTAATATCCAAGCCATGTAAGTAACCCAGTAGCACCAAAAAAATTATCAAAAGTGAAAAAGACCCCAATAAACATTTCTCCAATCAAGAAATATAAACAGCCAACAGGTATGTTTTACAAAGTTAGACATCACTAATCATGAGGCAAATGCAAATAGTTATTCAATAGGATAACCTTTTCCAAAAAGACAAGAGAACAGGTTGTTAAGAATGGGGGGGGGACTCTAGTTCACTGACTATAGGATTGCTCAATGGTGATACAGAAGATAGTAGGGAAAATGAGCTAGCTAGCAAAAGGGTATAAATCTAATATTCAGGATGTTAATCATAGTGATACTTAGTGTTTGACTGAAGTTCACTAACAGATATTAGACATTAGATATTAAAGTCCTAGTGTTGCATTCTGCCTGCATGGTTGCTAATAAATGACCATTAAATGGCTTAAGGGAACAAGGGTTTATTCTCTCTTATTCCTGGTTACAGTTCTCAGTCTAACTTAACAGGAGAGCATGCACCAACACCAGGGCCAAGGGAACTAGCCACACCATTACCACATAATAGCTGAGAAATGGACAATCCTTACTTGCCAGACCAGCATTTCTGGCCAAGTAAACAGAAGGATGCCGACTCTCTCAACCAGTTCTCTGTGATTTACTCCCGGGCCTAATCCCACCCACCATAGACTGGGCCTTCCCTATCAGCTAGACGATCTCTTGCAGGTTTGCTTTGTGCTTAACTCAACCATTAATTCTCTACAAATGTGCCCAGAGCTCAAACCCTCAACTGTCAAGTTGACACCTGTGCCTAACTATGACAGGGAGCAACTCTTCCTATTGATATGCCCACTAATATGTTGTACTCACACCATCAAGTGTCTAGACCCATGTTATTAACAGTAACCTGTTAGAAAGACGTATGCATATAGAAAGTTATGGAGCAGAAAGGAGATAAGCGAGGAAGAAAAAAGTTTACAGTGGAAAGAAATGGAGATTGGGTTTGGGTAATAAGGAATGAAAATGATATGAATACATGTTTAAAGATATGAAAGAAGCTAAATAGAGAGTGCTCTCCCCAGGTGCACACACAAACACAAGCAATAACTTTGCACACAACACAAGCAATAACTTTGCATCAGGATGCTAATTTTATTGTGATACATTTCACAATGCCCAGATATCATAAATCATTAAGTTAGATGCCTTTAACATGATAACTTTTACAGTCAATTGTACCTCATTAAACTACTAGGAATAAAGCCCCAAGATGAACTGTTAAATTTTGTTATAATTTACTAAGTACTCTGGCAACTAGAATTTATCATATTTTTGTGTGACATTTTCTTGAGTCCAAATAGAACCTATGTGCTATATTTTATTTTTATTTGATCAATTTTGTTTATCCAAACTACAATATTCTTAAGGGTTCTTATATTTTGTTGGCTTTATTGTGCACTTCCGTTTTGACAATGGGTATTGCTAATAGATCTCAAGAACTAGTTACCGGTAACATTTTATTACTCCAAAGGGAAATTAAAAGAGGTATTCTGCCTGATATTTAATTTTTAATAGTACAAAAGGAATAAAAATGGAAATCATTAAATATGAATGCATTCAGTGCAAAAAAAAGAGACCTAAAAATAAGTCTCAAGAGACTAGCACAAAGGAAAAGAAAGGAAGGCACATGTATTAGTCATGCCCTCTCTGAAGTCATGCTGAATGTGAGACACATAGATCTGGATGAGTATCAGTCACTGCCAATTACGTCCTTATGTTAATGTGCATCAGCATATACAAAGAAATTTATAAGTGGCCTGGTTTTGTTCTTCGTTTTTGTTTTCTAAGAACTTTTCCTAAACAGAGACACTGTAATACTGATAATTCAGTCAAAATACCCACTTAATAAGACATGACTTAATAAGATTAATACAAAATGCTCACTTTCATGTAAAATTGCCATGAAGAAAATACTTTAAAAGATCTATTACAATGAATAGGATGCCAGGTGATGGTTCAGTGCATTACACAAACTGATTTGTCTGATCTGATTACAGCCTTATCATAGATATACAGATACACAGATACAAAGCTGAATTACTGAAAGTGTAAATAATCCAATATAACTTCATACTAACAAATAGTTTGGGGGTGTTAGAATATGAGGAAGTCCTGCCAGAAGGCTCAAACTCAGGATGACTCACAGTACTGTGTCACTGTGTGTACCTAGTATTCCTTTGTTTCCTTTTTCTACTGTGTCAAACTGGAAAATTATCATTCCCAAGTATCTAATATTTAATAATACAAACCCAAGAGTCTGAAAGATACTGAAAGGAAACAGTTAAAAGCAAAGTCTAGTGGCATTGACAGCCTCATGGAGACCAGTCATCTCTGCAGCATCCTTGGTTCTTTATTTAATTAATGTGATTGAAAAGAAAGATGTTTACTCGGGGCCATGAATGTTGGGGACATCTAGCTTTTCTTCCAAGTAGCATCCAATTAAATAATTATCTGGATTATTTTCCTTTCAGACTGCAGTCAGTGCCAACATGACACACACATACTGGCTCATCAATTATGCTCTCTCTGGTTTCTGGCCAACACTCACATGGAACAAGCTCATACATAATTACCACTCTAAATGGTTACTCACATTCATGGTTTCAAATTTAGTTTGTTTCTGCCCTTCTCCTCTTATGTTACTAGAATTTGCTAATATTGATAGGAATTGGGATGTGGAGTCCAGGAGTGTTAACAGAACTTTTCCAGATGAGTGATCCCCATGTCCAGGCAATGCTTGGGTGCAGGGAATCAGGGTTGATGTTGAAGAGAGGCAACTTCGCATGTGCTCCTTGTGCTACTTATTGCATAAGCAAAGAAGATGCTTCTGTGGAGATGTGGACACTCACTTGTGGCACATAATCTGCCAGTCCCACAGTTCATGAGCCTTCAGATCTCCTCACACTAAGAATTTCCCTGATGGATACCAACTTTCCTCACCAGCCAAAAATGGGCAGAAATTCTCAATAATTTATATCATCTTGATCTCATTTGTGGAAAATAAATTCACCTTGGAGCTGACTTGGAAATCTGTTAAACTTGATGATCACAGATAAAGTAGTACACTTAAATAAATACAGATCATCCCTGAAACATTACTTCATCATAATAACTTCTAGACTCTAAAAAGTAAAAATGAACTTTAAAGTGTTGAAGTCTGTTGGTTGATACTGTTTACTTTTAGTCAATGGCCCATTAAGGCAGATTTATTGTGCAGTCAAAGAGCCTAAACTAGGCATTAAGGTTAAAGAAAGAAGAGTTGCACTAGGTTTAACAAATACTTCAAGTATTCACTCATTCTGGGTTCTCACTCAGTTACATTACTGCTATAACAAGTAACATAATGTGCTTCCTAACTGCTATCAGTTGAGTAAAACAAAATTGCTAGTGACTGACTTACCTTCATCATACTAAACAATATCAATTTCACATGATTAATGTGATCTATGGGCTTTGTATATTAGCCATTAGTCTTCCTTTTCAGATGTTTGCAATTTTTTTAGATGTTTGCAATTTTTAAATCCAGGCACAAATATAATTTTGCTTCCTTATTAAACCTCACGGTTCACATCAATTTAGTGAAAACCTAATGTTTTCTACAATACTTACATTAAATACTGCAGTTCAACCCAAATAGTCAGATCATGCTTCATAATTTTTCACTGAGAAATGAAAGTTTATATATTCTATTTAAAATAAAACGTTTAAGGTTACTAGTGAAATAAACTACACATGAACTCAAATATAGTTTCATATTTCAGAGTACTGAATACATAAAATGTGACATGGCAAAGAAATTTAAAATCACTTAATGTCATAAATTCTGAATGTTTTTTACAAGCAAAAATAAAACAAAGATACCTTACATAAACATAACCCTTCATTTTTTTACTACAAAATCATGATCCAGGTCAGGCATATGGTTTTCCTCTGAACACGAAGTACCAGCATACCCAAATCCCAGATGGCCATAAGAGAGAATGCCAACACTTTTCATTTGCATGTTTTAATTATCATCATTACTCTGCACCTCCTCAAGAAAACCTGTCACCATTTATTTCCTCCAATCAGCTCATTCTGAAACAGATGAGCTTTTTCATTGCCACTGCCCAGCTGATGACATAGACTTCCTCTTCAGAAAACTCAGCCTCCTGAGTTCCTATGCTGGTAGTCAGGAGCACCATTGGGGGCACAAATGTGACATCTGCCAAGTGACCCTGTGAAAAAGCACAGCTTCTCCATATGACTTTCATTAAGTAAATGCTACTGGCAGTTACTGGCCACTCACAACACATTCATTAAGCTAGAATCCCTGAGAAAGGAAATTCAATCAACCCATCTTCTTTGTGACTCTGTTGGGACCCAGAACCAGCATGGGAAATTATTGGATTCTAATGTTGCCTATTAAACTATACATTTATGTGTTATTTATCTTTATATCTCTCTATTACCTCATCAGAGAAGTACCCTGAACACAGCAGGGGATCAAAAAGCACTGAACAAATTGAGATAAAGAAATAACTATGAAATTCTTGTGCATGGAATGCAATATAAGAGGTTGCTGAGTCACCTCTGCGTTGCAGCATTTGGTCACACAGCTCATGACTGATATGGACAAATTGCCTGATCTATGCCAACAATGCCTTCTGAAGCTAGTGCTCAGCTAGTGTCCAGATGTCACAACATGTGACCTGATAGTAGAGGTGACAAAGAGAATAACTATATTTCTTTTTGGTGACTTGATTTCTTCTGTCTATGCCTGAGGAACATTAGCTGTTTAATCAGATACAATTATAAATTACTCATGTAGTAGACTGTAGACAAGAAAATTTGTTTGTATTTCACAGTTTTAAATATGTTAGGAAAAAATAATATTTAAAACTACAAAATCCTGAACTATAGACTATGTTATTCACTACTGACTAGCACATTGTTGGCCTTAAGTAGTACAATAATGAATTCACTGCTCTAATCTGGGGTAGAAAATGCTCAGCTCTTATTCTTTACCTGTTTCACAGGCCACTCTAACACTTGGTACTTTGAGTTATATGCAATGTAAAACAAGGTGAGATGATTTGAAGATGTGGATGAGTTGGTACAGTGCTGTGTAGTGTGTACAGTATCTCAGTTACTCTGCATGCTGCTGACAAATTCACAACCAAACAACTTATGGGAACAAGGGACTACATTTTGACTTATGATTGTCTGGTTACATTTTTAGTGCAGTTTGTCAGGAGAACTCATATCAACACCAGGGGGGGAGGGAACTGTCCACACCATAGTCATAAAACTGCTGAGAGAGGGGCAAACCTCATTTGTGAGAGGACAAGTTGGTCCAAGTATGCAAAGAATTCCAGTTCCCTGCATGAGTGCCTTCCATGTTATACAACTGCCTGGGGAAAGTCCCACACACCATGGACTAGGAATTTCCTCATCAATTAGCTAATCTCCTACAATCTTGCTCAAGATTAATACAACTCTAATTTTTTACAAATATACCCAAAGCATGAACCTTCAATTGTCAGGTTGGCACCTTAGCTAACTACCACAGGCAGGGTCCTAAGTCCTAAAACCACTCATGACATAAACTAGGAGTAGTGATGTATACCTGTCATCTCAGTATTCAGGGGGTGTGGGCAGAAGGTTCAGAAGTTCATATCATCTTTGACTACACAGAAAAATCTGAAGTCAGACTTGACAACATGAGACCCTTCTCAAAAGAAATTTGGGTAGATGAAGCAACCGACATTTTACTCCTGTGTGCCTGTGATGGGTTTATATTGATTTTCAATTTGACAGGACCTAGAATTACCTAGAATATAAACCCAGGAATATCTGAAAGTGATCTCTAGATGAGGTTAATTGTGATGGGAAGAGCGACCTAAATTGTGGGCAGCACTACTCTGTAGTTCCTGGACTGAACAAAAAGGAGAAAATGAACCGTGCATCAACAATCATTCTCTTTCCTTTCTAATTGTGGATGGGATGTAACCAGCCAGCTTTCTGCTCCTTCCAATAGCCTTCCCAACTGCTTGTCCAGTCTTCCCTGCCATGATAGAATAAAGTATTCAGCTATGAGCCGTAATAAGCCCTTCCACATTTATGCTGCCGCTGTGGGTATTTTGTTGCAGCACCAGGATAAGTGACCAACCAATATGGTACTCTTAGCAAACTCACCAGCTCACTGTTATTTCCCAATGGATTGCCTACTGTGTGCATGACATAAACAATCAAACCTTATCTGTTGTCTTTACCCTGTATAAAATATCACCACAGGGCTAGAGAGATGGCTCAGGGGTTAAGGCTCTTTCTCGCAAGCAGAAGGTCTAGAGTTCACATCCTAGGTCCCACATTAAAAACATCAGGCTGAAATGGTGGCATTCTGTACTTCAGGCCCTGGTAGATAGAATCTAGGAAATCCCAGTGCCCAGAGTGAATCAAGAAGAGATAGAAACAATCCAGTATGATTCCTGAAGTCCCCCTTGGTCCTTCACAGGGAAACGCAGTGCCCTCTGATACACAAACACACAGACACACACAGATTCACACATACACATAAAATAAATAAAATATTCAAAAATCACTATAAATTCAGAAATAAAAAGTAGTAAAGATGATTATGGGTATTAATGTCAAATAGTGCTGGCCAGAAATACAGTATTTTAATTGAATGAAAATAAAATAAGAGCTATGATACTCCAAAGAAACATTTTTAACATTTCAATGTGGCAAGTAGAAAGTTAAAGAAGACACTGCATAGTACATGTTTTGCTTGCATTAAGAAGAAAAAAGGGAAACTCAGGTACTGATAGGTGCAGATGGCAGGACAAAGAACATGTATCATTTGACTTAAAAATTGGATGACAGATTGAGTTGGCTCAGTCTTTGAAGCAGTTGTCACACAAAGAGAAGGACCAGAGTTAAGATCCCCAGAGCCCAAGTAAAATGCCAGCAGGCGTTATGTCCAGCTGTGTTTCCAGTTCTAGAAGACAGAGACTGGGAATCCCCAGAGCAAGTTGGCTAGCCAGGAAAGCTTTATTGATGAATCGTGGGTTTAATTAGAGACAAAACTTCAAAACAGTAAGATAGATGAACAATTAGAATGGCCTCTAATATCAACCTTGGGCCTATACATGCAGGTACACAGTCATGTGCAGGCACACACATGAGTACACACAGAGCACTCACATACACTTGGAAAAAATAAAAGTTGGATGAATTTATATACTGAGCTAAAAACCACTTCTCACAACATTTTTGACTTTGATCAAACCAAGATATTTATTTAAATGAAAACTAGTGACTACAGTATGTTTTATATTTAATCACAAATGTCTCTTGAAGGAGACATGGCATTGGGGAACTTTTTTTTTATTGCAGCAGTCCTCTTTTGGTTGTTGAAATTGCTTAGCAATGTTCACAACTGAATATTTAATAAGGAAACTCAAAACTGAATTTACATCTCATGAATTTACAAATTTACATCAACTCTTTTCTCTTTTTTCAGTTACAACAATTAATGATTTTTTTTGTTTTTTTTAAATATTTTTTTAATTTTTTTACTATTATTATTATTATTCAACTATGTGCATATGCGTGTGTATGTGCGTGCGCACGTGTGTGTGTATGTGTGTGTGTCTGTGTGTCTGTGTCTGTGTCTGTGTCTGCTTAGAACCACGGACGAATTTGCGAACCACCATGGACGCCTCCACCTCCTTCTGCCCCGGGATTCTATTTCTTATGTCTACTAGTCATTATATCATGTGTCTGTAGTCACTGACATGATTTTACCTTCCAGGAATACTTATGGGCTCCACCCTACCAGGATCAGAAGCGCAGGCCGCCCCCGCTTCCGCCTGGCGTCTATACGTGGGATCTGGAATCCGAACTCAGGACCTTCCGCTGCAAGGCGGAGGCTTAACCCCTGAGCCACCTCTCCAGCCCCTGATTTTTTTGTTTTTATAATAATCTAATTTATTTTAATTTGTATTAACCAAGAATTTATGCATCTTCATTGCCTGTTTACCTAACCCCATCACATATACCTTCCCACCCTTACCATTCTCCCCTCCCACCTTTTTTGCTACTTCTCCCAAGTCTCTCTATATGTGCAATTGGGTTGACTCTAAGATTCCGGCATTAGTTTATGCTTGGTCATCTGTCAGGACACAAATCATCCACCAGTGAGTAGACTGTAAAATACAAAAACTCCCCCGCCCCTCTATTTTACCTAGCAGCAGTCCCATACAAACCCCCAGAGTAGCATCATGCCAGATAGTATCTTCTCTGTTCCATTGCAAGGTATTGTTAGGCCAGCTATTATTGTAGAGGTCTAGTGGAAGTAAATATTGTTGCACTAAGATCCTGGGTATCACAGCCCTGACATGAACACCAGCTACTCTCTGAAATTACCTCTCCCATCCTCTGGTTCTTATATTCTTACTGCCATTAAGGAAATCTAATAAAAAATTATTTTCCCATAAGTATTCCTGGAAGATAAAATCATGTCAATGACTACAGACACATGATATAATGACTAGTAGACATAAGAAATAGAAAATACTTTCAATATGAAAGAAGACACTAAAATATATAGCAGAAAAACATCTTAAAATCATATAAAATATTAAAATTATTTTATATCACAAAAAAGATCACAACTTAGTATTTATAAAAAGCCATTTCTGTGTGAAAGATTTAAAAATACATCTAAAATCTTATATCTATGAAAACTCATTAGAGAAAACTGAAAAAAAGGAATATCCTTTCACTCAAAAATAAATGGAGAGGTTGATAATGCTTATCATGAGTTTGACTCAACTAAGAATTGATTATTGGCATTTTAAAGGCATATTGTAAAACTTGTCCTGACAAATTCAGTAGAGAATTTAAGCTATAAAAAGAGTATAATCTCATCAAAATTTAAAAAGCTCCTTTTCTTCATGTAATAGAGAAGACTGAAAAATAGGATTGCTATTTTTATCATATATTCTAAAGCACAGAGAATTCAAGAAACATTTATTGAACATCCGCTTAGCAAAATATATAAGTAGATTGTATGGTTAAGAGAGGTCTCTACCTTCTGGAATCTTGTCATCAGTTGAAGAATTCCAAAGAGTTACATGAAACATACACACACACACGCACACGCACACACACACACACACAATCATTCTGAAAATTAGATTAAAAGCTATGGTGCCTGCAGTAATATTGTATCTAAGGTGAACTGATTTATCTTTATTCTACTCTAAAGGGGAAGCAAAGAGACTCAATAAAATTGAGTCTAGAAGTTGGATACATGACTACAGTGGAATATAATGTGCAAGCAGAAACACGAAATGGAAATTCTAGAGAGGCAATGGTGCCACATGCAAGTTTTTGACTGTGTGACTAATAGTATTGGGAAGTGCCCAAGTGAAGTGGAAAACACAAAAGGAAGCAGAAATTTGAACTTGGCTTTATACTCAAGGTTTTGTTTTAAGGGCCAGTGGAAATGCATTCAGGAATACTAGTTGCATAGAATCAGGAAGCAGGGAAGGAAAGGCAAAGTAATTGTTGAAACCATGATATAAATTAAATGTTTGGACAAAATAAAAACTAGATATAGGGCCAATCAAAGACAGAATTTTGAAAATTGCTGCTGTTTATAATGCAACATGGAAAGATAGATATTATTATAGGATGTCATTCAGAAGAAAGCATTACAGACATTCTTGACTTTCAAAATATTACATAAGGACAAACCATTGTAAATAAAATATAGTATAAGTCAGAAATGCACTGGTACCTATTCTACCCCAAACTGTGGATTAGTATTATGGGTTCTTTCCCTCACGCCTCATGGCTGCACTGTCCAACTTCATAAAAGAGTATTGCATAAGAACATCAGAGACTCTCTATCAACCACATGGAACTGGGACAGCCTAATCTCTCCCTATCCTGAAGCTCAGGGAAATTTGCGGAAGAGGGGGTGGTAAGATTGTAAGAGCACAAGGATGGGAAGAGTAATGATATGCAAGATACTCCACACAAGTTAGCGCCAAAGCAATCATAATAGAACTTTGCATGACTTGCGCTATTTCTGACATATTATTGACCCCACAAAGTCTAGCATGGACTAAAGGCACTAGGATCCTTGGAGGCTAGGGACTGAGTCACAGTAGTGTTCCTAAGCTTAAGGGGAACACAGGAAAGGGTTCTGGGATATGCCTCTGGGTTCTTGCACCTCATTGGAGAGGAGGACCCAGAGGAGAGTTTGCCATGCACAGTAAAGGATGCTCTGGGGATTTGGGGGGGTATCACTGGGGGATGGTGAGGGAGGGAAGAGGGGAGGGGGGAACAGGGGGATCAGGGGGAGGTGGAGGGAGGGAGGGGACCAGTGTACCTGTTAAGTTTGTATGAGCAGAAATAATCATAATAATAATAAAAAGAATGAGCAATAAAAAGAGTATTGCATGACACATTACCGTCCCAGGAAAGGTCAAAGTTCAAAAACTTTAAATACAAGGTGAGTGAGATAATTCCTTGGGTAAAGATGCCTGCAAACATGGCAACCCAGATCCCACATGGTGGAAGGAGAGAACTGACTTCTGAGAGTCACCTTCATATATGCACCAAAACATGAATTCTCTCTAACCCCCTCTCTCTTCTTCTCTCTCACTGTCTTAATAAGTATGCTAAAAACAAAATCAAAAGTATAATTTTTATTGCACGTAGATCATCTCATTCCACTGTAATGACAAACTACAGGCATATGAAACAAAACTCAAAGATAGAATAATGTTGAGTGTACCTTTCTTTAATATGAGATTCTTCAAAAATGATAATCTTGGACACAGAGTCCAGATATTTTCTTTGTAAACTGAGATATGGGCTTACTTTATGTTCTTTTCTCAGCAGCTATATTGATTAATGGAGAAAATTTGAGGAAATTATTGGATAATTTGTTTTAAAACAATCTGTAACTAACCAAAGAATTGCGTTTTATTAGTACTTACTCAAATATCAAAGAATTTAGTATTTCAAGGTTCTGTTATATTCATGAATGTGAGGCAGTCACTTCAAGTCAATCCACTTTGTAGAAACTTAGTCCTTAAAAGTGGATTTTAACTCTAATATGATAATTTTTTGCTAAGGGAAAGCTATTAGATTGAAATAAAGGTAACTATACAACAGCACAAAAATCTATCTGTGCTTTAAAACATAGTTATGGAAATGGGTTTAATCTATTAACAATGAATAATATTTGTCTGTCATGCACCTAACCATAATAGCAATAGCAGAAGATCTCAATGAGGCATTAGAATTATCTTGTAACTTTAAGGAAAAGGAACCTTCAAAGGACAAACAAAAGATGATGTCAGGTAGAGGGATAAAATTGATAGGGACATATCATTAAGTAGTAAATGGGTAAATCTTCTTAGATGCAAATGACAGTGGTGTAGACAGAACAGAAAAGAAAAATAAGTTTTGACATTTATGAAAAAGCCTACATTCTAAAGACCTTAAACATTTCCAAATAGAGATGATTTGGTGCTTCACAAAGAACTCCTATTTTAACTACCTTTTAAAAGTACTAAAGTATCATTCAAAATCATAGTTTTTCAAGAAAAATGTACTTCTGGGGACAAGTGAGAGTGTGGATTAAAGAGTTGAAAACAGAACAATGTAGTAATGCACAAGCAAAATGTTTACAAGTAAATTTTATGATTGAAGAACAAAATAATAATTTTGTAAAGGGAATAAATGGAATTTAATGCTAAACTTGACTGATACTACACAGCAGGGTGGTTGAGAAGATAGCAAGTATTGAGAACAGAACAGGATAAGTCAGTTGTTTTAGAAACCTGTACTGACTGCTTGGGCCAGTGATAACTCAGTGGTTAAGGGGTAAGGTGCCTCTTGCAAAACTGGAGACCTGAGTTTGATCCCTGAAAGTCCATATGGTACATGTGCATCTGCCTCCTCTTTATTATTAATAAATGCAGCATTTAGAAAAGAAATCCACACTGCTTTCTCTAGATTCACTAACCCTTTATAAGTGGGGTAAATTTTCAGGTAACTACCCTTAATTTTTTTCACTCGCATATGCTCCTCTCCTTGAATTAGTAAAACTTATGAGCCTAATGAGATATCACTGCTAGATTCTGATGCTTTGTAAGGAAATTTCTGCAGATTAAATTAAATTTACTAATCTCTGGATTTTGAATTACTCAAAAGGGAGATTATCTGTATGAGCCTTGAATAATTACATAATACATTAAACATGGAGTTTTGAGACTGGGGAAATAGTTTAGGACCTAAAGTCTTTGCCTTGCAAGCAGAAAGAACTGAGTTCAGATCCCCAAATCCCACTTAAAAATGCCTGGAGGACATTTCAGTAGCATGAATTTTTAGCCTGGGAAAACCCAAAGCCAAAACAACAAAAGGTAAAGCAATCCAGGATGATTTCCATGCCACAAACACATACACTCAAGTACTCTATT
The DNA here is from genome assembly GCA_023101885.1 of Typhlomys cinereus. Lineage (NCBI taxonomy): Eukaryota > Metazoa > Chordata > Mammalia > Rodentia > Platacanthomyidae > Typhlomys > Typhlomys cinereus. Next base: position 6,384,331 of record JALPQD010000026.1, read on the forward strand.
GTACACATGCTCACACACAGATGAACACACACACACACACACACAAACACACAAATTAGTTTCTCTGTTGGTAGCAGCAGAGGATGTGGATACATTCAAAGACAGGTTCTTTTATGAGTGACATGCAGGAAGCCATGGACCCACATAAAACAGCACCTCCGTAGCCAAGAGCAGAATCCAGCAGATGAATAAAAGAAAATAGGAACTATAACCATAAAGTACTGATTCTACCAACACAGAAATGGATTTGGAAATGAATTATGAGCTCCTACTAAAAATGGAGCCAACATCCTGACCTTGGTGTGAGAAAAGAATCACATATAGATAGATCTGTACAGAACTGTATGAAAATAAGTACCTTTTTTTAAGATACAAGTTTCTGGTAATATGTTAATAATAGAAAATTACAACTTGAAAACTTTAGAATTCTAGATATGTTAAAGTGACTGCTCATTGGGAATATTTCCTAGGTCAAATATTGAAAAGAAATGTGCAACATTCATTATTTCAAATACTAAGATGAAATAAAAAGGACCAACTTTTCTAAGCTTCAAATAAACCCAGGCTTTAATGAAACTATTATCCACAGGAAAATGCTCATTGAATTAGAAAAATGAAAATTAGCCTTGAAAGAAAATCTGCTTCAGCTACTTGTCTTCAAGTATACCAATGATTATGCATGCAACATATTATCTATGTCTTTCCTTAGAATTTAACATGAAAGACCATCACCTTTAAAATGATACAAAAAACTGACAAACACTTCCTCTTAGTTGAATTTAATGACCAGAGCTACAGAAGATTATCATTCAGGATCAACTACATAAAAAGGCTATTTATATATTTACACAGCAAAATCTGTTAAAAGAGAGATCTGGGTACTAGTTATGACTCATATAAGTTATTCTTATATTGAGTATATTTATTTTAACCTCAATTTAATTGTAAATGACAAAATTGTATCAGTTTACATGCTATAATGCTTGATTATATATAGTAGAATATTTACATCAAGATATTTAACATATGCATATAGTTGCGCATAGACTTAATGTGATGAAGGGACACCACTCTAAAAATCTACTCGATGCTAGAGACAGAGGGATCATACCTTAACATAATAAAGGCTCTAAGTGACAGTCCCTTAGCCAGAATATTTTTTAATTTATTTTTCTACTTTTACAAGGATATTGAGTATTCATTTCAGCCTCCTTCTGTCCTTGCTCCCTCCTATCCCTTCCCTTTTTCATCATTCCCTCCCACTCTCACTTACCCTTCCACCTGTGTGCTTCTATGGGCCTCAGGGTTCACGCTGACTTTTCTACTCTTTAGGGCCTTAGGCCTCCATAATGTAACAAACTACCTCTCTTCAGGCCACCCCACTGTCAAGTGCATCTCCCTTCACTCATCCAACTTTAGACCTAAAGGTTTCCACTGTGAGTTCCCAATCTATGGATATAATAACAGCTGCTTACAGAGCAATTTGACGTACTGTCTTCCTACCTATAAGCTTATTGGCTATCTTCCCTATTGATCTATTTGCTTGCCTTTTTTTTTAGGTTCTTGTTCTACTTTACAGTAACAGGGATGGATACCATTCTGACAAGCAGGTCTTGGGTCCAATCAGAAAGCTATTAGTTATTTCCTTGGTGCTCATGTCACTATTACACTGGTGGTCACCTGTTGCCATGGTGATTCATATTGCAACTTACAGATCTCATGCTATTGATGAGGCTTGTGTCTATTTCTTTCCCCCAGCAGGTTCTACAGCATTCTTTGGTACTATGTAAGCTATCCAGCAAGGAGGAAATCCTCAGACCAGTTCCAGCTGATATATTTTGCCATGTTCTGTGGTCAATTTGTGTTGAATCTTCAGCAATGGGGTATTACTAACAGTTTTTGAAGAACAACCAAGAGCAATGGAAAAAGCCTATAATGTTTGGGGGCCTTTAAGACCTCTCTTACCAATATTTTATCAGGAAATACCACATTCCTGTTACTTCTGGTATAATTTCATCCCTGGGTTCTAAGAGGATCAAGGCTTTTTTTTCCCCTCTGTTTTCCTTACCCTATGCTCCTCTGAATAGGGACTGACCAATCTTGTTCCTTTCTTTAAAAGATGAGGGTATACACACACCTACAAATACACACACACACACACACACACACACACACACACACACACACACACACACGATGTTCCTTTGGGATTGCTTCCCACAATCTTACATTTACTCTTAAATCTCTCTGTCTCCCCTATCTCTCATTCCCTCATTCCCTACTATGTATTTTTTCCAATTATTTCCTCTCTTACCCTTGTCCTGGGATCCTAAATCTTCCCTTTTAAAAGGTTTCACCCTAACCATGCCTTCCCATCTTTCCACTCATAGGTCTTTTTTGAATTTTCTGGCTCTTCCAGTGCTTCCAATTCAAATACATTGATAAGGATATCAGTTCACTCATCCACATATAAGAGAACTATGTGGTGCTAAAATTTCGGTGTCTGAGATACATCAGTCAATATTAAAGTTTCTAGTTCCATCCATTACCAGCATCTTTTTAAATGGAAAAAGCTCAAAGTGACCCCATTAAATTAGGAACCAGATAAGGATGTCTACTGTCACCACTCTTATTCAACAAAGTTCTGGAAGTATTAGATAGAGTAGTAAGACAGGAGAAGAAAATAAAATGGATACAAACAGCAAAGGAAGAAGTCAAAGAATTCCTACTCTCAGATGATTATGATTCTATACATAGGAGACCCTAAAATCTCCACCAAAAAAAAAAACACTTGGAACTGATAAATGCTTTAAGCAGAATGGTAGGAAATGAAGTTGATACACAAAGAACAATAGCCTTACTTTATATCAATGACAAACACTCTTAAAAAAATTGAAGAATCAAAGCTACTTGCAATTGCTGCAAAATAAATAAATAAAATTTAAAGACAAGAATAAATAAAACCGAAGAAAATAAAAGATCTCTATAATTAAAACTGAGAAACTGTGGAAGACAACAGAAGGTAGAAATTTCTCTAATGTTCATGGATAGAAGAATTAATATTATGACTACGGTATTCCTCCCGAAAGCAAATTGCAAATTCAATGCAATCCCAATCAAAATTCCATGGTTATCTTTTGTAGGTATTGAAAAAAGTAGTCTCAATATTATATGGAAGCACAGAAAATCAAACATAGCTGGCAATCTTGAACTAAGAAAATATGGTATGACCGACACCTGAATGCAAGTTTTAATACACAGTCACAATGATAAAAAAAATTATGATACTGGGACAAAATATTCATACAGATGAATTTCATGGAATAAAAGTTTCATATACTACTCCATGTAACTAAAAAAAGCCAAATTTTATAGTGAAGAAAGAACGGTATCTTCAATGATGTTGGAGAACCTGGATATCAACATAGAGAAGACTTGAGGTGGGTCTTTAATCTCTCATCTTGAACAAAATTCAACTCCAAATAATTTGAGAGCCTTCTTCATACCAGTCTGGATATTCTGGAACTACTAAAGGAAAAAGTAGGATTTTTGCAATTACTGTAGGTATTACAGTGATTTATCTTTGAGTGTGTCACTAACTGGGGTTTGTACTAGGATCCACCTATTAGGGAGTACAAAGGAGGGCACCACCAGAAACAAGGAGAGAGGAGATCATGCTACAGCAGAGAATACAGGCCACCATCAAATACTGCAAGTAAATAATGAGATATCTGGTTAATCTCACAGACTTCTTTCCTGGTCATTTGCAACTGATGGGGTATGATCTCAACAGAAAGGGAGGGCATACAGTCTGGTAGATAGAAGGTAATCATCCTGCAATGGGAGACTGACCCCCCTCACTGTGATCTCCTACTTTTATTTCATCTATCTTTGAATCTACTCTTATAATAAGACTCTATTTTAACAGCCTTTTATCTCTGGCTAGGAGGTGACATCCAATACCCATCAGGATGGAGCCAAGGGCAGTGCAGGAACAGCAAAACTGGAAGAAAAAAACCAACAAACCATAATTCAGAACATCAGAGACCCTACATTAATCACCAGGAACCAGGCCAGCCTAATCTCTCCCCATCCTAAAGCTCAGGGAAATTTGTGGAAGAGGGGGGCGGTAAGATTATAAGAGCCTAAAGATGGTGAGGAGCAATGATATGCAAGATACTCCACACAAGTAAGGACCAAAGTAATCATAATAGGACTTTGCATGACCTGCACAATGACCAACTTGTCATTGACCACCCAAAGTCTAGCATGAATCACAGGCACTACTATCCTTAGAGGCAAGGGATTAACAGCCACAATAGTGTTCTTATACTGAAGTGGAACACAAAAAAGAGCTCTAGGTAATATTACTGAGCTCTCACACCTCATCAGAGAGGAGAACAAAGAGGGAAGTTTGACATGCACACTAAAGGATTCTCCAGAATGGGGGCCACCCCACTGGGAGAAAGGGAGGGAGGGAGTGAATGGAAGGGGAAAAAGGGGGAGAGAGCAAGGGGATTTAGGGAGGAGTGGAGGGAGGGAGGAATGGGGGATCAAGTTTGTATGAGTAGAAAAAATAAATTAAAAAAAATCTTTGACAAGATCCAACATCCCTTTATGATCAAAACCCTAGAGAAGGTTGAAATGAAAGGAACCTTTTTCAATACAATAAAAGCAGTATAGAACAAGTCTACAGCAAGGATTATACTCAATGGGGAAAAACTTGAAGCATTCCTACTTCGATCAGGAACTAGACAAGGATGTCTACTCTCACCACTTCTATTCAATATTGTACTTGAATTCTTAGCTGAGACCATAAGACAAGAAAGGGAGATAAAAGGGATTCAAATGGGCAAGGAAGAAGTCAAGTTATCTCTATTTGCAGATGACATGATCTTATATCTGAGTGATCCCAAAAACTCCACCAAGAAACTCCTGGAACTAATACAGAAGTTCAGCAGGGTGGCAGGATACAAAACAAATCTACAAAAATCAGTGGCCTTCCTATATACTCAGAATGAAAGAAATGAAAAACCCCGAGAGAAACAATCCCATTTACTATAGTCCCTAAAAAGATTACATACCTTGGCATAAACCTAACCAAGGAACTAAGAGACCTTTACAATGAAAACTTTAAAACCCTAATGAAAGAAATTGCAGAAGACACCAGAAGGTGGAAAGACCTCCCATGTTCCTGGATTGGCAGAATCAACATCGTAAAAATGACCCTCCTACCAAAGGCAATATACAGATTCATTGCTGTACCAATCAAAATTTCAAAGCAATTCTTTAAAAAAGTTGACCAAACAATTTCAAAATTCATATGGAGGCACAAAAGCCCCAGGATGGCAAAGACAATCCTGAGTAACAAAAACACTGCTGGAGGTATCACCATACCAAACCTTAGTCTATAATGCAAATCTATAGTCGTAAAAACAGCCTGAAATTGGCTCTAAAATAGACACACAGATCAATGGATAAGGGTTGAAGACCCAGATATAAGCCCACACAACTACAGCCATCTGATCTTTGACAAAGGGGCCCAAAAATCCAATGGAAAAAGAACACATCCACATGCAGGTTAAAACTGAACCTGTACTTGTCACCATGTACAAGAATTAATTCCAAATGGATCAAGGACCTCGATATAAGGCCAGAGACTATAAAAACCATAGTTGAAAGGATAGGGAACTCCCTCGAGCTGATTGGGCTAGGCCAACAGTTCCTAAACAGACATCCAATAGCACAGTCACTACAACCACCACTCCACAGATGGGATCTTGTGAAATTAAAGAGCTTCTGTTCAGAAAAAGAGATTGTAATGAGCACAAAGGCAACCCACAGAATGGGAGAAAATTCTTCACTAACCACAGTATCTGATGGAGCCCTATTATCCGGAGTTCACAAAGAACTTAGAAAACTAAACACCAAGGAAACAAATGGGCCAATTAAAAAAATGGGCCTTGGATGACCTGCGCAATGACCAACATATCATTGAACCCCCATAGTCTAGCATGGATCACAGGCACTACGATCCTTAGAGGCAAGGGATTAACAGCCACAATTAGTGTTCCTATACTAAGGGGAACACAAAAAAGAGCTCTAGGCAATGCCACTGAGTCCTTACACCTCATCAGAGAGCAGGACCCAGAGGGAAGTTTGACATGCACACTAAAGGATGCTCCAGAATGGGGGGGTGGAGGCACTGAGAGAAAGGGAGGGAGGAGGGAAATGCAGGGGAAAAGGGGGGAGGGAGCAAGAGGGTCCAGGGAGGGGTGGAGGGAGGGAGGGGAATGGGGTACGTATCAACTTTGTGTGAGTGGAAGAAATTAAAAAAAAAAGAAAAAAATGGGCCTTAGAACTTAAAAGAAACTTTACCAGGGACAAAATTAAAATGTCTAACAAAGATCTTTAAAAATGTTCCACATCCTTACTCCACACAAGTTAAGGCCAAAGCAATTGTAACAGGACTCTGCATGATCTGCAGCAGTGACCAACATATCATTGACCCCCTCAAATTCTAGCATGGACTAAAAGCACTAGGATCCTTAGAAGCAAGGGAATAACAGTCATAATAGTGATCCTATACTTAAGGGGAACACAAGAAAGAGTTCTAGGAATTGCCACTGAGTCCTTACACCTCATCAGAGAGGAGGACCCAGAGGAAAGTTTGATATACTCATTAAAGGATGCTTCAGAGATGGAGCACTGGGGGAAAGGGAGGGAGGGGGGAAAGGAAGGGAAAAAGCAGGGAGGGAACAGGGAGGTCCAGGGAGGGGTGGAGGAAGGGAGGAGACAGGGGTTCCTATTATATTTGTATGATCAGAAAAAAAAATGTTCCACATCCTTAGCCATCAGGGAAATGCAAATCAAAACTTCCCTGAGATATCATCTCACCCTGGTCAGGATGGCAAAAATCCACAATACAAACAACACCAAATTCTGGAGAGTATATGGATAGAGGGGAACTCTTCTACATTGCTGGTGGGAATGCAGGCTCATACAGCCACTCTGGCGAGCTGTCTGGAGATTCTCAAAGAAGTTAAAAATTGAAATGCCATATGACCCTGCTATTCTACTTTTGGGAATAACCCCCCATACAGCAAAAATTCACCTCGATAGCACAAGCACAACCATGTTCATAGCAGCACTGTTTACAATAGCAAAGTCATGGAATCAGCCAAATGTCCAACAGTTGACGAATGGATAAGGAAAATGTGGTACATTTATACTACGGAATACTACTCAGCCATCAAAAATGATGAACTAATGAGATTTTACAGGAAATGGATGAATTAGAAACAATTATATTGAGTGAAGTATCCCAGACACAGAAAATTAAGTGCCATATGCACTCCCTAATAGTGGATCCTAGTACCAAACCCATTTAGAGACACACTCAAAGATAAATCTCTTTAATATCTACAGTTATTGAAAATATTATAAACAGAAGGGACGGGGAAAGAGGGCCACACCATAAACAAGGAGAGAGGGGATCGAGTTACAGCAGAGAAAATAGGCCACCATTGAGGACTGCAATGAGTGAGTAATGAGACATCTGGTTAAGTTCACAGACTTTCCTTCCTGGTCATTTTCAATTGATGGGGTAACATCTCACCAGAAGGGGAGGGCATATAGTATGGCAGGTAGAAAGTAACCATTGTGCAGATGGGAGACTGAAACCCCGCCCTGGGCTCCTACTTTTATTCCATCTACCTTTGAATATACTCTTATAAAAAGACCCTAATTTAACAGGTTTTTATCTCTGGGCAGGGGGTGACATCCAATACCCATCAGGATGGAGCCAAGGGCATTGCAGGATCAACAAAACTGGAAAAAAATCAACAAACCATAATTCAGAACATCAGAGACTCTATATCAACCACCTGGAACTAGGCCAGCCTAATCTCTCCCCATCCTGAAGCTCAGGGAAATTTGCGGAAGAGGGGGTGGTAAGATTGTAAGAGCACAAGGATGGGAGGAGTAAGGATATGCAAGATACTACACACAAGTTAGGCCCGAAGCAATCATAATAGGACTCTGCATGACCTGCACAATGACCAATACATTATTGACCCCTCAAAGTCTAGCATGGACTAAAGGCACTAGGATCCTTAGAAGCTAGGGGTTAACAGCCACAATAGTGTTCCTATACTTAAGGGGAATACAAGAAAGAGTACTAGGAAATGCCACTGTGTCTTACACCTCATAGGAGAGGAGGACCCAGAGGAAAGTTTGACATACATATTAAAGGATGCTCCAGGGATGGGGGGGAGGAGGCACTGGGAGATAGGGAGGGGGGAAGGAAGGAGATAAGGGAGGAGGGAGCAAGGGGGTCCAGGGAGGTGTGGAGGGAGGGAGGGGACCAGTGTACCTATTAAGTTTGTATGAACAGAAACAAAAAAGGGGGGAGGAATAAAAATTAATTAATTAATTAATTAAAAAATAAAAATAGAGGAAAAAGTAGGGCATATGCTTCAAATAAATCAACTTTCTGAATAGGGCTTTAGTCTTTCAGGGAGTGAGACCAACATTTAACAAATGGGATCTGAGGAAACTTTTTTTAAAAGTTCCACAACAAAGGAATATGTCAACAGACTAAAGTTGTAGCTCACAGATCTGGGTAAAATATTTGCTAGCTATGTATCTGACAGAGGATTAGCATCTACACACCACAAAGGATTCCAAAAATTAAACATCAAAAATACAAACAACCCAACTGAAAATGGGCCATGGAACTAAACAGAGAATTTTCAAAATAAGAAATATGAAACACTCTAAAAAGTATTCAACATCCTTAACCATCAGTGAAATACCTATTAAAACTACTTTAGGATTCATTCTCACTCCAGTCAGAATTACAGTCATGAAAAATGCAACTAATGACAATTATTAGAGTTGATGTGAGCAAAGGGGAACCCTTAAAGACACTGGGAGCACTGGGAAATAGTGCAGTCTCTTTGGAAATCAATCTGAAGATTTTCATAATGCTAAAAATACAAATATACCTATGCCACTGCTGGACCTGGATGCATCCTGAAAAGACTACATATGCCACTACACAGCAAACCCTACTCCACATCATTGTACTGTTCACATAGCTAAGAAATAGAATCAGCCTATATATCAATCATTTAATTAAAATGAGGTACAATGCACAATGGAATTTTATTTAGCTATAAAAAATGAAATTTCAAAGTAAATGGTTGGAATTGAAGAAGATCATACTGAGCTAGGTAATGAAGACCAAGAGAGGCAAGTGCCATATGTTATCTCTCCTATGTGTGTTCCAGCATCAATACTTTTGCTCGGTGTGTTTATCTTGGAGTATCTCTGGAAGACAAGGAATAAGAAAGTGGATATTTTGGTGGGGGGAGGACACAGAGCAATGGAGACATATAGAAGAACAGTAGAGAAAAGACAGGGATGTATTAGTGTGGAAAAGTCTAAGCAGAGATATGGGTGGGATAGGGGACATAAGTAGGGAAGTGGAGTGCTAATCAAGTGAAAGGTGGTGAAAAGAACACAAGGAGGGCTGGAAAGGTGGCTCAGGGGTTAAGCTTCCGCCTTGTAGGCGGAAGGTCCTGAGTTCGGATCCCAGATCCCATGTATAGACGCCAGGCGGAAGCGGGGGCGGCTTGTGCTTCTGGTCCTGGTAGGGCGGAGCCTGTGAATCCCGGGGCAGAAGGAGGTGGAGGCGTCCATGGTGGTTCGCGAATTCGTCCGTGGTTCTACACACACACATACACACATGCGCGCACATACATACACACACACGCACAATTGAATAAATAATAATAATAATAAAAAAAAATTAAAAAAAAAAAGTCCAAGAACACAAGGAAACCCACTATCTAGTAACCTACTTAAAATTATAAGAGGATTTGAAGGAAGATAATCTACATGGCTAAATAATACTGGTCTTAGAAGCACTGGGATACTTTTTTAAAAAAAGTTTCAGTACCAGGTGTGGGATACTCCTTAGAAGTTGTTCCCAAATAAGGCATGCTCTTGGCTACCACCAGAACTGGATATGATCCTACTGCTGAAAACACTTCACATGACAGAGAATTCAAGTAGAATGGAGTTGGAAACATCCTCACTGCTGGCTAGCATTCAGTGTTTGGAGGTGTTCTTCAGGCTGCTGAAAGAAAAAAGGCATCTCTACTCTTTACCCTGTAAACCACAGCACCAACATCCAGAGAAAGTATGTCAATCACTACTAGCAGACCAGTATTGAGGTAACCAATTATCACTGACTCCATCATCAAAATACACAACATATCTTCATGAGAAAAATGGCAAACTTTTAATAAAATATAAGGGATCTAAATAAATGAAAATGTATCCTATGATTTGGCATATGAAGATTCACCAATATTTAAGTTTGAATTCTCAGTGGTGCGATAATGGTATGACTTGTATGGGGGTAACCAATTTCAGGAGTCACATTTGACTCCTGTTTCACAGGAGGGAATCAGTGACTGGTGCTATAAACTTGGTCAAAAACTCACATCTGAAAAGGTCTTTGGCTCAAGGAGAAAGAAATTCTGTTGTTTTAACCAAATGTGTATAGCATCAACCTTACTGCTAAATATCTATGTGTATACCATAGATAAAAGTTATCCTCAGCCATAGTTAGAGAAGGCCCTCCGTACAGTGAGTGGAAGTGAATGCTGAGTCAATGCTTCCCAAGAGCTAAGAGTAAGTGCAATTAAGGGCTCAACATTAAAAAAGACATTTATATGAACCCCTACTCAGAGAACTTGCAGAAAAAGAAACATATAAGAACAGAAAGGAAGAAGGACTGTAAAAAAACAAACAAAACTTATCATTAAGTATGATGTAAACATTGCGACCACAAACTCACATCAGCTGTTAGTGGCTTGTCTTAGACCCTCACCAGTCAGGCTCTGACAATAATGTTTGGGATAGGTGTTCATTGTGCCCTACTCTTTCCTGTTGAACTATATGTATTCTAGAAGAGGACCAGTTCTTTCCTTCAGTTTTGTGCCCATAACTGGAGTCCATATGACTTCAAGAAATGGATCCAACCCATTTATTACAGATGACCAAACTAAAGTAAATAGGCAGAAATGTGAGAAATATTTGTAAGGAAGGAATAGGTTAACCAGGGGGATAAGAAAAGGGAAGAAGCTAAGAGAGCAGTCAGTATGTATTATGTGTGAAATTGTCAAAGATTAATAAAAAAAACTTAAAATCTACTTTCTGAGCATGCTTTATTTTGCAATTAATAGTTGGAATTCTTACAACAAGAGATCTTGGCTTGTGGAAAATTCTCTGGAGATTCTCTCTAATTTTTGTTTCCAGAAAAACAGAATGACTAGAACTAAGGGGAAGTGATCTGTGTGTGGTGGAGAATGCCAGTCAGAGATAAGGAGAGAAAAACATAATGACAATAACAGAGCACACTAGATTTTAATTATTCCTTTTTATACTTACAATTTTATTTTTTCCTTATTGATTCTTTGACAGATTTATACATGTACACAATGAATTTGTCATTTTTACTCCACATTATTTAATTCCTTCTTCCATCTTCTTCTTCCCAAGCAGTCAGTCTCCATCCTCCTTTCTCTCTGCCTCTCTCTATTTCATCTGTGATGTCTACATTAGCATGTGCCTGCGCACTTGCTGGATCATTGCATACATGAAGAATGTTCCCCTTCCCATGATCAGCATCAACCCTCAATAGTCCCTTAGAGAGAGGGGGTAGTTTCTTACGAGGTTTTCCCTGTTATATAATGAAATGTTGACAAGCCAAATCTTGTACAGATCTCATGAAGGTAAACAAAGATGCCATGCATTCTTGGGGGCAATGTTCCTGTCACATCCAGAAGACACTCTTATGGTGGTACCCTTCCCATCTTCTCAGTCTTAAATTCTTGCTGCCTCTTCTTCTGCGATGTTCCGTGAGTCATGGCAGATGAGGTCATATAGATATCCCGCTTAGGGCCCCGTCATATACTCTTGTTGTTGGTGCTAAAATAAATTAAAGTTTTCAAAGGCCTTGTTTGAGAATTTACTTTCCAAAACAAGCTTTGCTTAGACCCCAATGTCAAAGTTTGAATTCTTAAATGCTTGCCAATGAACCATACTATTTGTACCTTATTTTTGTAAGGGTATAGAAATTGATTCTCAGCAAAATTTGAGCCACAAGTAGTTGAAAATAAATAAAGCACTTTTGGGGCAGTTTCCATGATATAAATACATAAACAAAATTCATTCACTTCCTGATAAAGTGAGTACTTTTTTTAATCATTTCTAAACCCCTGGTTTTTAATGGAGATATGAAAAAGGAAGTAAATTCACTGCAGAAAATAGGACATGAGTGAGAACATGAATTTAAATTTATATGATAAGATATTGACTTGGTTATATGTGTTAGACAAGGGAGAAAGCATAGAAGCAGACACCGAGGCTGGGCAGTGCAGCATTTCATCCAGTAACTGTCCAGACAATACAAAGTCATGTGTACATGAAAGGGAAAGAGGGGAGTGTGCTCTGAACACAGCTGCTCCAGCTCTCTTTCTTCTCTTTTCCACCCTTCACAACTCTGGACTGAGGGTGAGAACAGAGACTCTATCTGACCTTGGCACTGGTTACATTATTCTTCAGCTTGAAAAGATTTAATGTCATCACCTTAATTACATTGACGGCCATATTACTTGATTCTTTGGTGAATTGAATTTAAAAATACAATATATAATTTAAAAATCATTAATGAATTTACAAATGCTGAATTGAATCGATAGACACAAAGGAAGGCAATTACAAGTCCAAGGCCAGAAAGTACAATTAAGATGAATTGTGTAAAAGTAATATGTCCTGGTAGGTAGCTGGAGGATGAAGAAAGACAAGGAGGCAGAGGCAAGTATGGACCATTGTTAAATATAAGAAATACAAAACCCAGAACAAAGAAAACAAACAAGAATCACTGAGCAAAGAACTCAGGAGGAACATCAGAGAACAAGAGAATAAATTTCTCATCTTTGAATATCTGTGGTTAACGAATTACTGCTTCAAGTTGACAAATAAAATTCAGAGTAATCAAAGAATTAAGGATTATGAAAACTAGAAGAACCAAGCTCTGGAAGAGTTCTGAGTAGTCACTTGGGAGAATTAAAACAGGTTAGTATGTTGCCTTTAATCTATATCTTTTGGTGCTACTTTATTTTTTATATACCTCCATGTGTCACAGTTTGCCTGAATGTTGCCCATAAATTCACAGCCAAAGAGCTTAGGGGAAGAAGAAGGTTTTATTCTACTTTACAAATGGCATGTTTCAGTTCTTAGTTAAGTGTGGCAGGAGAGTTCAAATCAATACCAAAAGCTAAGGGAACTGGCCACACCTTATCCACAGGATTGCTGAAAGAGGTATTGAACCTCACAGATCACACAGCAAGTTTGACAAAGTATGTTGAAGAATGCCATGGCACTAAACTAGCTTCCTTTATCTTATCCACCTGCCCATGGAATGGCTCCCACACATATCAATCATTCTCTTGCACACTTGCTTAGGGGTTCACTTAACTACTAATTCTTCACGTGTTCACAGACCTAGTCTTCAGTTGTAATGTTGGTACCTGTATGTCTAACTACAACATCATGTGAACATACTTTCTACAAAGTAGTAAAAACTACCACAAGTAGCTTAAAAGTCATCTTAGCTCAAATGCTAGACAATATGATGAGGAAAAAAATATGACCTCATAAAAATTAATTGACTATCATAAAATTATATTATTGGATAACATAGGGGTAAGTTGCTCAACTAATAATAAACATGACATCTTTTTTCAGTTTTTTTTATTTCCACTTATACAAACTTAACAGGTATACCGGTCCCCCCTCCCTCCAACCCCCTATCCCCCTGTGCCCTCTCCCCTCCCCGTTCCCTCCCCATCTCCCAGTGCGTCCCGTTCCCATCCCCAGAGCATCCTTTAATTAATAAACATGACATCTTAAGGAAAACAAACATGTGGAACAATTTTATTATGAAATGTTACTCTTACTCTATTTAAAAAATTTTGTCATTAAACCCAAACAATTTCTCCAAACCAGAGATAATAAGAGGAGAATGAAATTTCTTCCTCCCTTTCTAACTTTTCACATATATGATCTCTTGGTTTTGGTCCTTCCTGGAACATCTCCATATTCATAACAGCTTGACAAAAATGGGAAAACTTAATAATTGTAAATATTGATGAGGCCATGGAGCAGCCTGAACTGAGTGATGGGTTTCTAAATTGTGACAACTTTGGAAACTCTCTAGAATTATTCAGTCAAATTGAGGATGCACATCTGTCAGATCCAGTATTTTCTTTGGAGAATTCCTTACATACGTATAAGAATACAAACATCTAGAAACAACAACAATATAATAAAATATGCAAATGATAGAGATTTAAAGAAGCATCTGCAGAAATAAAAATAAATAACCCACAGGTACATTTACAACACAGATGAATGCAAGAAATGCACATTTAAATTAAAAAGCAAGAAAAAAGAATATGTAGTTTTATATAACATTCATAAATGAGTAATCTAACCTATATTAATGAGAGATACATGTACATTTGGCAAAACTATAAAGAAAATCAAGTGATCATTGCTGCAATAAAAGCAAATGAACTGTTATCTAGAAAAAAATATGTGTAGGACTCTAAAATTACTTATTTCTTGAACCTAAGAAAATATTTAACTATACTGTCCCTGTCTGTCTGTCTATTCCTTTCTGCTTCTCTCTATATATAGTTTTCTACTTTTCCATATATATGACACTTCTAATAATTACTAAACTATTGAGTATTATTTCTTCTTTTTAAAGCTATCAGAAAAGAGAACAATTCTCCCTCTCTCAGGATTTAATTGATAGCAAAAGATAATGAGAATCTTCATGAACACCAGGAAAAATTAGATAAAATTTAACATTTTCTAATAAACCTCTAAGTGACTATGAATTGGGAAGATAGCTTTATATGACAGAACATTCAGACAGATAATAGAAAAGGTGGAGAGTATTACTTAGCTATTACTCTACCAAAATGTATAAAAGATCCTTATAAAGAAAATGATAAAACTAATGAAACACAAGAGATTTAAACAAATGGTAAGGTACCCTGTGTTTTGGGACAGAAAGATTCAATACAGTTACACAATGAGTACTCAGAGGTACAACATAGGATGACTGATATAAGTTTAAATGATTTGCTTTCTGATCAGACTTGACATCTGTTCTAGATGGTCAAAAGGGCAGGGTGGCTCTTTATTGTAGGGAAGAATCTTCTACTGCTTGCCAAATGAACATAGTGTCAAACTATTCTGAGTATGTATGTCTATGCTCTAAACCTTGCTAAGAAAATCTTTTTTTGTAGCAGGAAGCATTAATGCAGATATGTATAACTGGTCAAAGAATTGAGAATAAATGCTTATCAAATACTCATGCTGCTGAGTGACAGTTATATTGTTCCCTCTATGGCTAGGGGGACAATGTTGAAGAGAGGGCAAAAGTATGCAAGAGTGAAGGGATGGGGAGGAATAATGTGAAAGTTTTCTAGACTTCACATGGCGTGGCACAGCAGCTGTGTTTACTTCACAGGACTTGTACAAGATCCAGCCAGTCAACATGCCAACATAGGTGGAGGAAGCTCTCATGAGATCCCATAACTTCTTGAAGCTTGAGAAACTACTGGAAGTTAATAGGTTGTTCAGTGACAGGGAGTCATTTTCTTCAATTATGTAGCCAACACCTAAGTGCCTATGTTACCCCACATACATGCTCATACAATTAATCCTTATTAAACTGTATCAGAAACACACATATGAAATTCAGAGGGTGACTTTTTGGTAAAAGTGTTCAGTGGGAATGGAATGAGGATAAGAAAAGACAATGGGAGGTGAAAATAACCAAATATATTTATTTATTTTTATTTTATTTTATTATTCATTCAATTGCATGTGTGCGCGTGTGTGCATGTATGTGTGTGTATGTATGTGTGTGTGTAGAATCACGGACGAATTCGGGAACCACCATGGACGCCTCCACCTCCTCCTTGTTTACTCTGCCCGGGGATTCACAGGCTCCGCCCTACCAGGACCAGAAACGTAGGCCGCCCCCGCTTCCGCCCAGTGTCTATACGTGGGGTCTAGGATCCGAACTCAGGACCTTCTGCCTGCAAGGCAGAGGCTTAACCCCTGAGCCACCTCTCCAGCCCCCCAAATATATTTAATACATGTATGAACTTGTTAAATAATAAACAAACAAAATACTACATCTGCTATAAATGACCTATAGAATGGATTAAAATTCAGCCAAGATCCAAATGATTTTTACCTTATGGATATTTACAAGATGATCTAAAATTTTGCAGAAGACAAAATATCTAGAATAAAAAGCAAATTGTGATGACTGACACTTCATTTTACAATATTAGGGAACAGTAAATAAGACCTTGTAGCATCAGAGAAACAACAACACCACTTTTGGGAATAACCTCCCATAATGCAGAAATTCACTACAGTGACACAGGAACAATCATGTTCTTTGCAGCACTATTTACAATAGCAAAGTCATGGAATCAACCTAAATGCCCAACAGTTGACAAATGGATAAGGGAAATGTGGTACATTTATGCAATGGAATACTACTCAGCCGTCAAAAAAGATGAATTAATGAAATTTTCTGGGAAATGGATGGAATTAGAAAAAAATTATATTGAGTGAAGTATCACAGACACAGAAAGTTAGATGCCATCTGTATTCCCTAATAAGTGAATCCTAGTTCTAAAGACACTTAATGACATATTCAAAGATAAATATCTGTAATATCCACTGTAATTGCAAAGGATTATAAACAGGAAGAAAAAGGGAAGGAGGACCTCAAAAGAAAGGAAATAGAGGAACAAGCTTCAGTGAAGAAAATAGGCCATGGTCATGTATTGCAAATAAGTAGGGAGACATCTGGTACAGTGCACTTCCCTTCCCTTCCTGGTCACTTGGGATTGAACAGGTTTGATCTCACCAATCAGGGAGAATATAGGGACCGGCAGATAGATAGTAATCATCTCCTATTATATTAAGATCTTCATTTAAATAGTCTTTTATCTTTGGTTAGGAGGTGACCATCAATACCAATCAGGATGGAGCCAAGGGAAGTGCAGGAATAACAAAACTGAAAACAACAACAAACTGTAATTCAAAACACCAAAGACCCTACATCAGTCACCTGGAACCAGATCAGTCAAATCTCTCCCTATCCTAAAGCTCAGGGAACCTTGTGGAAGACGGAGTGGCAAGATTGTAAGAGGATAAAGATGGTGAGGACCAATGATATGCAAGATACTCCACACAAGTTAGGGCTGCAGCAGCCAGGTCTGGATTTTGCCTGACCTGTACAATGGCTGACATGTTAAAGACCCCCAAAGTCTAGCACGGATCACAGGGTGGAAGGCTCCAGGCAGAAGAATCCTTAGAGGCAAGAGATTAAACAGTCATAATAAAGATTCCATGCTAAGGGGGAGCAAAGAAGGGGCCCTGGGCTATGGCACTGAGTCCTAAATCCTCACTAGGGTGGAGGACTCAGAGGGAGGATGGGTGCCTACATAAAGCAATGCTCCAGGGGATGAGAGGGAGGAAGGGGGGGACACTGGGAGAGAGGGAGGGAGGGAAGGAAGGAGGGAGGGAGGGAGGGGAAAGGAAGGGGAAGGGGGAGAGTGCAAGGAGGAAGGTGGGAGAGTGCAATGAGGGATGATGGTGGAGAATAAGAGGGAGGGAGAGGGCAGGGGTACCCATTGAGCTTGTATGATCAGGAAAAAGATAAAAGTGGGAGAAAGAAAAGAATATGCACTATTTTTAGTGGCACATAAGATTTCCTCAAGCTCAAACTAAGTGATGGGCCATTACAAAAATGTACAATTTCAGAATAGGTAGTATTTAACAATGTATTTGTACTAGCTACTTTTATCAATTGCTGTCAGAGAATACCCAAAGTCAAGCCACTTAAAGGAGAAAGAGATTTATTAAGCTTATGGTTCCAGAGAGGAAATCCAGTCTTTCATGGCCAAAGCAGCTTGGTTTGCAACAGAAGCTGGACAGACTATGTCACACCCATCCAGGTAGCTGAGAACTGCAAGACTGCAACAGCTAGAGCAGGCCTCCCGAGCAGTAGGGTGGGACCGTTCCACCTCAAGATCCACCTGCGACTACCTTCCTCCCCCAAGTCTCCACTTCACCTTCTAAAAGTGTCATGACCTTCCCAAACACATGAAACTCTGGGGGACAAATTTCAAACCATGACAATGTTTCAATCAAGAATTAAAGAAAAATAAATTCAATATATTATTCCAATCAGAAGAGAGTTATTAATATTGACCTGTTCAAAGAACAGATTACAGTAATATCATGAACAAATTATGTACCCACAAGTTAGAATACCTAGATTAAATGGGTATGTCTTCATAAAGATGTATAAGTGAAACACAAGCATGTATCTTACAGCTTATCCAATGGGCCCATGTACTTTTGTCCAGCTAGGATTTACACTGTTGATGCAAAATTGATTTAACATATGAAAAATACATAACTAGGTAATGAACCACATTAATATAAAAATAAATAACAGAAAACAGATGCTTGTTTCACGAGATAAAGACAAATAATTTGACAAAATCTAATACTGGACTCCCTTATATAATTAGAGTGCTCCACAAACTAGCAACATAAAATATTTTTTCAATCTGAAGAGGCTGTGTTTGAAACTCATGGTTAATATGATATCTACTCGTGATATATATTAAGCTCCCTTCTTTGACCTTAAATAAGGCAAAGATGTCCATTCTCGCTATTTCTATTCAAAAGAATACTAGAAGTTCCAGCTAGCGTAATTAAATGAAGGATAAGAAATTATAAACACCCAAATTAAAAAGAAAAAAGCAACTTTCTTTCTTTTCTCACCTGACATGCTCTTATCTGAAAAAAATTCAGAAGATATAATTAAACTGTTAGAAGCAATAAACAAAACTATAAAGTTGCAGAATTCAAAAATCAAATATAGCTGTATTTTATATATCAGCAATGAACTGTTTGAAAAATAATTAAGAAAGAAACCTCATTTTCAACCACATATCGTATTTTAAGTAGATGAGCATAAATTCAATTGAGGGGGTATGTCTGCATAGTGAATGAACCCTGTGAGAGGTTGACAAAAGAAACTGAAGACACAAATGAAGGGACATGCATTTATTCTTTGTTGTGGTATCTAAATAATAATGAAATACTAGATTGGATTTCATCATAATTAAAATTCTTGGGCTTCAAATTGTATCTATCTATCTATGTGTATACACACACATACACATATATATGTGTATTACTTCAAAGAGCATAAAAGGAAAATAAAATTACAACATACAGAAGGGATGAAAATTTAGCAAATCATATTTCAGATAAGTGTCTCGGTGTCTCATACACAGAGTATATAAAGAATTCTTTCAAGTCAAAATAAAAGGGCAATCCAGTTTTAAAATAGATAAAGTATTTGAATAGTTTTTCAAGTTGTACTTAAAAGGGCCAGTAGGGATGCAAAAAACAGACAATATCAGTCATAAATAAAATGTGAGTTAGAACTACAGTGAGCTATGACCTTACACTCATCAGGATGTCTAAGATAAAGGTGACAGACAAGAGCAAGTGCTGAGGAATACATGGAGATGCTGAAACTATCTGTTGCTGGCAAGATAGTTTTTGCCACTTTGGTAGGCAGCTTGATAGTTCCTTAAATTATTAGATGTCAGCACATTGTATGACAACTCCTCAATGTATTATATATTTGCCCAATTAATCAGAAATTTTATTCCCAGTTATTTCATTCCCAAGGAAATAAAAAATATATACCAGTAGAAAATCTTGTATATTAATGTTTCTAGCAGCATTATTCATTACAGTTAAAAAATAGAATCAGTCCATGTAGCTATCAACTGATAAATGAGCCAATAAAGGGAATTTTGTACATATAATAGAGTACTGATTGTGAAAAACGAATGGGTTACTTATTAATGCACACCTGGGCAAATCTTGAATGTATATGCTACCAGTCATGAACTAGTTCATCACAGATAATATCATATGTGTGTAATTTTCAGGATAGGTAAATACTTAAATAAACAGCACTGATTGATGAGCATCAGAGACTGAGCCCATGAATAAATGGAAAGGAATTTCCTGAACATTGTTTGAAATGAAGATGTTAGGTTAGATTATGGTTTCCCACTGATGTGATCGTATTATACTAAATGCTACAGAAGTATTTTTTTAATCATTGAGCTTTTTTTTATTATTATTCAATTGTGCGCATGTGCGTGTGTGTGTGTGTGTGTGTGTGTGTGTGTGTGTGTGTGTGTGTGTGTAGAACCACAGACGAATTCAGGAACCACCATGGACACCTCCACCTCCTCCTTGTTTTTCTCTGCCCTGGGATTCACAGGCTCCACCCTACCAGGACCAGAAACACAGGCCACCCCCAGTTCCGCCCGGAGTCTATACGTGGGATCTAGGATCCAAACTCAGAACCTTCTGCCTGCAAGGCAGAGGCTTAACCCCTGAGCCACCTCTCCAGCCCCTGGAAGTATTTTTTTGATTTGTTATATATAAATATATATTATTATATACTAATTATATAATATATTGAGAAGACCAGCATACCGAAAATTGTATTTTGAGACCCTGAAGATGTGAGAGTTGCTCTGAAAAACTTTTTCACTACCCTTAGTTTTCAACTGGCTGTATTTCTAAAGAAATAAATTATTTAATTAAAAAAATAAAATAAAAGCCAAAAATATAACACCCCATGTGCTGAATTTGCTCACTTCTTTCTATCTCTGTTTCTCACACTCTAGTCTAAGTTACTCTTCTTCTATCTTCTCTTACCCGGACCACAGTCAAAGCTTATAAATAGAATCTGTCCCTTGGATTTCTGCTTCTATAACACTTGCTCCACAAGCAGCCAAAATGAACTTTCAGCTCAAAATCAAGTCATCCTCACTTTCTCCAGTGTTGCTCTCTGCACATAGAGTAAATCCACTCACCTCAGCCTATAGAACTAACACCACATCCCTAGCGCCAGTGTCAAATGAAATCATTGAATATTTTTCCTCCTCCTTCTGTTCATATCTTTTCTTTTCTTCTTCTGCTTCCTGTTCTCTTCCTCCTCTTCATCTTCTCCTTCTTAATTCTTTTCATCTTGTCCTTCTTTCTCCTCTCTTCCACCCCTCCTCCTTCTCTTCCTTCTTTTCCCAGGACAAATATTTTGTCATAATATTGCTTTGTTTTGTAATATCATTCAAATATTATTCAAAAGTATTGTCATTTGTTACTTTTGTTTCTAATTTAAGATCTATTTTTATTTATGAACTTTTGTGGATTTCTTGCTATGGTTTAAATGTGATAACACAGAAAGTTTAAAACTTTGCAGAACCTGCTAACAGTATATGCTAGTTGTTATTCTTGCTTACTTTAGATTCCTTTGGTAAAACTTGGCACTTTGTACATAGTCAAAAAACATCTTTGAAATTTCTCTTTTTCTGTTTAGTCAGGTTTTGTGATTCTGGGGGCAGTTTAGTGCTTGTGACTCGATCCACTCTTTAAGCCACAATTGACTGTGGTGTTTACTATCTTTACAGAGATCACAGGGATGCTACTGCCTCCCTCCCTCCTTCCTTCGTATTCTCTTACCAAGTATGTTCTTTTCTGAGGGTCGAGAAGGAGCCTTTTCCACTTCATCCATTCTCACCTGTTATCCTTCTTTCAGAAACTCTACTGTCCTCAGAAATAAGGACTTAAGTTAACAGATTTGAGTCTGGGATGGACTAAAGCACTTGCCTAGCATCTCTAAGTCTTTGTGTTCCAGCTCTAGCATTGCAAAGAAATAAAATAAACTTAATAGCTATTAGGAGAACAGCATTAACAATAAGTCATTCTGAACACATAGAACACACTGTGCAGAAAAAGACAAACGACCAAAGGAAAGAGTAACTAATTAGCATCCATGGAGCAGGTTGACAGGCACACCAAGACTAGGTTGTGAATTGCCAGCAAGGACAAGACGAAAGGAGTGATTAAATGAACTGAATAACCCAGGTCAGAAAAAAAATGATATTTTAAACATTCATTAAACATACAGTTAACCTTATTAACCAAGTCTGTTATACATGTACATTGTCAATACTGGTGTGTCCAATGTAGAAATAGTTCGACCATTAAGCAAAAACCCTTTAATCTTTTTGGAAAACAAATTAAATTTTCAACGTTTTAGAAAGTAAAACAGATTGTAAGTATTGAGTTTAATGAATGCATTAAGCATTTCTACTCTGAAAATGTTTATATGCTGTCTCTAGAATATAAAAGTGCCTTTCTGGAAATAAATTACAAATTAAAGAAATAGGTCTGACTTCTCTATTTTTCCCTATCAGGTAAGAAGTATATAGCATATATATTTATACATACTTTTCATATTGTCTTCTGGCACTTTTTCCCTTGGATAGCCATCTTGAACTTTGTCCCTGTCATGAATAAGTAAACAACTTGTGTGGCTTAGGCAGTTCCTGAAACTCACAAGCATTGGGGGAGGGACTTCCTCCAAAATAAAAGCAACAGCTGTGGGGGTAGATGATCCTGCTAGCCACACAGATAAAAGATGGAAGAAGAAGCTAAGGTGTTTAAGGCAGTCTAAAGGAGGCCTCTACGCAGTGAAGTCTAGAAGATACTGCTGACAGCCAGGCAGTCTGAAAGAGAACAACAAACAAGACTCCCAAGCTCTGGAAGAGAATGATGAGCAGGCCAGGCAAGAAGTTGGAGGGAGAGTCAGAGAATAATCCAGTCCAGTGTTCTCTGTTGGAAGTAAACCCTGGAGCAGTCCAGCAGCCTGGGAAAGACTCTCCTAACATGGATTCTCCTTCAGCAAGTCTCACCAATATTGGTGAGTATTGTGGTGATGTAGCTGCCTTTGAATTGTCCCTGCTCCTGTCAGTAACTCTCCCGTCTCCTATAAATAATCATAATAAACTCATTGCTTTATCAAGTTGGACCTTGGTATAATTGTTACTTTGGTCTGTTGTTGAACTCCTTCCTATCTGGGATAGAAAGACAGTTGTGTTTGTCTCCCCAGGAAAGGAGTTCACACACACACACACACACACACACACACACACACACACACACACACAACTTTTCATAGACAGTAGTTTGTCTTTTGTATGCACATGTATGAAAGACACAATGACAAACAAGACAGAGCACCTAATGACCCTTCAGGAAAATGGCTGGCTGTTTCCAGATGTGGTGCTTACCTAGCTGGCATTATCACTTCTTGATGGTGCCATATTGTGCCAGAAAAGGGTAAAAATAATAATGAGGGAGTTATTCCATATTTGTCTAGGGTGAATGATGAATCATATTAAACAGAAAACCTTCATGTATCAGGTAGAAAGCAACTCAATTTATTTTATCATGTCATTAAATCCTCCAAATGAAAGTCTTATTTGCCTCAAACACCAGCTTATTTAGAGTTAAGTTTAAATTCCTTTTATTCTCTATGAAATGGATAAAGAAAAGTCATGATGGCCTTATAGAAACTTTACTTTAATCAATTAATGAATTTAAAAATAGAGCATGGGGAACTGAGAAGACTACTCAGTTGGTTAAGTTTGTACAAGTATAATGACCTGAATTTGGATCTCTGGCACCCATATAGAAGTTGGGCATGGTGGTGCGCACCTGTAACTCCAGCACTGGATGTTGAGGGGCATGGGCAAACAAATGTGTACTGCTGGAGTTCATTGACCAATTCACTGAGCCAAATACATCAGCTCCAGGCTCAGCAAGAGACTTCAAAACAAAACCAAAAAAAAGGTGGAGAGCAACTGAGGAAGACAGCTAGTACCAACTTCGGGCCTCCACACCCTCATGCATACACGTGTGCATATACACCTGAACATGCATATGCATATACACCTGCATGCACATGTATACATATACAAGACTTACACATGATAACAGAAATTGTGGTTATGAAACCTTTTTTCTCTACCTTTTCTCTACCATCCATAATGTAATTGCTTCATTCATGAAGTAACAGCAGTAAGGAGGAATCCCATACAGTAAAAATATAGTATATTATATTAATTTCACTGTTGTTATAAACTTGCACTCCCATACAACTTTTACTATAGTGGCAGAAGTAGTATGAAGATTTGTAACCAACAAGCTGTAGAAGCAACATTAAGCTTTTCTATTTGTCTGGTTCCATCACTGAGGTGAGTAAAGAATTTTGTCTGGGCGTTGTCATAATTCTTTCTGTTTTAAATTTTTTTAATTTTATTATTATTATTATTATTTATTCAATTGTGTGTGTGCGCACATGTGTGTATGTATGTGTGTGTGTGTAGAACCACAGGCGAATTCGGAAACCACCATGGACCGCCTCCACCTCCTTGTTTACTCTGGCCCGGGATTCACAGGCTCTGCCATACCAAGACCAGAAGCGCACCCCTCCCCCGCTTCCGCCCCGCCCAGCGTCTATATGTGGGGTCTAGGATCCGAACTCAGGACTTCCACCTACAAGGCAGAGGCTTAACCCTTGATCCACCTCTCCAGCCGCTCTGTTTTTAATTCTTAACCAAAAGAACTTTCTGATTCTAAATTATAGTTTCTTGAAAGGAATAAATAAAGTAAGTCTATACAAATAATTAAACAAATGTATATGAACTTGCAGATGCT
This sequence comes from Typhlomys cinereus, assembly GCA_023101885.1. Classification (NCBI taxonomy): domain Eukaryota; kingdom Metazoa; phylum Chordata; class Mammalia; order Rodentia; family Platacanthomyidae; genus Typhlomys; species Typhlomys cinereus. The sequence goes on from JALPQD010000026.1 coordinate 6,409,123, forward strand.
ACAATTTATATATGTACAAACATTTTATAATCATCTATATATCAATTAAAAACTTTGTGATAGCATTAAATGTTTAGCATAGTGAACATAGTTTTAATGCTTACACCCCCCCTTTTCTCCTTATTTTTGAAGTTGAACTTTGTTTATATGAAAATGTTTATAAAAAGCTCTGGAGAGTAAGCCTTCCTCTTTGTTAATCGTTATAGGTTTATTTGGATTCCCTGTAACTCGCAGAGGTACTGGCTCTTTGAATTCCATTCTACAAAAAAAGGTAATTTTCCAACTTTGAACACAGGTAATTTTCTACTAATTCATACCCAAATCAATTGGGAACCACAAAAAAGAAAAATCAAATTAATGCAAAGCAAAGAAAGATGTAATTGAGATTTCATTTAAGTGGGATCCCTGGCTTTTAACTTTGTTTCATTACAATACTTTGTTTCAAACAAGGAATGAGAAGAATATAGGTCCTGTGATAAAATAAACTTCTACTGTTAAGCTATAGGGTCATGATATTAAACTGCTATATAAACACTTACCATTACACCTATAGATTGGAACATCTCTCAATGCTCCACGAAGAAGCTTCCTTTCATAATGGAAGGTGTTCAGTACAGAGCATAGCTGGCCAAAATGCAGAGAAGAAGTGACTTGTGTGCTGCTCGATCCTAAATAAGATATTTAAATTTCCCCAGCCCCAATTCTAAAGCTCAAGGAATAGAACAGAAGAGAGAGTGGTAGGAATATAAGTGACTGAGGGTGGAAAGGGTTACAGCCAGATAGTGACTTCTAGACATAACAGGTCTGTTGCACCCATGAACTCATTATAGCTGTATCTACTTACACAAATCATAAATGAGATATGGCCAGTTGACAGTTCACCATTGACTCTCAAGAGGCATCACTCTTCCCCCAAAAGATTATTTAGTGTTAATGCCGGATGTAGGTGGAGAGTTACTTACCTCAATGCTATATACACTTACATTAGGTCTGTGCCCCAGCAAGTGCTCAGACACGCACAGCAGTACAGGAAGAATTACACATGAAAATCAGTGGGACAACCAAACAAAAAAGACATGAAAGCAGGAAGGATAATGGTTGAGAAAGTTTCCACTGAGATGATGGAAGATGGAATTGTAGTATATGAGGCTAAGATGACTTAAATTCATTCTATTCATGAATGAAACCTTCGAAGAATTAAAAAAGAGTTTCCCCCCTACACTTACCAGTAAAAAGGTTACAATGGATTTCTTTGCAAACCAATATCATATCAGCACCAACAGGATTGTTGAACACTACAAACCTTCTATATTCCCCTATTATTTAAGTAGGACTGTACTTTTAAACTTAATTTTAAGCATGATTCTTCTGCACATTTCACTGCTACTCATTTACCAAATGAAGTTTTTAAAACATAAGCCTCTAAGTAAATGCTATAGCAAATCAGGTCAAACCTTCAATTGTATTAGAAAATATTTTGTTGTTGTCTTTTTTAATCTATTATGCTAGAAATCTAGATTTTTGGGGCACATAAAGGCAAAAACTTCAGATTTAGGGGATTTTCTCATTTTAATTTGATATTTGGGATCTAATAGATGACAAGAAAAATAGATAAATAGATTTGCCTAGAAATTAAAAAGGTTTTATTAATAAGAACTTTTCTATATGATAATTTCATCTGATTTTACACTCCTCCTCATCTGATATGAAAGGAGGTTGTTCCTATGTACTCAGTGCCAGAAACCAGATGTGATGAATGATGTAGGGTTCAGATGGATGGAAAGCAAGTGAAAAAAGCACAAAGCAATCTGTGAAGCACAATCTTATGAACGGTGCAACCTGGAGGATGTTCACAAGCCACCGCAGTTCCTCCCCTTTGTTCAACACACAGGTGTCTTTAGAAGTTTTCAATCCGAAGACCATGGCAGGGAGGTTCGGCAAGAGTAGAGACAAGCCCACAGTAGAGCTAAGTGTCAGGAGAGGACTCCCCTGCTACTTACAGCCCTTTCAGAACAACAGAGAAGATGTCCATAGCCGACTGTGGCCAGTGAAATGAGCCAGCATAACCCAGCAGAGATAACCTAGCAGAGGCAATGTCCACACTGTGCTCTATGTGCTCCCAGTACTATGTGCTCCTTTAACAACTTCCCTGTGGCTTTGTAAAGAAGCAGCTCATTCTCCCACCAAAAAACTATTCCATAAACTATTAAGCTTTAATATTCAATTTATAAGGTATCTGTGGAGCTAAATGTGGCTGCAAACAATTTAATAATTAATTTCAGTAGCATTTCATGTCAAGTGCTTATCCCTGAATTCAAAGAAGTAATTTTAATTCCAAATTGGTGAGATTAGCTATTAATATGGTCACTGTTATTATCTAATCACTGTGCTGAAAAGTGTGCGGAGACATATTTAAAGGGGCAATGGCAATGAGTTTTATAATTTATCATTCTTGAAGTCACAGATAATTGCACACTAATTATAGAATAACTAAAGTTGGGAAAGTCTTGCACAACTTTTACCTACAATTGTCCTGATCACTATTAACACCAACAAGGATCAATGGAATATAGATAGTCCTTGAAATATGTCAATTCCCTAAGAGACTTCTGGAACGCTTTCAGATGGAGAAAGGGAGGTGCACACTAAGAGAAGCAAGAGGTATGAAGACCCACAGTCTTTGTTTCAAAACTTCACCTTCACAATATTTATATTAATAAAATTTCAAACTATCCAAGACTCAGCTTCCTCATTTCAAAACATCAACTCCATCACAGTATGATGTTTTGTGAAGAATGTGATCATTTATGCAAACATGTTTAACACTTAGGTGGGTGTTGTGTGATGGTTGTTTCAATATATAACTAAGACACTTCAAATAGGATTTGCCACCTTATTCTGGGTAGGTCATTTGGGGAACTGTTCTACCTCTTAAATAGCTTAGTAGGAAACTATGACATGAGTTGAGCATGTGAACACAATGCTCTGCAATCCTAGCATTTGGGAGCTAGAACTACAAGGTCTTGGCTATTCAGTAAGATCCTGTAACAACAAAAAAAAAGAGTCCCCCCCAAAAAAAAAGAACAAAAAGAGAAAGGAAAAGAAATAATAAAGAGGAGGAAGGGAAGAAAGAAAAGGAAGGGGAGGGGAGGAAAGAAGGAAAGGGAAGAAAGGAATGGGAGGGAAGAAGGGGAAAGGAAAAAAACACAAGTAGAGAAAAAGGAAAAGGAAGGGAAGAAATGAAGAGAAGAAGGATACAGGGGAAGAATGGAAGGAAAGGGAAGCAGGGAACACAAGGGAAGAAGGATGAGAAGGGAAAGTAGAAACACAACTTAGGAGCTGGTACAAGAGTGACAGAACACTAATGTGAAAAACACACAAAAAATGTTTAATCTGTTTGCAATTGAAAGAGAGAAATAAAAATACAAGCCCCAAATGTTAGGATTATACATAAATATTTAATTTTCTAGACCACATTTGAAAAGTGACAAAGTGTCAATTATTCTAATAGTATTTAATCCACATATATACAAATTATTATTATCACATAATATAGGTGCAACATTATGAATTTGATATTCTGCCTTCCTTTTCTTCTGACAGAATTCCTGACTATGGACATTGTATGTGGCACCTTCTGCGACTTCAAGTCAGAGGACCCAGTTGTCAGTAGTCACTGTAGGCGGTTGTATTACAAAATGCAGATCCATGCAACATCTGGACAAGTGAGCTCAGTTTGTCAACCTCCATAGTCTAGCAGAATGCACGACAAATTGCAAATGAAATTTCCAAGAAAACAATATCTACCCCATCAAGATGCCTTAAAAGAAACACTCTGTTGAATCATGACTTACTTTTCAAAGTAAAATGTAATTACAAATGTTTTGAATCCATCTTTAATGTTTCTTCAAAAGACTTTGAATAAATATAGATACTTTCATCTAACAAGGTTGATTTTTCTCCTGTAAGAGTTTAAATAAAAGAAATGTCAAAATACTCTAATCTTTTCCCCCAGTGATGCTTTAATGTTAAAAATATTTCCCTACGATTTCCTACATGTCATGAGGGGAGAAGAAAAAAAATGATATGCGACTGAAACTTTACAACCAGCCATAGGAGCTACAGTCTCTCAAACTCCAAGAAGCAATAGAACAGGCAAATGGTGGCTACTTTCATAGTTCAAGCAACATTTACCTATGGTAACAAGAACTTGTGTCAAAGCAAAGAATAGCCACAGAAATTTAAAAACATAGGAGGAATGGGAGATGGATCCCTTTAAGGTCCGGTTGAATCTGCAGCAACTTGCATCCAATCTATGTCCCAGATACACTTTATTTACTAATGCCTACTTTCACTTTAGCTTTGGTTTTAGATTTTAATTTTGGTGTCTATGGAAATTAATTTAAAGTTAAACCAAAAATGAAGAAATTCCTAATAAGAAAAAATATACATAATAACCATTTCCCTGTTTTCCTAATGTCCTTGTGACAAAGACACCAGACAAAGGCAGAAAAATTATGCCTCAACTCAAAAACAGATGTGCATAGTATGTATGTAACTTATTTAAAAATAGAAGTTTCACATTATCTCACAAAATTTTACCATACTAATATATATATTTTATTGTTTGCAAAGAAGATGTACAATATATATCTCCTAAAAATGAATATTTCGGTTGCAGAACTAGAGATGACAGTATGCAGTGGAAACTAGTTTGGAGTAGTTGATTTATTTTGGGATACCCAGTATAGTAGTTTATAAAGAAATTGATAAGGTAGATTTTTCCAATGGCAATAGAAATTCTAATCAGGAGACTTAAAAAAAAAAAGAGGTTCAAATCAGCAGCAATTATCATATCTTTGGGGATACAATGCTAGCCAGGAGTCAAGAACAGGCAGGGATGTCCCTACTACTAATGTAGATGGCTACAAGCATTAGGTAGTATGTTGAGACCTGGATCCAAGATGGAACACTGAGCACAGAATAGAACGGAAAATACAGACAACCAATGAGTTTGAAATCTACACATAAATTGTGGGTCAGTATAGCAAGAGAAAAGGAAGCATCAACAATGAGTATATGAATAGATTAAAGCACTTGACTCAACCTATGCAATATGGGGCCAAGAACATCAGCACTTCCAGATCTCCACTAGATAAAACTTACACCTGTGTGCAAGGTTTCCCAGTATCTGTCTTCTTTGCCTGAGGGATGAAATCTCTTCTTTTGAGAAGATGATGAACTAATATGTACATAAGTACAAATCTTTTCTTTTTGTGGGGATGGGTGGTTGAGGCCTCTTTCCTGGGACGTAAGAGACTCACAATTGTGGAAAAAGGAATGCATCATACCTACAGTTGGATTATATGTATGAATAGTGTCCAACTTACAAGCCCTTTTTTATATATGAATCTTTAAGATGAAATTTTATTATTTTCCACATTTTTTAATTTATTTCTTCCACTCATACAAAGTTGATAAGTACCCCATTCCCCCCTCCCTTCACTCCTCCCTGGATCCCCGTTCTCCCTCCTCCCTTTTCCCTTTCCTTTCCCCCTCCCTCCCTTTCTCCCAGGGCTCCCTCCTCCCCGTTTCCTAGAACATCCTTTAGTGTGCATGTCAAACTTAAAATCAAGCCAATGGTCTTAACCTTTTGAGAGAGGTAATGTCAATAACCTATAGAAAAAAATATGAGTTTTGTTATTTTATTTGGCAATTAGATTCCCTTTTTATTAATTAACTTTTTATGCTCTGAAAGTTAGGCACACATATGTAATGTATTTTAACCATTTGTCACTTCCTAATTTCTTGTTTTATCTCTCTCATTATACTGCTGAAAACTGCCTTCTTCCCAATAAGTCCTGCTCTTGTTTTCATGGTGTGTGTGTGTGTGTGTGTGTGTGTGTGTGTGTGTGTGTGTGTGTGTGTAACTGAGTTTAAGATTGCATTTGTGGGAGGTTATTTATGAGATCATGGACAACTTATGGTAATACTTGCTATGTCACTGAAGACAGTGGATGCTCTTTCCATAACCTGCATTGGCTGTCAATAGTCCCTTGGGGAGGGTGAGGCCTGGTGAGTCCCTTCTCCTTCCATGCTGAAATTAACAGCCCAATCTTGTGCAGGTCTTCTACAGGTAATCACAGTTGTGGGAAGTCATGGATGCCACATCCTTGGAACACCCAAAAGACAGTTTGGCAGAACTCATTACAAACTTGAGTCTTAAATTCTTTCTTCTCCCACTTCTGCAGCAATGTTTCCTGAGTCTTGTGCATACAGGAAATATAGACATATCATATGGATTATGACACTGCAAGTCATCAACATTTTAAAATAAAATCATGAATTATTTCAAATAATGTTTTTTTCATAAACAGAAACCAAATGAAACAAATGGTCAAACTCTTTTAATTGCATTTGAAAATTCTTTGGAAGATGATTGTGACAACATAATAAATTCTAATACATTAAATTACTGCTATGCATAACTTGAGGTATAAAAATGTAAGGATACACAGTAATCTGAGGCAATAATATTCCACATTGAATAAATTCAAATCAAATCTTTCATGAGATGCCCATGTATTATTTATAAGAGTAATTTCATCTGGTGATCTTGATCAATTCATAAATAATGAGGTGGAACCCCAAATGGAATTTTGGTTTATTGAAATGTGTGATTTCATATTTTTTCCTTTCCTTCTACACAAAAGTTAAAACCTGACATTTGATCTACATTCAATACAGTAAGTTCATATATTTGGCCAAAAGAGCTATAAGTAGTGTAGGCTCTAATTTTAAAAGTATGGAAATTCAGTAAAAATAAAGGAAATTCCTATTCTTTTAAAAATTTATGTATATTTTATATAGCATATGTATAGCTATGGAATTACATATAAAATTAGGAATATATGTGTATGTTTCTGGATGGTGTATGTTCATGTATGAATACTTAAAAGTGAAAGACTGATAAATTGTTGACTAAGAATGGTGCCCTTAAACAGTTTTCTCTGTAATGTAGCTAAAGTTACAAATTACTCATATGCTGAAAGTGAAAGGCCTTTGGGCCTTAGGCACTGGCTGATTGGCTATTAAGCTGGGGTTATTAACGACTTCTGCTGAGCATCACTCCTGCGACTTTTTTCAGTGCTTACCATTACCATCCTCATACTGAAATATGGAAGGATTTTTTCAAGATTTCTATTTTAAAATATGTTTAAGTGCTCATAGAAATTGCAGAAAAATATAGAACAGAAAACTAAAATGATCCTACAGTAATTCAGTAACTGATTTTGACTGTATTTATTACATTCAAGAATTTTCCTGATGGGTATTGGATGTCTTTCTCTGGCCAGAGATAAAAGCTGTTAAAATTGTGTCTTATTATAAGAGTACATTCAAAGGTAGATGGAATAAAAGTAGGAGAATGTGGTGGGGGGGTTAGTCTCCCATTTGCACAATGATTACTTTCTATCTGCCAGACTACAGGATGGAGCAAAGGGCATTGCAGGAGCAGCAAAACTGAAAAAAAAATCAACAAACCATAATTCAGAACATCAGAGACTCTATATCAACCACCTGGAACTAGGCCAGCCTAATCTCTCCCCATCCTGAAACTCAGGGAAATTTGTGGAAGAGGGGGCGGTAAGATTGTAAGAGCACAAGGGTGGGGAATAATGATATGCAAGATACTCCACAAAAGTTAGGACTGAAACAATCATAATAGGACTTTGCATGATCTGTGCAATTGACCAACACATTATTGACTCCTCAAAGTCTAGCATGGACTAAAGGCACTAGGATCCTTAGAAGGTAGGGATTAACAGCCACAGTAGTGTTCCTATACTTATGGGGAACACAAGAAAGAGTTCTAGGAAATGCCACTGAGTCCTTACACATCATCAGAAAGGAGAACCAGAGGAAAGTTTAGCATACACATTAAAGGACCCTCCAGGGATAGGGGGGAGGAGGCACTGGGAGATAGGGAGGGAGGGGGAGGAAAAGAAGGGGAAAAGGGGGAGGGAACTAGGGGAGTCCAGGGAGGAGTGGAGGGAGGGAGGGGACTGTTGTACTTATTAAGTTTGTATGAGCAGAAATAAATAAATAATTAATTAAAAAACAAAAAAAAGAATTTTCTCTGTAGCAATGAATGTACACATATTTGTGTGTGAGCATGAGTGCATGTGTGTGTGAACATATGAATATTTGATCGTGTGTAAGTACATTCATATGTGTGCAACCATGCATGCATGAGAGTTCATGCACTTGTGCATGTGTGGATGCATGTGTGTGTCCATGTACATTTGTGAGCATATGCATGTGTGTACACACATGTGCATGTGACTGTGATTTTGTGACAACATGTGCATGATTGGATGAGCATGTTTGTGTGTGTGTAAGTGTGCATGTGTGTGTGAGTGTATTTGGAGCATCCTGTGTGTGCAGATATTCATTCATGTGAGTGTGCACATGTATGTGCAGACGCAAATGTATAAGAGACAGTTTATGGATGTATATGAACATGTGTATACAAGGATGTACATGTATGTGAGCATATGTGTTTACATGTGCGAGTACATGTGTTTATGTGTGTGCACGTGCATGCACACTGTGGCAGAAAGTCTGCAGCAAAGGCCCAAGAAGGGAAGTTTGTGCTGTGGAGTTAAAGCCTGGTTTGTCATTGAGAAGTAAAGATGTGGAACAAAAGCCCTTTGGAACTGAGATGATTTCAACGAGAGGCTCACCTGTTGGACTTGGAGCTACAAGATTTGGAGTTTGTCCTGCTGGTTTTCAGTCTTGTTATGGACTGATGTTTCCTGGATATGCCCCCATTCCTTCCTTTTGGAATGGGAATGTTTATTCTGTGCCATTGTATGTTGAAAGTATGTAACTTGTCTTTTGATTTTACAAAAGGCTTTGGACTTTGGACATTTGGACTGTGTTGGGACTACTGATATAGTCTATGAAGACTTCTAAAGTTGGACTGACTATGGTTTGCATAATGAGATGACAATAAGCCTGTAAGGGCCAGGGGTGGTGTGTCATGGTTTGAAATGTGTCCCTCAGTCTCATGTGTTTAGCAAGCTCATGGCACCTTGAGAGGTGGAGCCTTGCTGGAAGAAGGCACTCACAAGGGGTGGGCCTTAAGGTGGATTAGTCCCACCATATCTCCAGGAGAAGTGGGTCTTTGCTGCAAGTAGTCTGCAGCTCTCAGCTTTCAAGATATCTGCGGTGACTTAGCCTCCTTCGGCTTTGGCCAGCCAGCCATGCCGCCTCCATTATGAGAAACCATACCTTCCCTCTGGAACTGTAAGCTGAATAAATCTCCTTTTCTCCCTTAAGTTGCTTGACTTTGGGTGCTCTCTCACAGCAATAGTAAAGAGTAACTGTTACACACACAGAGCAGGATTAATATAGCACTTCAATGCAAGTTCTGAGGTTATGTTAGATTTGCAACAGTAGCTCTATCACTTAGTAGTATATGATCTTGAATAAATTATCTAATGTCTCTATGCCCAAATCTTCTAAGTGCAATGGATGACAAACAACAATAGGCTCTGAGACATGTGAGAATGGCATGGATGGAGAAGGACAAACACAGGCTCCCTGCGGAATCAAGTCACGGTAGGCAATCGGGTTCTAATTGCCAGGAGGCACCTACTGGCTGAATCTTCCTGGGGAAAAGAAACTCCTTCCAACCAACACCTGAAGGTGCTGTCTCTGCCTGGGCAGCGCATTCTGTTCTTTGTGGTTTCCACCAGGACCCAACTTCAAGGCCTTCAGAATGTTCAGTGCAAAAAATGCTTTCTCCCTTTAGGTGCGAATGAGCATAAATGAAGGAAGTGATATTTTAAAGTTGTCATGCTGAGCATCTATGCCAAAAGTGGCAAAAAAAAAAAAAAAACCCTTTAGCACAATTTATTCTACCTCCTGACTTTTGGGTCAATAACACAATGTCCTAATTTTTGATTGCATGATAAAAATAAATCCAATTACTCAAAATATCCTTTATCCCACACATAATTCACCCCTACATAAAAAGTAATAAAATGCTGATCATTTAACCATTTAAAGCCATAATACAGAAAGAGCATTTTTTTAATTAGAGACTCAATACAAAGAGGATTTTATTGTGTGTATACATGCATTTGTGTGTGTGCATGTGTGAGAGAGAGAGAGAGAACATGTGCACAAAAGGGCATTTGAGTGTGTGTGTCTGTGGAGGCCCAAGGGTGATATTGGGAATCATGCCAGATTTTTATTGCTTTGCTCTGGGTTCCAGGCTCTGCCTTTCAAAGCTGGAATTGAAGTTCACAACCATTTCTATGAGGCATTTTTAATGTGGGATCTGAAGATCCAAACTTAGGATCCTTTTGCTTGCAAAGCAAAGGTTTTAACACGAGTCACCTCACCACTAGTTGTGATTTACAGAAAGCACTGGGGTAAAACAAGAAAATTTTGCCTTTTTATTTTGATGCTTCCCCCCAATTTCAATCCTTAATCCATCAGTAATATTAATAATAGCTTTATTACATATAGCCTGTCACTACCACACAGATTTCTTTCCCTAAAAGTCAAAAATAATATTCTGTAGATACAGATTGCACCCATAACATAGGTGTACTGCAACTGAAAGGTCTAAATACTGCTTCTGTGAGCAGAGATGGACATTGACTGATGCTGATGTTTCCTACCTCAGGGGCTAAGAGTGGTTTGACGGGATCCTAAGAAGACTAGTTGATTTTAAGAGACTGTGCGACTACCTGAATATTAAAACCAAATTCCCATTCCCCCTCTTCTGCCTGTACTTCTTGCAATGATTAAAAATAACCAGCATTTCTGAATATGTGTCAGTCAATGCTCTGTGCAAACACTGTAGATGCGAGGCCTGAAAATGCTTTTAGACCGTCAAGAGTCAGATCACTGTAAGGCATGCAATAAATTAAGCCCCAAATATAAACCCCAGGTTGATGTGTTTGAACTCCTCAGCAAACACTCTTCATGCATATTTAATTGTCCCATTGAGACCGTTGCTGCTTGGAGTGGTTCCAGGCATTATTTCCATTCCATTAGGAAGCTTGCAGGGTGTCTACTCCTTAACCCAAAATGATTGATTCTATAAATGCCTGCCCACTTGCTGACCTGAACTCTAATTTAGTTTGTGCGTAGATTAAAATGAAAGAGTGGGTTTTCGTAAAAAAATATATTTCTGTCATTTAAATTCCTTGTAACAGGATAAGATAGCACATCTAAATGATGATGCTAAATGCTCCATTTGAATCAGCTTAAAAAAAAAAAACATGGTATGGCACAAATTAAGTTATAAGGCTGAAAAAAATAGATTTCTTCAATGCAAAAGAAAAACCAGACAGTATTATTTAAAGGGAGCATAAACACTGTCAGATATATTAATTTCTTATTCTGACAGCTTCCAGCTCTTGTTGCAAATATATTTCATGATAAGAGAACATATAAATTTCTTGTATTCTATTATGGAAAGCTGAAAACCAAGAATGACTTATTTTTCAGTTCTGTTTGGGAGGTGGTGTTGCTTGAATGAGAAATATCCCCCATAGGCTCATGTGTTTGAAGACTCAGCTCCTAGCTAATGGCCTTGTTTTAAAGGTTGTGGGATCTTTAAGAGGTCAAGCTTTGCTAGAGGAAGTGGGTCGCTGTGGACAGGTTGTGTATGAGGTTTCATAGTCCTGCCCCACTTTCTGCCATGTGACTGACCAGCTCATATTCCTGTTGCCACATCTTCCCTACCATTATGAGCTATAACTCCTTGAACACCCTCCCTTCATAAGTAGTTTCTTATGGAGATATAGGAAAGATAGTAAATATTTTATAGGGTCTTTCATAAATGATGAGCCATGCATGTATTAATATATTTCAAGGCAAAGCTTCTGTCATCAGAGTTCAGTGATCAGTTATTAGAGTTCAGTGAAGTAAATTAGTTAAAGTTATATTACATAGAGTTACATATTTTGACTGGTCTTGAGAAACTGAGCTTATAATTGTAACATATATTTCATTCTTTCTCTGTGACCCATGATGAAATTAAAATTCTAACAAATATAGCAGAGATAGTAAATGTTTCATAGGGTCTTTCATTAATGATGAACCATGTGTTAATATATTGCAAGGTAAAACTTCTGTCAGAGTTCAGTGATCTGTTATTAGAGTTTCAGTAAGGTAAATTAGTTAAAGTTATGTTACACATAGTTACATATTTTGACTGGTCTTGAGAAACTGAGCTTATAATTGTAGCATCTATTACACTCTCTGTGAAACATGATGAAAATAAATTCATAAACTAGCCTAATTATGGTGACTAAAATCAGTTTCTATGCATATAACAGTTTTAATGCAGTACATATGAAACTATATGAATGCTTTGCAAATCCTATAGTTAGCCATTCCCTTCTAAAAGTACAAGATCATTTTGGGTTATAGACATCTATATTCTGATAACACTTGTTTTGCTGAATGCTCAAAGTGCTCTTTAGTTCTCTTACTATACAAGTAAGTGTTCTCAGAAATGGTTTCTTAGCTGCCACGGAAATTATTTTACTTAAGTGAGCAAATATATAAAGAAATAAATGACTTATCTTATTATAATTATAATAAGTAAGATAATAAGTAACCATTTTGCAAATGGGTGATTGACCCCTCCCTCACTGTGGTTTCCTACTTTTATTACATCTACCTTTGAAAATACTCTTATAAGAAGACTCTAGTTTAACAGCTTTTTATCTCTGGCCAGGAGGTGACATCCAATACCCATCAGGATGGAGTGAAGGGCATTGCAGGAGCAGCAAAACCGCAAAAGAAAATCAACAAACCATAATCCAGAACTTCAGAGACTCTACATCAACCACCTAGAACTAGGCCAGCCTAATCTCTCCCCATCCTGAAGCTCTGGGAAATTTGCGGAAGAGGGGGCGCTAAGAGTGTAAGAGCACAAGGACGGAAGGAGCAATGATATGCAAGATACTCCACACAAGTTAGGGCCGAAGCAATCATAATTGGACTTTACATGCCCTGCGCAATGTCCAACACACTATTGACCCCACAAAGTCTAGCATTTGCTAAAAGCACCAAGATCCTTGGAGGCAAGGGATTGACAGCCAAAATAGTGTTCCTATGCTTAAGGGGAACAAAAGAAAGGTTCAGGGAAATGCCACTGGGTCCTTGTACGTCATAGAGGAGTACCCAGAGGAGAGTTTGGCATGCACATTAATGGATTCTCCGGGGACTGGGGGAGGGGAGGCACTGGGGGTGGGGAGGGAGGGGTGAGGGGAGGATGAGCAGAGGGGTCGGGGGGGGGGGAGGAGGGAGGGATGGAACCGGTGTACCTATTAGGTTTGTATGAGCGGAGATAATAAAAATGTTAAAAAAAAAGAAATAAATGACAAAGTCATGCTTTTTTATTTGCAGATGACATGATCTGCTATATAGAATACTCCAAAGACTCCACTGAAAGTCCTGATAAGAAATGTATTCAGCCCAAACTCAGGACATTAAATTAACATATACATTTCAGTAATGTTTATGAACTTAACTGAAAAAAACGAAGAAAAACTTTCCATTTATGACATCAAAACTTAGAATATTAGTAGTAAGCCTAATCAAACAAGCCAAAGTCTTCATACTGAAAGCACTGATGAAATTGACAAAGACAAAAGTATATCCCATGTTCAGAGATTAAAACACTTAACAATCATCCATGCCACTCTCATTCTCTTTCAAAATTAAAGTGCATTCTTTAGGAATATAGAAAAAAATTATTTAAGAGTCTCTAAAATAACAAGAGGAATCTCATGTGAAAATTATGAAGTCAGGGACATTATATAAACTAATTTTAAAATGCACTACAAAGCTATATAAGCAAAATAACATGGTATTAGCATAAAAACAATTGTTGGAGGTCTGGAAAGACAGTTCAGGTATTAAGGCCTTTGCCTCACAAGCAAAAGGAAGTGAGTTCAGATCCCCAGATCCCACATGAAAATGTCAGGAGGATATGGCGGCAGCCTGCAACTCTGGTCCTAGAAAACAGAGTCTGGGAAACCCCAGGGCAAAGCAATAAGGAGCTAGAAAAATCCAGGATGTCTCTTGATGTCATGCATGAGTTTCCACAGGTGCACATATTCAAGAGCCCTCTTATACACATGAATACGCACCCAAATAAACACATAGCATATACATGCAGAACAAACAACCAAATAAAAGCCATGACCTGAGATTCCCCAGTCTTTGACTAACAGAAAACTGAGCAATATTCAAGAATGTCGTGTAATGCTACCAATTACAGTTTAAAATTAGAAATAATAGGGAAATGAATATTAAAAAACCTACTCAAGATGTACCAGCTAGTTTCACCTGTGAACTTGAAATTTGAGGCAGGCTTCTAGGCACACCTATCCTTTAGTTTATTTACTTAAGACCTTCTGGGTAATACTGTAGGAGATCATCCCAACTGCATAACTGATACTGGAAGTCTAGCTGATAATGGATGGAACTATTCCTTTAGCAGGTGGATAAGACAGAGAGTTAGCTCGCAGTTTTGACACACTGGCAAGTAAACAATAGTACTGATCCTTGCCCCTGTGCTCTGCTCTGAATATGCTATGGCCAGTTTCCTTAGCTCCTTCTGGTACCTTTCCTGTCATCGTGAACTGTAATCTGAATTCATAAGCTAAAATAAAATCTCCTTGTTCCCACAACTTATTTGCGTCATGTGTTTATTAAAGCAATGCAGTTATGAAACTTAGACACTTCAAAACATGCAAGCCTATGACATGAATAAATTATATTACTGCACTTTTTCTTGACGATTAACTCAAGGTGACTGTATGATAGATGCATGGAATGACTATGAAATGTTCCTCAAGGTTCATGCTCTGAATGCTTGCTCACCATATGGTAGCATTGAGAAGAGGTAGGAACATCTAGCAATGTGACTTAGCAGATGACAGTAAGGCATGGGGGATGGGCTCATGGGAGTGTGTTATTACTCTGGGAGATTTCTATATAATAGATGCTTTCTGTCAACAACTCTCCACCACATATTCCTGCCACCTGGGGAGAAGATGCAATGGTGTGAATACTCTGAAAGCATGAGCTGTAGCAAATCTCAATCTTAGTTGGTGATGTCAGATATTTGGTCATAGTGACAGGAAAAGTGACCAACAGAATGTGTCATCAAAATACCAAAAGTATATAAACAACACCTAAAGTACCTTTATGTAGAATTCAAGGAAATATGATACCAGAATAAATTATAGTGATCAAAATGATAGATTACATGATATTTTCAATGATCAATTGAATATATCTGTCTTAAAAGATAAATCGATAGAATTTTATAATGCAGTTGAAATCTGTTGAATTTGTCAGTAGGATCCAGGCCTGAATTAGTGCTTTCACTACAGGATAATTATGAAAACATAACTTTGCCTTTAGCTATTTTAAGAACTATTGAAGATTGGACTGTGGAGATGACTCAGTGGTCAAAGGCTTTACCTCACAAATAAAAAGACCTAAGTGCAGCTACCCAGATCGCATGTAAAATTGCTAGGTGGCTATAACAGTGGCCTGTAATTCTGGCTCTGGAAGGTAGGGTCTTGGAAATCCCAGAGCAAGGCAATAAGGAGGTGGAGAAATCCCAGATAGTTCTGAATATCATCCTTGGGCTTCCACAAGCACGGGCATTCAAGTGCTCTCTTGTATCATACACACACACACACACACACACACACACACACACACACACACACACACACATACACGTGCACACACATGCACACACACACACACACATACACACACACATACATGCAAAAAACTAATAAAGATAGAGTTGAGTTTTTATACCCATATGTGTAGAAAACATTAGATCATTTAGTAAAAAAAAAAAGAACATAAAACTGCTTCTTGACTACCCCTTTCTTATCCATTACATATTTTTACTGAGTTTTTACAATTATGTATATTGGTAGTTGGGATACAAACATCAATTTAAAAACCAATCTTCACTGTGCTTACAATCTCAAAGATTCTTCATACAGAACTAGTTCACTAAGCAATGTTTCACCCTCTTGCCTATGCTCAGCGTCTTTCTTTTTCCACAGGCATATGGTTGCAAAACATGCTGAAATTTATATTTCTCCTTCTCTATGATCCATTCACATTTAGTGCTATGAGCACTTCAATTCAATAATTAATTTTTTAAATTATTTATTCAATTGTGTGGCGTGTGTATGTGTGTGTGCGCACACACGTGTGTAGAACCACAGATGAATTCAGGAACCACCATGGACCGCCTCCAACTCCTCCTTGTTTACTCTGCCCCAGGATTCACGGCTCTGCCCTACCAGGACCAGAAATGCAGTCCGCCCCCAGTTCCGCCTGGCGTCTATACGTGGGGTCTAGGATCTGATCTCAGGACCTTCCGCCTGCAAGGCAGAGACTTAACCCCTGAGCCACCTCTCCAGCCTTCAATTCAATAGTTAAAGATATGATCACATCAAAAACAAGACTGACATTCATGACCAGTTTGTCCAGTGAGCCACAGAATCCTTAAACTCCTCACAAAACATTGCTCAGTACATACCAGAAGATACCACTGTTTTATATTCTATGTTTTCATATCTTAGAGAACTAATGTTCTCAAGTAAACATCATAAAAGTGCATCAACTTCCTTTTCACTTGCACTATTGCATGTGTGACTTTAGAGTACAGGCATCCATCCATCCATCCATCCATCCATTTGTTTAGCAGATACTAGTTTCATGCCTGCCAGGTATCATGAATTGTACAAAATACTGATGGTTCAATGATCAAAAATAGTTAAGTTTTCATATCTAAAAACCTTGCAGATTAAGGGGAGGCATATCAACAAAAGTCAATTATGTTTTGACTATAATCATAGAGGATGATCTTCTATGACTGCAAGAACTATTTGAAGAATATCCAGGTGCTTAAGAAGGCTTTATTGAGGATTCCATGTATAGAACTAGGTCAAGAATACGATACATTCACCTAACAAAGAGGGAACTTTCTAGCAGATAAAACTTGAGACACTGGATTCAAATAATGGAGAATTACTAAGTGTGAAAAAGTGAACTGTATATATCAACCATATATATATAGTTATATATATATGGTTGATATATACAGTTTTATACATATATATAAATCAAATATATCAAAACAGATTTCTTTGAAACTACCAAACAACTATCAAGTTGTCAATGGGTTGCCAAGATAAAACACAGAAAAAGTTTGCAGAAAGATAAGGATTACTTTTAAAACTGCTTTTGTTTGGATGAGGTATGCTAATTCTAACTTTGGCATTCCCACGAAGCTTATGATTAAAGGACGGAGTCCTGATCAATCATTGTTGTTTCAGTTCACTTGCATGTTACTGATAAAACCATCATTAAAACTCCTTATGGGAATAAGGTTTATTTTCTCTTAAGATTTCTGGTTAGAATTGTTTGTCCACCTTGGCAGAAGAGCTCATACCAAAGGGCAGAAGGAACTAGCCATATAACATCTGAGAGAGGGACAATCCTTACTTGGCAGGCCAGTATGTCTGGCCAAGTGTACAGAAGGATGGCATCTTCTTCAGCCAGCTTCTCTATTTTATTCACCTGTCCAGGGCTTAGTCCCACCCACAATGGTCTGGGTCTTCCCCATCAACTAGACAATCTCCTGTAAGTTCACTCTAGGTTTAACTCAACTACCAATGATCTACAAATGTTCCCAAAGTTTGAACCCTCAATCATCAAATTGATACCTGTATCTAACTATGACAATTCCTGAGTTGAAGCGGGAGCATAGACTACCACCTTAAAACAAGGTGGACTGCAAATGAAGCAACCGCTGTAGGAATTCAGATCTAGACTTTCTTCTAAGTAGTGCGAGATACTTCAGGCCTTGACCATGTACTGAGGATGTTCAAAGGAAAGAAAATCAGCATCCATCATCTTACATTCAGATAATTTCTATAAAGTCTTTTCCACCTAGCCTAAACTTATATCTAACATAAACTTATATGGCAAATTTAAATACCAGCATAGTAATACTTACATTATTACATTAAGTGTACGTGATCAAAACAAAATGATTTTGAGATTACTTCCAAAATTCACTATGCACTTACACATAGATATCCTCCAAATACATATCTTAAAACATAAAGATTTTAAGAGGTAGAACATAAAAAAATGGACAAAAAAATCATGAATAACATTAAATAAAGCAGACTTCAAGACAAAAGGTATTACCTAATAAGTTTTCCACAATAATGGGAAACATTTCAAAATGACAAAAGACATTATAAAATATCTTGGTGAATTTAATATGTTAATATTATGCAAAGCATATGCTACATATATCTCTATCATGCAAAGTCATCAATGAATTATTAAATATGTCAGTCTGTAACATAACATTTAGATCTTGAAATGTATATTAGAAAAGAAGTATATGTGTGAAATTGGGGTGTAAGTCTTCATTTAAGATTGTAAGAGCAAAAGGATGGGAGGAGCAATGATTTGAAGATTCTCCACACTAGTTAGGGCTGAAGCAATTATAATAGGACTTTGCATGCCCTGCGCAATGTCCAACACAGTATTGACCTCACAAAGTCTAGCATCAGCTAAAGACACCAAGATCCTTGGAGGCAAGGGATTGACAGCCATAGTAGTGTTCCTATGCTTAAGGGGAACACGAGAAAGGGTTCAGGGAAATGCCACTGGGTCCTTGTACGTCATCGGAGAGGAGGACCAAGAGGAGAGTTAGGCATACACAATAAAGGACTCTCTGGGAATTGGGGGGGAGGCACTGGGAGATGGGGAGGGAGGGAGGGGGAGCAGGGGGTTCCGGGGGAGGAGGAGGGGGGAGGGAACTGGTCTACCTATTAAGTTTGTATGAGTGGAAATAATAATAAAAAATGTTAAAAAATTTTTAAAAAAAGATTTTTACGAAATGAAACAGAAAAAAATAGAAAACCAGCAAAACTTTATCGAAATAAAAAGTCAATATACAATTATTAGTTCTTTGGAAAGACTGAGAAATTATGTAACATAACGATTTTAAAGAGTCCCAGAGTCAATATCAGGAGTTGCTATCACCACAAATCCTTCAGGTAATAAGGATGCTAACCTAAGGTTAAGAACAATATCACGGAAATAAATCCAAAAGTACAGACAAAACTTGACTGAAGAAAGGTATTAGTCATCACAACATCCAAGGACATGCTCTTGCTGGAGCAAAAGTCATGTGCCTATGATGAACAAGTCTGGTCAATGTGCAGGTATGACAAGGGAGAAACCAACAGGACCCTACAAATTACTGATGTACAATGGACAACGAACAGCTTTGTGGTGAGGGAGGAATAGCTTGTTTGTGTATCCACTGGGAAGCCTACTAGGTTCCAAGAGATAATCCAGAGTTGCATAAATGTCCATGGTGAAACACAGAGGGACACAAAACCAAAGATTAGGAAATGGATATGGGCTTGTAAGGAAGTAGGGCAGGCATGAATCAGAGGCATATAAGAGAGGGTTGGACATCATAACCAGAAGTATTACACATATGTATGAAATTGTCAATGACAAAATTCATCACCAAAAATAGGAAAGCATAATTGTACGGTTTGAAAAGGGAGAAACTGGGTCACTTGGATAACATAGTCTTACTGCTCATATTTGCATATAAAGAACAAAATTACTGGAGGTGGGTGAATATAATCATGACACTATATTAAAATGCCTTGATTTTAAAAAGAAAGATTAGCCAATAGTAAAATAGACTGGTGGCTTGGGCAAGGAGACCATGAACAAGATATCTAATACTCACATTAGATATCTCACACTCATCAGGGAATGCAAATTAAAGCCATGCTGAGATACCACAAAACCAGTTGGTAAACACGATCTCACATGAAAGAGCAGAGCACACATAGCTTTCACACACAGCTACTGGGATATAAGTAAGAACCAACACTACAGAGAACAATATAGATGACTCAGTGAAAGTGAATTTGTGTATATAATTTATCTCCTCTATACCTGATAGACATACTCTAAAGTTATATATGCATATGTACCCCAAGGGACAGATACCACATAGAAGAATAAGTCAGGAAGTATTATTTCTAAGAATCAAAAATAGGAAACAGCCTGAATACCCATTGAGTGCATTTTAAATACATATAGTCATATACTTTAATCTGATACGATTATCAAAACACACACAAAAAAAATCTTACAAATTATATGAGTGAAAGAAAGACAACATGGGACAAGGTTGTATAAACTTAAAAAAAAAAGAGGAGGGGCTGGAAAGGTGGCTCAGGGGTTAAGCCTCTGCCTTGCAGGCAGAAGGTCCTGAGTTCGGATCCAAAACCCCACGTATAGACCCCGGGCGGAAGCGGGGGCACCCTGCGTTTCTGGTCCTGGTAAGGCGAAGCCTGTGAATCCCGGGGCAGAGTAAACAAGAGGAGGTGGAGGCGGTCCATGGTGGTTCCCAAGTTCACCTGTAGTTCTACACACACACACGCACACACACACACAAAATTGAATAAATAATAATAATAAAAATTTAAAAAAAAGAAGAAAAAAAAAAAGAGGAAAAGCCAAACTGCATTGATGGGCAATGCATTCGTGACTGGTGAAACTTAAAATAGAAGCAAGGAAAGTTTATCTCAAAGTCCTGATCATGATTAACTTGTTGTGAGAGAGTAGAATAAACCAAGTGCAAAACAAGAGACACTGGGCTCTGGCACATAGCTACTTTTTCATTTCCTGATTTCATGGAGAACCCATAGAGATTATTCATTATTTAATACATTGTTTGAGTCTTTTTTCATATACCTTTTATTACACAGACAAACAGACACACACAGACACACACACACACACACACACACACACACACACACACACACACACGATAAAATATCAGAAAATCTAAAGACAAATGAATGTGTCAAGACATCCCAGAGCTGAAGTCGTTCTTTATAGCTGGGACACAGCACATGTGAGACAGGATAAGAGAAGCTCCCAAGGAGTTCCACAAAACTGGCTTTGACATTCTATTAATTTTTTTTCTTTGAAATTTATAAAATCGGGAAGGAGCAATTGCTCATGAGCAGAGCAGAGCTGGTGTGAGATTTGTGTTGGGACATTTCATTATGGCTTTTAGTGAGGAATGAGCAAAGAGGCAGCAAAGATTGACTGGGAGAAGATCATTGCTGTGGCTGCTGCAGCTGTGAGGACAAATAGTGGTACCACACAAGGGAAGGTATCACATAAGGGCTGCACAGTCGTGGAAAGAATGTTCAGCAGTGGATGAATTATCAGAAGCTGTAGCAAATGGAAACTACGCAGGCAACAGTGCAGAGCACAGGAGACAGAGAGGTGGGAAGAGTTAAAGGGAAAACCAATAATGAGTTCCCTTCAAAACATTTTAGTTGTTTGAGTCTCTGAGACATTTCACATAGAGTGTTTAGCAAATAACACATTTCTTCCTCACATGGCACATTTTTGCTGAGGGTCTGCTGAGCTAAGCATGGAAAACAACTGGACCTGCTTTTATGAATCTTTCATGTTCTGAAGCTCACATAAAAAGCCAAGCCGAAGACAGAGAATCACAGCCCTCTTTTTAAACACATTTCATGTTTTTTTTAAACGTGAAACTTACCAGAGAGTGAAAGTAAATACCTAATGAAATCATAGCATGAAGCTCAGTAATTAGACAACTAGCAAACTAAAAGCACAGACAGGAGGATGCAATTCATTTTCAGGCCAATGTAAGGACCAAGGGCTGTAAAACATCGTGGTGGGGAAAGAATATTTTTGCAGGGCCAATGTGTTTGAAAAATGATGTGCTATGAAAACTCCTTGCTTACATCATAACTAGGGCTTGACACAGACCTCTTGCTCTGGTCTGAAATGAGGGTAATAACATGTTTCTAAATGATGTGTCAGGAAGCACTCTATTAGCTATGCATCAGAGGTATATCAGAGTAGCTTGCAGCATTGATCAGTGGAGGATTTGTTAAGGGAAAACTGTTTTGTCTACATTTTATAAGTAAATAATTCGTATGTATGTATATGGTATGTGTGTGTCTGTGTGTGTGTCTGTGTGTGTGTCTGTGTGTGTGTCTGTGCGTGTGTGTCGAATGTTGCTCTATATTAAAAGAACTGAAGAACTGGAATGAAAAGTGCCATCCCCCTCTCGGAAAGCCTCCACATGTAATTTGCAGTAAATTTTCTTCCAATATAGTTAAAGCTAACACTTGTTAAATGTTACAGCTTAATTATGGCTCCCAGGGGGTCCTTAAATCCTGGAGACATGAATATATATATATATATATACATACATACATATATGTCATTGGCAGCTTTACAGAGCACAGAGGCAAATGTGAAGGAAGAGCTTCCAAGCCTTAGAAAGAGATGTTCTAAGTGGATTCGAATAGTGCACAATGGAAAGAGAGAGAGAGAAAAGGAAGGAAGGAAGGAAGGAAGGAAGGAAGGAAGGAAGGAAGGAAGGAAGGAAGGAAGGAAGGAAGGAAGGAAGGAAGGAAGGAAGGAAGGAAGGAGGGACAGAGGCAGGGAGGGAGGGAGACAAAGACAGAGAGAGAAAGAGAGAGAGAGAAAGAAAGAGAGAGAAAGAGAGAAAGAAAGAGAGAGAGAGAGAAAGAAAGAAAGAAAGAAAGAAAGAAAGAAAGAAAGAAAGAAAGAAAGAAAGAAAGAAAGAAAGAAAGAAAGAAAGAAAGAAAGAAAATCCTGAAGTGAGTTTTTTCAAAACGTCTCTGTAGTGACCTGAGTTATACCTTGTGCTTGTCCTTCTAGCTAGATTCATGCATCTGGGCTCTGTGAGCAGGCATTCCTCCCTGTCAGGGACAGAGAAAGACATGTGAATTCACCCCAATCAGCAAGACACTGTGGAGGTGACATACTCATGAGCATGGGACTTTGAGATTGACTGTGCTCCAAACTGGTGTGTGTAAGGTAAAATGGTCTTAGCTATACTAGTATTTCCAATATGATATTTAGCAGAGGTCTCATTTCAGCAGTTAGTAATTTCACTGCTGGAAGGTGATATTCACACTTTATTTCATTCTTCTCTTGAATCAAATTTTATTTATTTATTTATTTATTTATTTATTTATTTAAGAGAGACTATTTACTTAAGAGATAAAGAGACAGAGAGAGGGAGAGAGACAGTCAGAAGACAATTTCACAAGTTGGCTCTCTCCTTCTACCATGTAAATTCTGGAATCTAACTAAAGTCTTCAGATCCATGCAAACTCCTTTACCTTATACATCATATAGCGTATCCTTTCTCTTTGACTATCAATTGTCTGCCATCATTTCTTGGGTATCTGATAGGTACATATCCAGAGAGAAATCTTGCTGCGCCTCCAAACCCAGGCTCCACATCTCCTTTGGTCTTTTCATCACTGGCAGGTGCTCACTTGCCTGCTCCACCATTTCTTGGAATAACTTTATCTCAAGTGACTCTTCACTATTTCTCATTAGTTACAGGCCCACTGGCCTTACTCCTATCTGCAGAAAATACCATGCTGCGCAGACACCCAAACCTCAGGCCCTGCTTTGCTTTAACCCATGCCTGTCTGCCTCCCACACATTTAGATGTCTGCTTAGATTTCTATGAGAATTTCCCTGAGTATCAGGTATGAAGACACTTCCTTTTTTATGTCACGAACCAGTTTGGGATTGAAGTCTGACTGGTATTTACCAATTCCTTATGCATTCCTTTATTTATGTTTACACAATCACACCAGGATATAAACTGCAGTATATCTGTTCAGGGTCTAAAATATTGATTGGCAGGTAACAAAAAAGGAATTACTTAACACATAAGATCCTTTTGCAAAACTGGGACCAATTTCTGTCAGTTTCCTGGCCATTCTTTTCATTTTAGCTCTTCCTTCTGTATTCCGAGTCATCATGACCCTCTCTGCTCTGGGGTGCCTGCAGTGTCTCCTTAATTGGTGTTCTTGCTTCTCTCAGCAGTCAAAAAAAATCTTCAAAAATGTAAATGAATTCTACACCCTTTCAATTAACATTATCCATGGTAATCCAAATCTCCTAGAAGGAAGTCTAACAGCTCAGAGGTTAAGGCCTTAGACTCCCAAGCAAAAGGAGCTGAGTTCAGATCTCCAGGTCCCACATAGAAATATCAAGAAGACATAAAGGTAGTCTTCAATTCTGACCTTGGAAGATGGTGACTGGGAAATGCCAGGACAATAAGGAGGTAGAGCAATCCAGTTTGATTACTTATGTCACCACTGATAGGTACATATACACTGAACTGCCTTATTATACACACACAAACACACACACACACACACACACACACACACACACACACACACATACACACACGCATGCTTTTTAAAAAGTGTAACGCAAGCTGATAAGAGGAAAGGTGAGTGAAGGAAATGCAGGCAGCTGAGTATGAATCTGCTGCTGGAGCTCGGGAAGGATGCTCAGAATGTCTCTTCCTGTCACAAAGCATTCGAAATGCAGATAACACATGGTGGTACAATTGCTCAAACTAAAAGTATGAGACTTACTCTCTGTAAAGTCTTTTCTCCTTAATACATAATTAGGTAGAAAAGAATGGTTGGAGCAAAATTGAGTTTCTAGACTACCTACAAAAACTACAAAAACTAAAACTACAAAAAACTAAAAATCTATTTCTTGCTTTTATAAATGGAGCAGGCTAACCACGATTGAATTTTTTCTCTCATAAGTTCAAATAATGAAGCACTCCGGGTCATGTTTCTGCAAGTCAGCTTACTGCTATCACCATGTAATGAAAATATTGAATAAATGAAAGATTGAACATAACACATAACTAGCCAAAGATGTCCAAGATCTAGAAACTGCCATATCAAAATCCATCATATGAGGTTGGTTTTAAATTGCTGATTGTGATTAAACACACACACACACACGCGCGCGCACATACACACACACGCACACACATCACTTGGAGACTAAGGTTAGGTGTTTGGCATTCTGTTATGTTTTTTATATTAAAATACCAGTTTTAATTCCAGCTGCCTTTTAAAAAATATCATAAACTGAACTATTTACACAAGAGAAATTAATTTTCTCCCAATTTCAGAAGCTGGAAGCTCAAGACTAAGGTGTTGATAAAGTTAATTTCTGTGAACTTTGCCAGATTTAAGATGGCTGTCATACTTTTCAGTCTTTATACAGGCATTGTTCTGTATGTGTCTTGCAGTTATTATTTTGCTGTTATAAGACATTACTCATACACAATCAGCTTAAGGGACAATGGGAGATTTATTTGACTTATCGTTCCAGAGGAGATAGGGTTCACTATGTCTGAGTCCCACAGCAGAAGGCATGGCTATAGACGGAATCAGGAATTCAATTCAGGTTAGTGTAGCCATCATGAAGAAAGAGAGATCAAGAACAAACTGAGATTAAGCAGGTTTGGGCTACCAAACCTCAATAACTGCCTCCTGTGACATGCCCTCCCCCAACAAGGTTCTACCTCTTAAAGATGTCACAACCTTCCCAAACTTCAACATAAGGATTCAAGCATATGAGCCATTGGGGACAACTAATATTCAAATCATAATACCAGTCATCCTGGCTAGAGACTTTCCTAATGACCTTATTTTAATTTGACTGTCTTTTTAAAGTTACTATTCTAAACTAGTCACACTCCAATGAACAGATGGTAGGTTAAATATATGAATGGAGCAATTGCACACACAGACAAACCTCTATTATTGTGATGTATATTTTATACATATATTATGGAAAGGAGGTATATATAGAGAGAAACAGAGAAATAAAGAGACAGAAAGAGAAAAAGAAAGAGAGGAGAGAGAGAGAGAATCTATGACAGTAATACTACGATTCTGATCTTTGGTATTATACGTTTAGAAAGAAGCACACCTCTACAATTTGTAACAATGCTGCTTCTATCAATCATGGACTGTCATACTTAGGCACAGGTGTCAACTTGAAAGTTGAGGGTTTGAGCTCTGGCACATTTGTGGAGAATTAGTAGTTGCGTTAAACCCACAGCAAACCTGCAAGAGATTGTCTAGCCGATGGGGAAGGTCCAGCCCATAGTGGGTGGGATTAGGCCCTGGAATAAGTCACAGAGAGCTTTTTTTGTACACTTGGGCAGACATGCTGGTCTGGAAGGTAAGGATCGTCCCTCTCTCGGCCATTATGTAGAGATGGTGTGGCCAGTTCCCTCGGGCTTGGTCTTGGCATGAGCTCTCCTGTCAAGCTCCACTGAGAACTGTAACCAGGAATCATAAGAGAGAATAAGCCCCTTATTCCCTTAAGCCATTTGATGGTCATTTATCAGCAACCATGCAGGCAAACTATAACATGAACCATTTATAAGATAAAGTTGCAATAAGATTATATCATTTAAGGCCTGGGAGATAGCTCAGAGGTTAAAGCCTTTGCTTTAAAAGCAAAAGGACCTGAATTCAGATACCCAGATCCCATGTAAAAATGTCTGATATAAATGGCAGCTGCTGTAATTCTGGTCCTGGAAGACAGAATCTGGGAAATACAAGAGTAAAGCAATAAGTGGGTAAAACAATCCAGGCTGATTCCCAAAGTCACCTTTGGGCCTCATTGTCACAAACACACACATACACACATACGCATGCACACGCACACATGCACACGCACACGCACACACACAAAGGCACCACAGCCATCTTAGTTAATGCGAAGACACTGTACTATTCATCCATGGACGATGTTAACCAAATATATTTTTCTCAGAAAGTGTCCCTATCATCGTGTGGTATGTAGCTAGAATTAATTCTATCTTCATGCTCTTTAAAAGGCGCTTCTAATGGTAATCATTTCTGCCATCCTACTCATCCTTGTCAATAGACAACACTGCCCAGGCTGGCAGTCCACCTATATGAGCAGACATTCATGATGCCTGAGCAGAAGGTAAAACAGACTCAATAAAAAAGTATCTAAAAGTGAGGCAGAAAAGACTGTCAGAGCTGGAAGTAGGATTACTGTGAGGCACTACCCCCGGACATGCATGCACACTCCTTGATTCTGGATCTGCTGCGGCAGTGGCTACCTGTATACAGGACAGCATGAGCACCTATAAGCATTGCATCATGAAGAGTGGAGGGGCTTCTAAGGGCCCACCCTTCCCTGAGGGGTTAGAAGTAGTTACTGATTGCTGGAGAAGTCATTTCATTAGTGATGTAGCAACTGATAAGTTGCCCAAGTTACTCTGCATAATCTGCGCAGTGACCAACATATCATTGACCCTTCAAATTCTAGCATGGACTAAAGGCACTAGGATCCTTAGAAGCAAGGGATTAACTAACAGTCATAATAGTGTTCCTATACTTAAGGGGAACACAAGAAAGAGTTCTAAGAAATCCCACTGAGTCCTTACACCTCATCAGAGAGGAGGGCCCAGAGGAAAGTTTGATATACTCATTAAAGGATGCTTCAGAGATGGGGGGAGGGGGCACTGGGAGAAAGGGAGGGAGGGGGGAAAGGAAGGGACAAAGCAGGGAGGGAACAGGGAGGTCCATGGAGGGGTGAAAGAAGAGAGAGGACAGGGGTTCCTATTATGTTTGTATGAGCAGAAAAAAATTTAAAAATTACAATTTGGGCATGGAGGTTGCTCGGCATCCACACCAGCCTGGAAACCTGAGTGGAATCCCCAGAATTCATGTTAACAGCAGATGTGGCAGTGCACATCTGTAATCTCAACACCGTTTGTGTTTCCTGCATGAACACAGGAAAATCAGCCGGAAGCCCATTGGCCAGCCAACCTGGAGGACAGCATCAGAAACAGGACAGACTCTGTCTAGACAAGGTGGAAGATGAAGGATGCTTCAGAGATAGAGGAGGGGGCACTGGGAGAAAGGGAGGGAGGGGGGAAAGGAAGGGAAAAAGCGGGGAGGGAATAGGGATGTCCAGGGAGAGGTGGAGGGAGGGAGGGGACAGGGGGTTCTATTACGTTTGTATGAGCAGAAAAATAAAAAAAAAAAACAAAAATGTTGCCCATGTTGCAAGAAATAACACTTGACCTGTGCTCATGCAAGCCACCCTAATTAAATGTATTGGTTGTTCCCCAAATAGACATGAAAGTAGGAAGGGTTCAATGGGAAGGAAATGGAATAAGAGAGGACAATGAAAGAAGTGTGATCAAAGTACATTGTGTGTATATGAAATTTAATTTATAATTTTTTAATATTTTTAATATAATAATTTTTAAATATAATTTATAATAATTTTATAGAAAATGAAAAAAGGAAAAATTTTTCCAGATAAACATTGATAGTCATTCTGTCTGAGCTTGGGAACAATGGAGAGTGAACTCTCCAAAGAAGGAAAACTATTTTTCTCAGAAGTTACTCTTTTTCTATTTCTTAGAGTAAGCACTTACAACACAATATAAATGCAGTTTATGTCTAGCTGTCCTAGTGCTCCGACCCTAGAGCACGTGGGTCTAGGAAAGGAAGCACACAGAGAGTGTCACCATAAGAAAGAGAGGAGGTCCTAGGCGTCCTCTTAGGAACACTCCCTTTGGACTCAATACTGGTAAACTGGAGCCTCTTTCTATATATAAGAGCAGCACAAGCCGCCTGATAAGGTTTTAGTAAAAGCCTTATACTATAGTTAAGCACCAGTCTTAGTAGATGGTCTCAGAGACATTTCTCTCCTTCCTCCCTCCCTAACTCTATGTAGTGACGAACTCACTGTCAGCACAAGTTAGCAAAAGACTGTAAAATGGTGGCTATACTGGAGTCCTCCAGTTTAGCATGGTGCACAGCAATGCTGCATCCAGCTCATTAAGGCCTGCATTATAAATTGCTATGTACTGTATGGAGAAACTATAGGCAGTATGACCAATAGGTGTGGAATTAGAACTCTGAAGAAGGTTACATGAATATATATATATATACATATATACATTTATGTATAGATGCATTTTATGCTAAAATTAAAAAATCAGCTCATTTACTCATAGATAAAAAGCATTAAATTGCTTTTGACAGCTTTAACTTTGGCATCATTCAGTTCTTTTAATTCCAGAAACTCAATCTCCGCACTATTTTTGCAATGCAACTGGAGTAATGTGAGTAGATGCCAAGAACATTTTCATGTAGTTTCATGGCAGTTTTTTGGCCTGTCATTTCTTCTCTGTGATAGTTAAATCTCATTTCATTAAGTACTGTGTTATTTCATGGTATATTACAAGAGAATCCCAGCCAGCTGCATCTTAGAAGTCAGAAGGGTGTGCTCCCTTTAAACTGGATTAAAATATGTGAAGTATTTTCCTTCATGGCCTTCATTCCTTTCCTTAGCCCAAATTACCACTGCATAGTATTTAGTGGTTGTTTCATACCAAGGTTGCTCTATGAATTCAGCTTGTGGCTCTTAGAGCACTGATTTCCTGCAGGTACAGATATGTGAAGGGATTAATGTACACAACAGTCTTCTGTCTTAGATCATTGCTGTGTCTCAGCTCTTAGGACTCAATTTTTTGAGACTGAGAGGAGATTGAGGAAGACTGAAAGAAAGCTATGATTAAAATATTTTTAATTCTCCATTTGATCTGCAATGTAGGTCACACTCAACAACTTTTTTCAGACCAATTGTCATTTCAAAGACATTTAGCAACTAAAAGAGTATTTAGGAGTAGGCCTTGCTTTACAAATCAGGAGACTAGGGAAAGGACCATACTTTATGGTAACACCGATATGAAGCTCTTAGTGATCCCTAAATGTTGCTTCATATGCTTATTACTCCTTTTTTTTTCTCAGTTGAGTCTTTATTACCAATACAAGGAGAGAAATACACAAGTGTTTTTCAGAATAGTTTTCATTCTTTTTTTAACATTTTTTATTATTATTTCCGCTCATACAAACTTAATAGGTACACCGGTTCCCTCCCTCCCTCCTCCTCCCCCCGAACCCCCTGCTCCCCCTCTCCTCACCCCTCCCTCATCATCCCCCAGTGCCTCCCTCCCCTAACCCCAGAGAATCCTTTAATATGCATGTCTGACTCTCCTCTGGGGCCTCCTCTCCGATGATATACAAGGACCCAATGGCATTTCCCTGAACCCTTTCCTATGTTCCCCTTAAGCATAGGAACACTACTGTGGCTGTTAATCCCTTACCTCTAAGAATCTTGGTGCCTTTAGCAAATGCTAGACTTTGTGGGATCAATAGTGTATTGGACATTGTGCGTGGCATGCAAAATCCAATTATGATTGCTTCTGCCCTAACTTGTGTAGAATATCTTGCATATCATTGCTCCTCCCATCCTTGTGCTCTTACAATCTTACTGTCCCCTCTTCCGCAAATTTCCCTTTCTGTTAGATCAAGACAACATTGAAAAATTCTTTTAAAAAATCGTTACCTGTTCTTGTCTCCCTTTTGTTCTAAACTAAGTACAGACTTGGGGATAGAGGAGGACTGACAATGAATATGTAGACTTCAATTGATGGAACAAACAAGTCTGTTTTAAAATACATATATTTTGTGAATTCTTAAACAGATAGACAGTTATTGAATTCTGTAGAATCTGAGCTTTGTAGACATACAAAGATCTAAAATTATCTTTTTTGCCAAGACACAGCCGTGCACATCTCAGGCAAGAGTCCTGTCATTCACCTGTAACCTTACTCCTCTATTTTACCTTTTATTTTGGGACAGGGTCTTACTAAGTTTATCAAACTGATCTTGAACTTAAGAACCTCTGGCCTCACCCTCCAGAGCTGTGATTATTGGCTGGCAACAGAAAGTCTGATGAAAGTATAGCCTTGTGCCAATAATGAAAGAACTGTGAAACAAGGATTATGAATAATACAGTGTGTGGTATGTTTGCTTGCTTAAGCATGCCTGAACATGTGTGTGTGTGTGTGTGTGTGTGTGTGTGTTTGTGTGTGTGGAACAGCATGAGAATGGAGACAAGTACTGTGAAATGAGAATGAAGGTGAAGCTCTCTTCCTTAAGTAAGACGGGAACTAGAAAGTTTAAGATAATATGGAAAAGGATGTCCACTAGTAGAGGAGAGACCACAGTGAATACACGGTACATGGTGCACAGAGGAGAGCAGTGAGAGGACACCCAAGGAGATGGCTCACACACAGGAAGTCTTCATCCCTGGAAAAGGTGAGGTGATTGTTTGAATAAGGCCAACAGTTATACCAATCAGAAGTCCAAGAGTTTATATCTACTATGGTTTGCTGTACAATTCATAAGTCATCCTTCTGAGTTAACTAAATTAAAACTATAATGTGGATACGGATTATTGGATATAATAGGTATGAGACAAAAGCTTGGAGAACTCACAGTTTCAATGGAAGAAAGCAGGCTGGAGAGATGGCTCAACACCTAAAGCTTTTGACTTACAAAAAATGGATCTAGGTTTGGATCCCCAGGTCCCATGTAAAAAAAAATGCCAGAACTAGATAGCAGTGATCTGCACTTCTGGTGCTGGAAGGAGGTACCTGGGAAACCCTGGAGCAAAGTAAAAAAGTAGAAGAGTCATCAGGATAATGCTCAATGTCACTCTTGGCCTCCTACAGGCACACAGGCACACACATTCAAATGCCCTCTTGCGCACACACACACACACACACACACACACACACACACACACGTATACCCACCCATATGCAAAATACATTCACACCAGAAAAAGAAGAAGAAAGCAAGTGAGGTAAAAATAAGCAACAAAAGTGCTGATTTTAAGAAAAGAAGAATATTCTTAGTAATCTTTGGCTGGAAGCCATGCATAAATGTAAAACCTAATCTTGGGTGTCAACTTGACCACACCTGGCACTAACTAAAATCAGTTGTCAGACTACCTGAAGAGATACTTGTGATAGTTAATCCTGGGTGTCAACTTGACCACACCTACAATCAACTAAGATCAGCTGTGAGACTACCCAAAGAAATTATGCTTGCAATTATACAATTACATACAAAGACCAGCCCTAGATCTGATTGGAATTTCCCAGTAGAGGACCAGATAAAAGGAACCAGAAAGCAGAAGACTGAAAAGAGAGACTCTGTAGCTCTGGGCATCTAGGATGTTTGCAGTGACTCAGTGGGCCTCCAGCTCCAGCTACCAGTCATGTCACCTCCGCCATGAAAAACTGTTTCTCCCTCTGGAACCATAAGCTGAATAAATCTCCCTTTCTCCCTTAAGGTGCTTGACTTTAGGTGTCTCTCACAACAACAGCTAAGAATAACTGTTACAATAAACAATAAATAAACTTAATTTTAGAGGTAGTAAATGAGCCCACCAAATGTGCATGTAAACGAAGGAGAATAGCTTTAACTGAAAATCTAGTTAGAAGTCATGCTGAGGGAACAAAGTCTGGAGTGAGGGTGCTTGGCTGCTGGCACAGTAGAAAGGTTGTACTATCTATAGAAGCCCTGGCACCAGGACAGCAAGCAATAAGATCACAGTGTAAAAAATTCACACGGAATGTCCTAGAAACCAAGGACTAAAGAAGATTCAAGGGAACTTTTTAAAATTCTTACATATGTTCTTACTGAAGTTCAACCCTCGTAGGTTCACGTCATCTGCCACCCAGCACCATCAGAATGTGATTCACAGAAAATTGCACTCTGAAAAGACTCACATTTCTAAAAGCCTAGGATGTGGCACTGTAGCATACACAACTGAAAGACCAGGGCCCAAGTGCAACGGGCAGCATCATTACGAATAGTAAGCCAGTATATTTTAATCCTTTGGAACTCCTAATTTCTACTCTTGGTGATACTCTGTCACGAGATTTGGATGTTTTGACTGCAGAAGTGAAGAGAACACAGTGTTTGTGTGTAAGAGACAGTCTTGTTCATGACCAGAAAGTAATCAAGTGAAGCTTGAAAATGAAAGAATGAAAGAAGCTTCCTTTTCCAGTTATAAAGTACTAGAACTAAAAGATGTGAAGGAAAATGAGAAGGTCAGAATGAAAAGGTTGCATCACCCTGCTCTACCAGGATACACTTTAAATTTTTTTTAATTTTTTTATTATTATTTATTCAACTGTGTGCATGTGTGTGTGTGTGTGTGTGTGTGTGTGTGTAGAACCACGGACGAATTCGCGAACCACCATGGACGCCTCCACCTCCTTCTGCCCCGGGATTCACAGGCTCCGCCCTACCAGGACCAGAAGCGCAGGCCGCCCCCGCTTCCGCCTGGCGTCTATACGTGGGATCTGGGATCCGAACTCAGGACCTTCCTCCTGCAAGACGGAGGCTTAACCCCTGAGCCACCTCTCCAGCCCCCAGGGTACACTTTAAAGAGCAAGTGATAACATATAGACATCACCAGATGAACATGAAGACACTCCAGCACATAGAGACTTCTCTGGATGAGGCACAAGAGAAGTGGCAGCTTCTCTTGAATAAAATAATTGCTCTAAGGTCTGGGGCAATGGCTCAGTGCTTAAAGTTTTGCCCCCATCAAAAGGTCATGAATTCAAATCTTCAGAACCCACAAAAAAATGTTGGAGAGATATGGTGGGGGCCTGAAATTTTGACCCTGGAAGGCAGAGCCTGTGAAACACCAGAGCAAAGCAATAAGGTGGAAAAGCAATCCAGGATGTTTCCTGATATCACTCTTAGCCCTCCACAGGCTCATTACATTCAAGTGTCCTCTTGTATGCATGCTTATTATACATACATGTATACCCACACATATGCAAAACACACATACATGCATGAAAAAATAAAAAAGAATGATACCACAAGTTTAGGACTTAGGTCATTTGTGAAGAGTGTTTGGCAAGAATAAGAGACTGAGTGAATAGCACATATCCTCTTTCCCTCCTTCTATGCCACAGAGTCCTGTACACGACCCAGAAGATTCTGTATTCACTTAGTTGATGCAAAAATATCGAAAGTAGAAACAGGGCTGAATGTATATACAACTGTCAAAAGACAAAATTTAATACAATATTAAATAAAAGGAAAACACACAGAGTTCAAGCATCAAGATAAATGTATGTTTGTGACTTGAGTCTGGAAATGGAGTTCATGACCAGAGACTTGGTCTGGGAGTGAAAGTAATCAGAGAAGGTGAGGTGCACTTCAACTATCACTGGTCATGCTGACAGCTAAGCAGCCAGTCGAGGCCTGAAAAGATGCGGACTCTTCCCTTCACAACCACAAAGCAAGACAGAAAGGTCAGGAGGATGTGCCAGGGATGGAGATCTGAAAATCAAACATTTATTCAACGAGGAGACTTAACCAAATACATAACCTGAGAAAAGCAAATAGACTTCCTACAATCGGGGAGTTTTAGAGTGCAATAAATTTCAGACATCAATTGGTCTCTTCAAAAAAAAAAAAAAAACAAAACTGAAGGTATCTCTGTATAACAAATATTATTTGCCAGAACACTAAATTCACTATCACCCCGTGGGTAGAAAACTTTAGTTAGATGTGTTAAAAAATGCCTTTTTACTGCCAGGGTTCCCTAGTAAGATGCTAGGTTTGTGGCTGATACTATCAATATTTAGGACATCAACTACATAGTTTTTATCTTTGAATGAAATAAATGTTGTTTAAAAGAAATTAAATCCTGAAGATAAAACAGATAGACTTAATATCACCAGGACTTTCACATGTAAATTTAAGGGAAGTGCCTGTTAATGTATCATAATTTATTGCCATATTTTCTGCATATGTATATTTTACTTTTAGCTTAATTCCCACAATTGAGAGAAAATGGCATGCCATTATAACAAGTTAAACTACACAGAATGTTTTAATTATGACCACCAACTTGCTTTGATGTTCATTGCTTAGGGACATCAATTTTGTGACTCTAGACAAATTGCTTCTTTTATTTTATTCTCTTTGTCAATAATGAAGGTATTATACATAAGCAGATTGATCTATAGGTCCTTGGAATTTTAAACCTTTAGTAAGTCAACTCAATCCATTCCCAAGGAGAAAGAAAAGGTTACAGTAAATACATATGTTAAAAGCATGAAACTTTACCAGGGATGAAATTAAAATGTCTAACAAATATCTTAAAAAATGCTCCACATCCTTAGCCATCAGGGAAATGTAAATCAAAACTTCCCTGAGATATCATCTCACCCAGCTCAGGATGGAAAAAATCCACAATACAAACAACAGCAAATGCTGGAGAGGATGTGGAGAGAGGGAACTCTCCTACATTGCTGGTGGGAATGCAGGCTCATACAGCCACTCTGGCGAGCCGTCTGGAGATTGTTAAAGAAATTAAAGATTGAAATGCCATATGACCCTGCTATTCCACTTTTGGGAATAACCCCCCATGCAGCAGAGGTTCACCTCAATAGCACAAGTGCGACCATGTTCATAGCAGCACTGTTTACAATAGCAAAATTATGGAATCAACCCAAATGTCCAACAGTTGACAAGTGGATAAGGAAAATCTGGTACATCTCTACAACGGAGTACTACTCAGCCATCAAAAATGATGAATTACTGGAATTTGCGGGGGAATGGATGGAATTAGAAAGAATTATATTGAGTGAAGTATCCCAGATACAGAAAATTAAGTGCTGTATGTACTCCCTAAAAGGTGGCTCCTAGTACCAAACCCACTTAGAAACACTCAAGGATAAATTTCTGTAATACCTACAGTAATTGCAAAGATTATGAACAGGAGGGATGGGGAAGGAGGGCCACACCAGTAACAAGGAGAGAGGGGACCATATTACAGCAGGAAAAATAGGCCACCATCAAGGACTGCATCGATCATTTGCAACTGATGGGGTATGATCTTATCAGAAGGGGAGGGCATATAGTCTGGTAGATAGAAAGTAACCATTTTGCAAATGGATGATTGATCGCTCCCTCACCGCGGTTTCCTACTTTTATTCCATCTACCTTTGAATATACTCTTATAACAAGACTCTAGTTTAACAGCTTTTTATCTCTGACCAGGGGGTGACGTCCAATACCCATCAGGATGGAGTGAAGGGCATTGCAGGAGCAGCCCTTCCAGAACATCAGAGACTCTATATCAACCACCTGGAACTAGGCCAGCCTAATCTCTCCCCATCCTGAAGCTCAGGGAAATTTGCGGAAGAGGGGACGGTAAGATTGTAAGAGCACAAGGATGGGAGGAGTAATGATATGCAAGATACTCCACACAAGTTAGGGCTGAAGCAATCATAATTGGACCTTACATGCCCTGTGCAATGTCCAACACATTATTGACCCCACAAAGTCTAGCATGGGCTAAAGGCACTAGGATCCTTGGATGCAAGGGATTGACAGCCGCAGTAGTGTTCCTATGCTTAAGGGGAACACAAGAAAGGGTTTTGGGAAATACCACTGGGTCCTTGGACCTCATTGGAGGGGAGGACCCAGAGGAGAGTTTGGCATGCACATTAAACGATGCTCTGGGGATGGGAGGGGGAGGCACTGGGGGATGGGGAGGGGAGGGGAAGGGAGGGGGAGGTGTACCTGTTAAGTTTATATGAGTGGAAAAAAATTAAAGGAAAATAAAATTAAATAAAGGATGCTCTGGGGATTGGGGGGGGCACTGGGGGATGGGGAGGGAGGGAAGAGGGGAGGGGCGAGCAAGAGGGTCAGGGGGAGGTGGAGGGAGGGAGGGGACCGGTGTACCTGTTAAGTTTGTATGAGCGGAAATAATAATAAAAAAAGAAAAAAAGAAAAGTGTGACTGATCTGATCATAGTTACATATGCTAAGTAAGTGTGGCTGTTCAGTAAGTTATTCTGCAGATTGTGAAATCAGTCAGCTCGCACTCAAATCTCAACTTTGTCTCCCAGTCGGTCTCCAAACCAAATCACAACTTTCTGTCACTAAATACTGCTAATAATGGTAAATACTTGGTACAGTTGTGGTGCAGACTGAAGGAAGCAATGAGCATTAAGAGCTCAGCATCAGAGCTGCAGAAGTCCTCACTAAATAATAATCATTATAGAACAAGAGTATATGGATATTCAGTAGAGACACAGTGAGTGACAAGTGACATGTGCAACAAGGTTCAACATGATTGGTACAGTATCTTTCTATATCCAAATGCATCTCTATTGTTTGTTTCTCATTTTCTTTCTCAGTTGCTCTTACTTAGACATCCTTAGTCCTATGTTGAAGAAGTGAGACAATGGGCTTGCTTAAAATAAAGATTAGTGGTTTGAATAAATACTGAATCTTTAAATATGAATCTTTAAATATGAAGTGTGCTAACTTCTAGAAGTTCTGCATAGCTCACTGAACAGATGATCTATGAATGACCAATGTGTGGCAATGGAGAATCATGTGTGGGTGAGGTCCATACAAAGTGTGATAGACAGTAACGGATTTTAGTTCAATATATATGGAAAACTCACTAACAAGGTTTTAATTAAAAAATTTCTTACTAAATGTCATAATTAGACAAAGGTGTCAACTGGACAGTTGAGGGTTTGAGCTCTGGGCACATTTGTAGAGAATTAATGGTTGAGTTAACCCCAGAGCCAACCTGCAGGAGATTTACTAGCTGATGTGGAAGACCCAGCCTATTGTGAGTGAGACTAGGCCTTGAACAGATGAATAAAACACTGAGAGTCAGTTGAGGAATTTGGCATCTTGGTGTACACTTGGCCAGACAGGCTGGTCTGACAAGTAAGGATTGTCCCTCTCTCAGCCATTATGTGGTGATGGTATGGCCAGTTCCCTTGGCCCTGGTGTTGGTGTATGCTCTCCCATCAAGCTGGACTAAGAACTGAAACCAGTAATCGTAAGAGAAAATAAATCCCTTGTTCCCTTAAGTCATTTGATGGTCAGATATCAGCAATCATGAAGGCTGACTGCAATACTAAGTCTTGGTACAGTAAAAAAAAAAAATCCATGATGACCTAGAAAGCTGTTAAAGTCTTCCTCCTTTTTCCTGTTGCAAACTTATGAAAGACAAGCATTTCTTCACATACTTTAACCAAAAGAAAATATCATAATGCAGAAAATGTCACAGCAGGTATGAGCACTTATTTGTTTTCTACTAGACCAAACATTTAGAAATTTATAAAAATAGAAATTTTTCCATATTCCCATTCCATATTCCATATTCCCATTTGTATTTCTGACTTTAGAAAGCATATATTTTATTTAAAATACATCATGGATATTTATAAGAAATAAGCTCACTGTGACTTTTACATTAGTTAGTAATAAATGCTGTTTTAACCTTCAAAAAAAGAGAAGAGTTTCCCATTCCATCTATCAACACTAAATGTCATATCAGCTGTGGAATTTTCATTTATTGTCTGTGTTATGTCAAGGTATATTCTTTCCTCATACAGTTTCTCAAAAAATTTTTGATTTGCTGTTGTTGCTTTATATAGTTAAACAATACTGGATTTTGTCAGATTCCTTTTTTTTTATTTTTCTACTCATACAAACGTAATAGGAACCCTTGTCCCCTCCCTCCCTCCACCCCTCCCTGGACCTCCTTGCTCCCTCCCCCCTTTACCCTTTCCTTCCCCCCCTCCCTTTCTCCCAGTGCCCCCTTCTCCCTTTACCTTTTCCTTTCCCTCCTCCCTCCCTTTCTCCCAGTGCCCCCTCCCCCATCTCTGAAGCATCCTTTAATGTGTATATCAAACTTTCCTCTGGGTCCTCCTCTCTGATGAGTTGTAAGGACTCAGTGGCTATTCCTAGAACTCTTTCTTGTGTTCCCCTTAAGTATAGGAACACTATTGTGACTGTTAATCCCTTGCTTCTAAGGATCCTAGTGCCTTTAGTCCATGCTAGAATTTGAGGGGTCAATGATATGCAAGATACTCCACACAAGTTAGGGCCGAAGCAATTATAATAGGCCTCTGCATGATCTGCACAATGGCCAATATATCAGATTCCTTTTGTGTATCTATTAAGGTGATGATGTGATTTTCCCCTTCCTTCTGTTAATTTGTTAAAACAAACTTAATAACTTGCATATGTTCAATCATCCATATATCCCAAAGATAAATTTCAGTTGGTGCCAACACATCTAACTCTTTTAATGTACTGTTGTAGTTGATTTCCAGAGTTGATTGTTTCATTTTGTTTTGTTTTTGAAGATATTTACGTCTTTGTCTATAAAGGTAATGTTTTTATTCACTGCTGCACAACACATGGAACATTTCACTCAGTGAACAAACTATGAATAAATGAATGAAGAAGCCAAGCATGTTCTTTTCTCTGCTGCATAGCAAAATTG
The DNA here is from genome assembly GCA_023101885.1 of Typhlomys cinereus. Lineage (NCBI taxonomy): Eukaryota > Metazoa > Chordata > Mammalia > Rodentia > Platacanthomyidae > Typhlomys > Typhlomys cinereus. Next base: position 6,448,392 of record JALPQD010000026.1, read on the forward strand.
TGCCTATAATACATATGAAGATATTGCTTCCCACATGATTATGAAATATGAGTTACTCCTAAACCCAGCTCTCATCAGCAAGTTATGTTTAATCACTGTGAAAACAAACCTGAAGACTGTCTAATTCGATCTATGAACGCTACCTGTAGCATCCAGCTCTGGTTGTCAGAAAATTTTCTAAATACAAAAAAAAACAACAATGTTTTCTTATCATTGCCGTAGAATTGGGATGCAGTCCCAGTCACTCAGAAATGAGTTCAAGGTCAACCTAGACAGCTCTATGAGGCCTTATATCAAAATAAAAAGGAAAAAGAGGGCTGCAGGTATGGCTCAGTGGTGGAGTGGTTGACAATATACGAAGTCCTACAATTAATCCCAGTACTGAAAAAGAAGAATCATCATTTCTGGAGATAGGTAGCATGCATGGATGGAACTCCAACCAGTGGAAGATGCAAACAACAACAATCAAGAGTAGGCATAACGCAAATAAGTCAGGTAGCTTGCTGAGGGACATACACTTATCTGTGTCACAATTGTTACATCATCTCAGAGAGAGACTGGTTTTCATGGAGACCATCACTGGCTTCTACTTGTGTGGCCATTCGCTGTACTATAAACTGCCCTTAGTATTGATTGATGACTCAGGAAACAAATAGCTTGTGACTGCTTGATATTGGTAAATGAGCCACTTCGTAGAGGACAGCAGAGTATTAGTCACTAACAATCCTGGGTTGAAAACCAATCGGCTGTGAATCTCCAATAGAGACCAATGGAGCACAGAATTGAATTTGAGGATCGTCAATCTGAGAACCACATCTAAACCACAGTGAAGCATGGAGACTAAGCAGTCAGCTGCAACTCATCAACGCCAACGTTTCATTGTTCTACTACATTCAGGCCTGCAAAATGTGGATGGGAAAGATGACTCAAACAAATAATGAAACTCTTCTGATATAAATATCTAAATAGGAAATTTTAATCCATGTGGGAAGATAATTGATCAAAGAACACAAATGAATATTTTAGAAAGGAGGACATCCAACACTTGAGAAACATAGTATCAATAAGACATGTGCTCAGTGTCAGCCCTGGCATATTGTAAAATGATGATAAATAGGTCAAATTATTCCTCTTGTAGGTACTGGAAGATGCAAGTAAGCCCAAAAGCAGAAATACCCACACTGTCTAACAAGTGAAATGGCAGGAATGTCTGCAGGCTTATTAGTGTAAAAGTCCTGCTTTTTACTCAGCAAGAAATGGCAAGAGAAGTGCCATCCATCCCAAAAAGGAATGAAAAGATGGCAGAGATTCCCCACCATGCTGCAGTGGATCCAGCTGTTCCACTTGGTTCAATGTGGCTTTCTCTCTTCTTTAATTCATGCATCTATCTTAAATTTGTGTATTGATATTGTTATATGTGACCCTCGGGTTTTTTGTAAACATAACCTACACTTAGAAACACAGTAAGTAAGGGTGGTTTAGACCTCCTGGTTCAGGGGAGTGTCCCATTCAACTAGCATATCTAAAATGGAAGAGGATGTCTGTGTTCTTCACACATTAGTGAGCAGAGCCCCTATACCATATTTCCAACTTTTCAGTGGAAAGGATGGTTCCCTGAGATTTACAGATTTAAGAATATTCTTAATCTCAGTGTTGTCATCCTAAGCTCTAGCAATTGAAAATAATAACTATAATAGGGAGCTGTTTAACAGAGTAGTTTCTTGATTCATTCATTTAGCCTGCAATCTTAACTAAATTATAAGAAATAAAGAAAAGGCCTTTATAACCAAAGCATTTAGAGCCACTAGGAACATGATGCACCACTGTAGCTATGCATATTTCAGTGTTTTAGTGAACTTAACAGTTCTAAGTAGAACACATAATTTAGGGCCAAGATGAATTTTGTAAAGCTCTGAAAACAAATATATTTTCCAGAAAAGATGAACACATAAGCTTTAAAAATCTTATAAAGCTTTGATTTGCATTTCCCTGATGGCTAAAGAAGTGGAGCATTTTTTAAGATATTTGTTAGACATAACTTCCCTGAGATATCATCTCACCCCGGTCAGGATGGCAAAAATCCACAATACAAACAACAACAAATGCTGGAGAGGATGTGGAGAGAGGGGAACTCTCCTACATTGCTGGTGGGAGTGCAGGCTCATACAGCCACTCTGGCGAGCCGTCTGGAGATTCTTAAAGAAATTAAAGATTGAAATGCCATATGACCCTGTGATTCCACTTTTGGGTATAACCCCCCATACAGCAGATGTACACCTCGATAGCACAAGCATGACCATGTTCATAGCAGCACTGTTTACAATAGCAAAATTATGGAATCAACCCAAATGTCCAACAGTTGACGAGTGGATAAGGAAACTGTGGTACATCTATACAAATGGAGTACTACTCAGCCATCAAAAATGATGAATTACTGGAATTTGCTGGGAAATGGATGTCATTAGAAACAATTATATTAAGTGAAGTATCCCAAACCCAGAAAATTAAGCGCCATATGTACTCCCTAATAGGTGGCTCCTAATACCAAACCCACCCAGCCCATCTTGAGACACTCATAGGTAAATCTATGTATTACCTACAGTAATTGCAAGGATTATGAACAGGAGGGATGGGGTTGGAGAGCCACACCAGAAACAAGGAGAGAAGTGACCATGTTACAGTAGAGAAAATAGGCCTCCATCAAGGACTGCAAGAAAGTAATGTGACACCTAGTTAAGTTCACAATTCGTTCCTGATCATTTACAACTAAGGGGGTATGAACTCACCAGAAGGGGAGGGCATATAGTCCAGCGGATTTAAAAGTAACCATTTTGCAAATGGGTGATTGACCCCTCCCATTGCCTAATGCCATATGACCCTGCGATTCAACTTTTGGGTATAAGTATTACATCTACCCTTGAATGTGCTCTTATAATAAGACTCCAGTTTAACAGCTTTCTGTCTCTGGCCAGGGGGTGACATATAGTGCCCATCACGATGGAGTGAAGGGTATTACAGGAGCAACAAAACGGCAAAAGAAAATCAACGAATCACTATCCAGAACTTCAGAGACTCTATATCAACCACCTAGAACTAGGCCAGACTAATCTGTCCCCATCCTGAAGCTCAGGGACATTTGCAGAAGAGGGGGCGGTAAGAGTGTAAGAGCAAAAGGATGGGAGGAGCAATGATTTGCAAGATACTCCACACAAGTTAGGGCAGAAGCAATCATAATTGGACATTGCATGCCCTGCGCAATGTCCAACACACTATTGACCTCACAAAGTCTAGCATCTGCTAAAGGCACCAAGATCCTTGGAGGCAAGGGATTGACAGCCACAGTAGTGTTCCTATGCTTAAGGGGAACACAGGAAAGGGTTCAGGGAAATGCCACTGGGTCCTTGTACGTCATCGGAGAGGAGGGCCCAGAGGTGAATCAGGAATGCACAAGAAAGGACTCTGGGAATCGGGGCGGGAGGCACGGGGGGATGGGGTGAGAGGGGTTAGGGGAGGGGGAGCAGAGGGTTCGGGGGGGAGGAGGAGGGAGGGAGGGAACTGGTGTACCTATTAAGTTTGTATGAGCTGAAATAATAATAAAAAATGTATTATAAAAAAAAATAAAAACTCTAAAAAAAAAATCTTATAAAGTGCCCATTAATCACAAGTTAAAATACATCCTCCTATTATTCTAATAAAATCTATCTAAATTAATTTTTATAAATATCTTACAGCAAAACATATATCAAGAATGTATATAATTGAAATCACACAGTCCTTATTTTATCTTTCAAAGTTGTTTTCTGAATTACGGAGGCCAACATCTGCTATAAACAACAGTACTTACAAAAGAATAACATGATAATAAGCAGTGAAGACAGAACTGGAAGTCAGACAAGTCATTGAAAAGGTGACTTTCCTAGTCACTGCATTACATTTTACTTAATATTTAATAAATATTTCCTTAATTAGGTTACTAAAAACAGCTACTTTTAATTCAACTATATTAAATCTACAAGGAAATGTGGCTGTAGTGATGTGTGGGCTTAAACGTATGAGCTAAATTTCTCTATTGTGAAAATAGAGTCTGTTTTAAAAATGAGCATTCATATAGCATGACAACACAGTAACATAGCATCAACATGTGTGTGTGTGTGCAAGAGGGCACTTGATATGTGTGCCTGTGGAGGACCAAGGGTGACACGGAATAATCCTGGATTTCTTTTCCACCTTATTGCTTTGCTGTAGGGTTTCTCGGGCTCTGCTTTCTAAAACCAGAATTATAGGCCCTCACCAGATCTGCTCAACATTTTTATGTGGGATCTGGGGAATTGAATTCAGGTCCTTTTGCTTTCAAGGCAAAGGCTTAATTCCTTTTGTAGTTACCATGCATTGCTGATGATAAATTCACAACCAAATGGCCTAAGGAAACAAAGAATTTTTATTTTGGCTTATGATTTTTGTAAATTTGTTTGGTTATAGCTCCTTATCCAATCTGACAAAAGAGCTTACACCAATATCAAGGGCCAATGGAACTGACCATACCATATCCATACATCCAGAGGACTGCTGAGAGAAGGACAAACCCTACTTGCCAAACTCACATGTCTGCACAAGTGTACCAAAGGATGCCAACTTCCCTAACCAGCTCCCTCCATCTTATTCACCTGCCCAGGGATTGGCCCATCTACCATGGGCTGGGTCTTCCTGTCAATTAGACAATCTCCTGCAGACTTGCTTGGTCTATAGCCACCTACTAATTTTGCATAACTGTGCCCAGAGCTCAGAGCATTCAGTTCCCAAGTTGACACTGGTATCTGACTTTGACAACCCCTGAGTCATCTTCCCAGGTGTGCCTTCTGTTTTTTCATACTGAACTCTGGACCTTGAACTCAGGTCCTCATGCTTATGTAAAAAGGACATTACCAACTAAGCTATTACTCCAGCTCCTCAGCCACTCAATCTCTTTTCTATCTAGAAGTATCTTCTAAATAAAAGTATCTAGATATATCTTGCATAAGGCAAGATAATCAGTTGAAATGTGTCTTTAGGTCTTTCTAATTAGAATATCTAGAATTACCCATTTTTAAATTGGAGCCTGTTAACTTAGTATTAAGATAACTGATGTACTACTTAATATTTTTTTACTCAAACTATTCTTTTTTTCCTCAGTTTCAGAGGCTTATCATCAAGGATGAACAAATGTTCAACAGGGAAGTTGAGAAAGAAGTACACTATGTGTTAAACTATAATCAGTACTCTTTTCGCTATAAAGTGAAGAATATAAAAGACTTCACTAGTAGAAAATGTTGCTGTAGAATCTTTAGGGTGTGATAGAAGTTTAAAAGTAATACATTTTTATTATATTTGATACAAAAAATCTCTATATGACTCCCAATGAACTGCTACTTACACGTTGTAAAACATCTTCTAGTGATAAAGAATTTGAGACTTCATCACAAAGGGTCATATAGCTAAACAGAAATCTTTCAAAGTGAAGATGAAGTCAGCTGAAATGTGACCAACAACTAATAAACCATGCTTGCCCCATGTCTGGGACAAACTGAAGCAAAATTTTTCCCTCTTCTTCATCTTAGTTTACAATGGAAAATAGTATTATGTAGCTAAAAGAGGTTTCATAGATAACCAAACATCCTGTTTGCAAAAGGAAAGTGGAGACTCATAGCAGCCATGAATGTCATGAAATCAGATAATGTCAGGGGTGTCATATTCTCTTCCCAACATGCTTGTGATTCTTGGGTACTTTCCTCACTTTGGCTGATTTTTAGTTTTATCACATTACTATTCTAAAACTAAAGCAATATTTTTGTTAACTCTTGTCTCGTCGAAGTTAAACAGAAATTGAGTACTTCTGTCTAGACTTTGGCAACTATAATATTTAAAACAGGAGAAATCACAGCTACATCTGTTTCCTCGGTAAGAATATTGATAATGAAGGCCAAAAGATATCCATCCTAACCATTATGCCGCTAGAGAAAATACTTTAAAGATATAAGACAATCAAAAAGGGAAAAGGGGAAAATGAAGTATCACCCTCTCTTTGTAGACGGCCTAATGCGAATAGCTATGCAGATGTATACAAACACATCAGCGTCTTATGCTCTAGCTCGGCTCCTCTGCCATTCACTTTTTCTCAAACATGTTGTCATGGCAACACTGGGGTTGCCATCCTTCCCTCACCCCCACTTCAGTACTGTCCATCAGGCATCACAGGACCTCTGCATATATCAGGAAGGACTAGTTTGTGCCACAACATTAGACACTGTCAGATCTCAGTGGCCGGATGCTTGCTCACATTACCTGTCCACTGAGATTTTAAGACACTTGGTTTTCCCTGTACTCTTTGAAAACATACAAAAGCTTCCAGGGTTGCTAGCAAGAAAAAGACTTCCTTTGGGGCTTCCTGTTGAATAATCGTGTCTACCTAGATGTGACACGTGTCACTTTTATATAGGTTTTCATTGTTCAAAGCAACTCACATAACCACAAGGGAGAAAAAAAGTGGAATTTTTTCCTGTGTTTGGAAGTAATACTGATCTCGCAATCACTTCTGCCAGTCTCTCTTTTAATCATAGAAAAGGTGTCTCCGTCTTAAAAGAAAAAAAAAAAAGAAGATGTATTTGGGAAACAAATCCTAAGACTCTCCCCATCAAAAACATACCAACTGTGTCTCTAGAATAAATCACGCAGACACCACGAATGTCATGTTGCATGTTCTGGGTGGGGCTGCTCTTCTACCTCTGACATGAGTCAAGGAAAATGATACTAGATGCTCTGAAAAATGCAAGAGCATAAGGCAGTAACAAAATTTTCACTCTCAGATCTTTATTATTTTTAATTAAGTAAAGGTCTGGGGAAAGTGTTTCAAAAGCGATCCATGTAGTTCCTCCTTTCCAGCTTGTTATTTTTAGAAGGAGCCATGGTCCTGTCCCCTCCACATGACGAAAGCTGCAACTTGCTGAGCCTCCTCTCTGCAGTTAGAAAGTCTTGGAAAAACTTGTTCCTGTGGAGAGCGGCCTGCTGCAGAAAAAGTCAAGGAAGCTGCAACTGCCCATTTTCAAAAGACATCCTTTCTGATAGACAGTTGTGAGCTAAAATAGCCACAAGTAGGTAAGTTCACTGAAAAGAATCATACTTGTTCAGACTGGACCAGGTCATCAATGGGAACTCATGGAAGATTTTCTTTGCAAAACTCTTTCACCTTTCCTGAGAGCTGAATAGAATCCCACTGTATGTATGCACCTTTCATCCACTGTTGGACATTTAGATTGATTCCATTTCACTAATGAAACTTGTCAGTATATGAATGGGACTGGAAGAAGTCATGCTGAGTGAAATATAACAGAAGCAGAAAAACAGACGCTGTGTGTTCTCCCTTACAAGTGGATCCTAGCGTTGAGCCATCAATTTGATGGAATTAAACATAAAGCCTTAAAACATCCACAAATGTAAAAGAACACAAGGAGAGGTATGTGCAAGAAGATCTCAAAAGAGCAGAAACAAAAAAAAGGGCAAAATATTTTTTTAAAAACCACTTCTATATAAGAAAAGACACGAAAGAAAGGGAGAACAGGAATAGGACACACTAGAGAGTGGAATTAGACTCTAATCAACCACTTGCATATTAATCTCTAACTCCCTCTCCATGACAGGGAACATATATGGCTCTGTAAACCATTCTAACAATAGAGGAAGAAGAATAACCTGGTAGTAAACAAGATCAAATGTCTCAGTACTAACCACAAATATCCAAGAGTAAACTCCCATCTAAACACCTCTCATTTTATCTTTGGATAGGAGAGGATCTTAATACCCACACAGAACACAACCTCATACGGTGGAAGAGCAGAAAAATAGACAACAGCAGCCAATCAGAATGCAGAGTACTGGTGACCTGCAATGCTCAGCCGAATCAGGCAAGCTAAATTTCTCCCCATTCTAGGGCTCAGGGAACCTTGCAGAAGGGGGGACAGTAAGATTGTAAGAGTCTGAAGATGGGGAGGTCTACTGCTGGACAAGACATTCCACTCAAGGCAGGGCTGCTGCATCCAGGAGCTCATTGCAATGGGACTTGTCCTTATCAGACTCGCACAGTGACTAATGTACCAAAGACTAGGAAGTATCTCAGTATAAATAAATAAATACAGTGGGAACTTTAGGAGATAGGGTTAGACAGGTGAAGGGAAGTGCCCCTACCAGTGGGTTTGTCCAAGGAAGGGCCACTCGATCTGCCACAGAGACCTGAAATCCCACTGGAGTAGATGATCCAGAGGGAATTATAAAAGAAGACAGGAAAGTGGGAGGAGGGGTGGACTGATGTAGAGGGAGAGGAAGAAAAGAAGAGAGGATGAGAGCAGGGTTAATTACTCAATATTCTTGAAAAACTAAGCAAAAAAAAACTCCTTCACTCACAAGGATTTTTGGCATCTAGTTGCCTTTTTTGTTTTAACTAGAGCAAAATTAAAAGAAAGCACCAACTTTTGAGTAGGTGGCATGTAGTATGCAAATATCTCTTTTATTTAATTTAAAACCATATCAATAGGTTTAGTATTTTTTCCTCCTAAGGCTAAAAGAAAAACAAATGTCCTTTATACTTGTAAAGTATCTTTTATCTGAAAATTATGAACAAAAGAAAGATTTCTTTGCTTCCCATATAATTTCCATATTTACTTTTGTACAGGCTTTTCTTTCAAATATCATGAGACTGTTGTCAAGATATCCCAACTGCATCGACATGAACAAAATAGAAAAATATTTCAAAGAACCACTTAAATATTTCTTCAGATATTTTATGCACTGTGAGTAAAACTATTACCTTGAATCACAGTGAAGAATCACTGCAAAATATATTATGTATTATAACTTACATGAATGATGATTATATGAATAAGTGAAAATTTCAGTTTGCTCTCCATGTAAAAGTACTATTCAATTACTTTAACAAAATTATTAATTGTATGTGAATGCATGGTCACACATATGCACACAACCAGTGGTTATGTGTGCACACTTGAATGTCATTCTTGATTGAGCTCTACCTTATTTTTTTGGAGAGATAGGGTTTCTCATTTAAACTGGTGCTCACTAATTCATAAAACTGGTTGACTAATGAGCCCCCAGATATATATAATGTCTGTCCAATACTGGCATTACAGGCATAAGACACCAAGCCCAACTTTTACGTAAATGTTGGGATCTGAACTCAGGTGCTCATGCATATGTAGCAAGCACTTTATTGACTGAGCCATCTACCAAACACCCATATCACTCTTTTCCTAAAAAAAAAATAAACTGCGTAGGTTTTTCATTAGGGGTATATCTTTACATATGCCAAAAATAAAGTCTTTGGATAAAAAGAGATAGTGCATACATTTGAGGAAAAGTAAAAATGATAAAAGGCCAAATGGTATTAAGATACTTGATGGAGGGTCTAGAATGCATTCCTGCCTTCTGAAACAACTATAAGTAACCTGCACCCCCACAAGAGTAGATAAGCTAGAAGCAACCCTAGGATCCATAGAAGCACAAAGGCAGGAGGGGGAATTGACAGAGTAAAGTGGGGAAGAGATGATGGAGGGAAGCAGGAATAAATATTCAATATGCTTGTCAAAGTAGAACTATTTTTAAAAATAGAGTGGACAAATCAAAGTGAACCCTGGGGTCCATAGAAACAGACAGGTGGGAAAGTGGGAGGGAGTGGGATGGATTGAGAAAGGGAAGGGAGGGGGGTGGAGGGAAGCAAGGATAAGTTCTCGATATGCTTGTAAAATTACAAAAATAAAATAATAATAAAAAAGAGTAACTAATGAGGGGCCAGAGAAATGGCTCAGTCACTAAACTGCTTACAACACAGGCATACAACACAGGCATGAATTCAACTCATGCAAAAGAGGGAGAGAGAGAGGGAGAGGGAGAGAGAGAGAGAGAGAGAGAGAGAGAGAGAGAGAGAGAGAGAGAGAGAGAGTAGCCAATGATGACAATAATGAAGCCTTTAGATTTCTGTAAGCAATCCTGACTTTGATAATGGGCAGTCGATAATTTTCGATGAGCTGATTTTCACTAAAGAAAATCTGTGTATACAGGACAAAGAGCATTGTTTTAGGAGAGATAGTACATTAACACTTCTGATGTTAGTCTGTTACCTTTCAAAACATGACTTTTCAAAGCACTGTAGAGAATTCTAGAAGGTTCCTAGAATCTCATGTTCTTATTAACTAAGGAAAAATTAAAGATAATTGCTGGAAAACTGGCACACCAATGCAGCTTCTCTTCCCTTAGGTACAATTTGTACAAATGACCACTGACCTCAAAGACCCATTACTGTGGTACCAGCACCTAGTTTTCAGGGTACTCAGAATTAAATGAGTAAACATACAAAGTCAAGTCCTTAGTCTAGCATCTGGAGCCAAACATATCCTCAATAAATTTGTTATAAATATATTATTCAGACAAGCTATACAAGGAGCTAAAAGTGGAAAATATGTGGAGGTTAAATAGCATAATAAAAATACAGCTTGCTTGACTCAGAAAGACACAGCATGAATAAACATCTACAAAGCATATTCATTTTCATATTATTAAACTCCACTGTGCTTACCAGCTACGAGTTGAGTTCAAAATGTCATATATTGCTAGCAATATTTAATGACAGTGCTAAATTGCAAAAGACAATGTATTTATTTTCTCCAAGTACTAAGTTACCATGATTTTCATAGCTTTCCATTAAGCAAAAACAGAATTAAGTCCACGAATAAATATATTTCCTCTCAAGATTTCCAAACACGATGTTGAAGCTAGAATTTTATCTGTTACAGTGTTTCTGAGCACTAGTGTGCATCTGGGAGAAAACTGTTATGCTGAAGAAATGACCTAGTCAAAAAAATCAAGAGTCCTTTAAGATGAGACTTGCTCTTTCATTGCTTCGATGGTACTGAAGCAGGAAAGGAGACCGTGTAAAGAAGAAGGGGCAATGAGCCAGATAGGATTTGTAAAGCATTTCCTTCGGGGTATCCCATCCTCAAAGCAAAGATCACATCTTGTCAAATGCAGAAGACAATTTCATGTATACAGAATGTGCACACATGTATACACATTTCACTGATGAAAATTGCAACTGGTTTTTGCTTGAGCGAAAACCTACTTCTTGCCAAGTAGCATATCATTGTATTAGTAACACTGCTTATAAATGAGCACACGAACAATGAATAAACAGAAATGAGTTCATAAGATATCAGGATGATGTTTTTTAATGGAGCAGAGTAATCTTTCAAGACAGAGCTAGCTGTACCTATATAAGGAAAATTCATGTCCTTTAGTGAATGAGGCAATGCAGAACAAACAAACATAACAAAACAATTACCTACCAGAATAAAATGATCCTGACGTTTCCTTTCTTCCAGAAAGCTCTTGCTGACTTTCCCCAGTCAGGATAGGGTTTGTCCTGAAGCATCATGTCAGTGACCTGCAATCAGAATAATGTGTTCAAGCACTTCCAGGGTCTTTATTGCAGATTTAAATATAAGCATATGACTTACACTGCACCAGGTATAGAACATATACAATCAAAAGAATGTAATCATCACTTCCAGGTCTTTTCTGCAGACTGAAATAAGCATGTGATTTATATTCCACCAGGCAGAGAGTATATGCATATTCTAACATTACATCTGTGAAGATATAAAAATTAGAATTTAGTGCTTCATCCAATCGAGAATGCAAAAATGCATTTGATTTCATATACTAAATGAGCACATTTGAAGTTAGTGTTTGAAATACCAAGGCTGGTTTCTAAATAGCAATTAAGACTGTACTTTTTTATTTTAAAAGCTATTTTTGTATGGTATTTGTACAAAATAATGGTTTTCAAGCTGGAGAAATGGCTTAGGGGTTAAGACTCTGAATCATAAGCAGAAGGTCCTAAGTTTGGCTACCAGGTCTCAGGCAGAAATGGCAATGCATTTCCAGCCCTGGTGGACAGAGCCAAGGAAATCCCAGAGTGAAACAAAAAGGAGGTAGAAGTGATCCAGAATGATTCCCAAACTCACCCTTGGTCTTCAACAGGGATACACAATGTCCCCTGATACACACACATGAGAGAGAGAGAGGGAAGGATGAAGAAAGGGAGGGAGGGAGGGAGGAAGGAATGAAAGAAGGAAGGAAGGAAGGAAGGAAGGAAGGAAGGAAGGAAGGAAGGAAGGAAGGAAGGAAGGAAGGAAGGAAGGAAGGAAGGAAGGAAGGAAGGAAGTTTAAACAAATAATGGATTTCAACTGCACATTTTCAGACGTGTATATGATATGCCTCAATCATGCTCTCCCTACACCCTCTTTCAAATATTATTTTTTAAGAAGGTATCTGTGCTTGGTAGTACCTTCTTAAAATTAATATAATGAACAAATAAAATGTCATATTTTTTTAAGATTTTCTAAATCAGAAACTCCAAAGCCTGAACTCCTGAAACAGAACATACAAAAATCCAAATTCCAAATGATTTTTAGCTGACCATTAACCCAAAGATCATTTATTTTTCTCTTCCCTTTCATCCCACTGCATATGGCTTTTGCTAGGACAAAAACTTACATCTGCTCAAGTAATGAATGAATTTATTAGAAAACTTCTGATTTACCAATCTATACTCTGGAACAGCACTTGAATATCCAGTTTATGTGACATTTATTGTAACATAGGTAACATTCTCCCATATACAAATCTGTATTCTCCAAAAGTGTTTTTCTTTTTTTCTAATTTATTCATTTATTTCTAGTTTTATAAGCATATTATATGTTAATCCCTGAGTCCCTCCATGCCCCCTCTCTTCCATTCCTTCCCCTTCCCCTCATCAATCCATTCTACTCCCTCCCACCCTCCTACCTGGCTGCTTCTACAGCCTCCAGGATTCCCTCTGGCATCTTTCTTCTTTTCCCCCAAGACAAACTCTGCCCATCCTCTGAGACCTAAGCAAAGCTATGCAGTGATGTCTCCTCATCTTCTTGCAGTTCTTGACCCTTCCCTCTCTAAGCACATCAATTACATTTCCTGTCTTATTATGCATGCATCCTTCTTTTTCTATTAGACTTTAACATCCCTAAAGGTGATGATTTGTCTGTATATCCTATCTAATGCCTAAGGATCTTTTGTGTAACAAGCTGGAATATTTACTCAATGAAGAAATGACAACATGAATTAGTAAACAGAGATTTTAAAGACCTATTAACAAAGTAAATTGCTCCTTAGCCTCATAATATATTAATGCTTTATGCAAATGTCCAATATAACATGAATAGAGATAACCTCTTCTAAAAAAATCTGTGAGTTAGAAATTGACTTCCTGCTTCTTTTAAAAAATGAAGAAAATGTTTGTGTATGTATACACACATATGAGCACACGACTTCTTGTTCCAGAAATCTGCCCTCCTTCAAAAGAACATTATTCCATTAATTGTGATTTTAACTAATAATGCTCTACTTCAAACATGCAACACAGATTAAAAATTGAGAAAAACTGATGCAGAATAAGGCATGAAATATTCACTAAAGGATAGTATTCAAATACCTCGAATACAACTAGAATTTGTGTCTATGGTGCTGTCGACATTGGTCAGAGAAACTTGCTTGTGTGCTGGTTACTTGTAACTTCAGAGACTCAAAATGGGTCAAAGGGATAAGAACAGTTGACTGCTTAAAGTCCACCCATGAGGGAAGCATCTTTATCACCCACTCCAAGGCTTAGGGAACATTGCAGAAGGGGAGAAAGAAAATCAAAGAGCTAGATTATGAGAGCAGCTTTTAATGCTGTCTTCCATGTGTAGCATGAGCTCTGAGCTGCTAGGGTCTCCGCAGATGTGACACTTGCACAGTTCTGCATAGGACCAAGTCCACAACCATCCTGTCATACAGGGTAGACAGACACATAAGGACCTACTGTCCCTGAGGATCTACATGCAGTTAAAACAGGCAGTTAGAATGTTTTATTCAGAGGCGTAGCCACTTGTAATGTTTCTTCTTAAATAAATTCTCAACAATGTGCATGTAAACAACCCTAAGGAATCTGATTAGATCACAAAAAAGACATGAAAACAGAAGAAAAGTTGGAAAAGAAGGGGTTCAGCAGGAATAAAGGGGACAAGAGAGGATAATAGGGTGAATATGATCAAAAATAAATTACATGTATATATGAAAATGTCATGATGAAACACACTACATGTAATTAATATATGCTAATGAAACATTAAAAATGAAATGCATGTGGAAATTTAAAACACATACTCGCATCCACATCCACATATATACACACAAAACTTTTGTCTTTAAAGCTCAAAATTGCAGTTCTTCCAACAATAACCTTGAAGTAGGAGAGATTTAGTCTTCTATGATAACAGACGGCAAGTTGATGGGGCATCTGCCTGAATCTGGGACCATTTCAGCATAATGGGCTTCTGGATGCTTCTCAAACAAGTCCATCTTATTGTTCCACACAACATCCAAAAATGGTCTTGAAATACATGCCTGGCCAGGGCTTCTAATGCTCACCTAAAGCTCAGTTAGATGGGGAGGGTGTCTTTAGAATCCAGATTTCAGCTTGAATCTTATGTAGTAGAGGAGGGCTGGAGAAATAGCTCAGGGGTTAAGACTCTGCCTGGAAAGCAGAAGGTCCTGAGTTCAGATCCCAGATCCCACCTTAAAAACACCAATCAGAAAACAGTGGTGGCCTGTACTTCTGGCCCTCATGTGCAGAATCTGGGAAATTCCAAAGTAAAGCAAAAAGGAGGTAGAAGCAATCCAGAATGATTCCCAAAGTCACCTTTGGTCCTCCACAGGGACATACAGTGCCTTCTGATACACACACACACACACACACACACACACACACACACACACACATTAAATAAATGAATTAAAAAAGTAATCCATCAGGTGATAAGAACTAAACTTTGTTCAAAGCCCTTCTCAAACTAACTCTGGAAACTTAGGGCCACTCTGCCTCACCAAGGCCTATACTAATTTCACATGACATAGCTCTACCATTCAGTGTAAAAGTAATTCATCATAAGTCATCTTAATTTGAAATATCATATTAATATTAATTCTAATATTAAGAACTGAAACAGGAAAGACCCTGGTACTTACTTTTAAAAGGAAGCTGGTGTTCTTGTTTATTTTCTTTTCATTCCTCTCAAATGACAGAATTCTATTGGTTTACTAACACTGATGACTAAAAGACTAATTGCCTTCTAAAATGATTCATGAGATTTATTGAAAAGGTCAAAGAAAAGAAATGGGACAAAAATCAGGCAAATTATATCGACACTACAAAATAAATATAATTAAGCATCGAGGAATTTAAATATTTATTTATTTCTATATTTCAAAGAGGGCGGGAGAACATTGAGGTCAGAGGAAAACCTTCTGGAAGTTAGTTCCCTCCTTCTACCATGAGAACTCCTTGGATTGAAATCAGATTAATAGGTCTGCATGCAGGTGTCTTTACTTGCTGAGCTATCTCCATAGCTCAACACGGAAAAAAAAAAATTTAAATAACATGCAAAACTGATAACAACAACCTACCATAATTCAGAACACCAAAGAACCAATGTTCACCCAGAACCAAATCTCTTCCCATCTTAAAGCTCCAGGGAATCTTGGAGAAGAGGAGGTGGTAAGATTAGGAGAACCTAAAGGTGGCGAGGCGCACTGATAGACAAGATACTCCACTGAAGCCTGGACTGCTGCAGTCAGGATATTGCTACTGTGTGATTTGACCTTCCCTGACCTGCACAATGGCTGACATGTCAACAAGCCCTCAAAGACTAGTGTGGATCTCAGGAAAGAAGGCTTCAGCAATAGGATTCTTAGAGGCAAGGGGTTAGACAGATATAACAGAATTCCTGTGTTAGTGGGCAGCCCAAGAAGGGGTCCCAAGGTGTGCCATTGGTTCCTGAACCCTCACTAGTATAGACTACCCAGGGAAATTCAGTGCCCTTATGTTCTGAAGGGTGGGAGAGAACAAGCAGGAAACATTAAGAGAGGAAGAGGGAGGAAAGGGGGGAAAGAAAGAGAAAGGGAGAGAGGAAGAGTGGAATGGGGGAAAACAGGGAGGAGGGAGGGGAAAGGAAGGAGCGAAGGTACCTACTCATTGAGCTTGTATAACTAGCTAAACAACAAAACAAAACAAAAATCAGATATTCTTGGGCACAAAGAGCCATAAAACTTTTCCCAGGAAAGAATGACTTCTGTTTCCCCCAAAATAACAATTTCTGTCACTTTCTTCAAGAATTTCTCAGATAACAATTTTTGTGTCGAATATTTTAACCAAACCTCAGGGTTAAATAAATAATCACTTGATAAATATTTCATGATTGACCAGGGTTTTTAAAAAGGTGTAATTGCTTTTGTTCAGCAGTATTTATCCTGTCCTGGAAAGAATCTGCATAATAATAAATAGCTTTCAAGTAACAAGATGATTACTAGGTGTGTTTTACATAATTTTCATTTTTTATCCATGGTAATTTCTGAGAAATACTTATCATATTTCTAGGAGGAGGTAGTCTCCAGTTATTTAACCAATTATTACAGCAGCGTGTTTTGTAAAAATGACATTGAAGGATAAAGCATCTGTTCAAATAAGTGGCAAGCTGGAGCTGAGAAAACTTCCGGTCGCCAGGCAATTGATCGTCATCTCCCAGATCCAACTCGTAAGTCCCATCACCAGATCGATGCCAGGCCACTCGCAGCTAAATTGGCCGTTGCAGAGACAATCATTAAAGCGAAGCATTCAATAAAGAAGAAATCCAATTACTTTCTGCATTAGAGAAATCAAATTCATTTCTGGTGCGGGTCAAGGACAATCTGTGTGGAAGAAAGATGCGGGAAAGAGAATGTGGGGAGATGTGAAAGGTGCCGCATGGCTTGAGTACAAAGCGGGGCCTGTCACTGCTCCTTCCCACGGGGAAGACAGAAGCAGCTGACATTGCTGGACGCTCTTTCTAAGCTGCAAGAAATTGGTTTAACTCTTTGAGTCTCTTGAGCTGCCTCTTCCACACTTCCTTCTACAACACGGAGCACAGAGCCTCACCACATGGCACTTAGCACAGTATGCGAGCTAGCCTTGCTTAGAACATAAGGTTTTCTGGGATGTCACACCTAGATACAGGTGTCAAGTTGACAACTGAAGACTTGAGCTCTGGACACAATAGCACCCACATTTGTCAGCTGAAGAGGCTCCAGGGCTACTAAGCTCTGATGTGTATTGTTTGTACTGATCGTTACAGCAATTTATATTACCACCTTTCACCAACAGAATGAAGCAGTGAGGTTAAATACGGAGCGGGGCCACACCTGCTACACTATGTTGTACACCAGTCGCCAACTCGGTTCTAGCCTGAGCTGCTTCATCCCAAAGCAGCCTTAGGTTGAAGGCAAAGTCATTTCTCTCTTTGAGCATCAACTTCTTAATCATGAGCTGGGCATATTGCAGCATCTTAGCTGAGGTACAACCTGCTCCTCAGTCCTTAGTCTCTCTACTACTCTCGTATCTTATAACATTTTCTTGCTAACATTGCCACATTTTGAATATTTGCCATCTGTTTTATTTATTGCCATCAAATTACATCATCTTGCTATGTCCACAAAAGATAAAAATGGAAATAATTATGCCTTCTTCTATAGCACTTCTACATTGTCACAGCTTAGAAATATTTCTGTATTACAGATTTCTTATGACACTGGCTCTACAATTAAGAAGATGCAATAATCTTTGCCAGTACTTCAGCTGGAGTTTATCCATTACTTTTAGTACCTGAATACAAAAACACATTAAAATAGAGGAAAGATAGGCAGGGAAGGAGAAAGGATGCAATGGGAAAAGGAGGGGGCATGAGATTGGGAATTAAAGTATGAATATATCATAAATTATTATATTCATGTATGAAACTCTTAAAAGAATAAAAACTTTAGAATAATCTGGTGATCAATAATAATTTAAGACATTTATATATATTAAATTTAATGTTAACTAAAATAATATTTTAAAAAGTACTTCAAGACAATCCAAGAGAAAATGTGACCCTCCAACCAAACTATTTCCTCTTTCTTTTAAAATTTATTTTATTGCTATTATTAACTTCACACACAAAGCCTCACACAGACCAGGTGACTCTTGGACACTAATCCTGAGAACAAAGAGCTTTTGTAAATACTCTTCACAAATAAAAACACAAAAGATGGAGAAAACAAGCAGGAACCAATCCAGAAGCTTCCTCCTTGCTCTCCTTGCTGAGCAGTTTTCACAGTTCCAAAAGGTATCATCCAGGCTGCTGGAGAAGAAAAGCAATTGAGGCCTCACTCAACAAGGAAGGCTGCAAACTACAGTAAAAACTACCTTGGCAAGAGGGAACCATAGGTGCAACAGTGGCATGAATGTTATGGCAGCAACTAACAGCTTTCAGATTGGATTTAAGGTCTGCTTTTCAAGAGGGAGCACATGCCTGATGCTGTAGACCAGGCCAAGATTCTGTGTAAAATCAGATTTAGATCTTAGGGGGAAACAAACTGCTACACCATATCAAACTGCCACCACTGTACCCATTGTTTGAGCAGAAACTTCTCTCAACCAACAAGTTTCATTCTGTGTTGGAGGTGTTTAGTACTGAAAAATCATAACTGGTCAAAGTTCAAAAAATGAATTACTATGCACTGCACAACACAAATGGGACATCTGAATCACCTCTCTCAAGGCTCAGGAAACATCAAGGAGCAGGAAAAGATAGTAAGAGCCTGAAGGTGGGGAGGGGTGCTGCAAGGCATTCTCCTCCGGTCCTGACAGGTCTCCTGTACCTTGAACTCACTGCAGCTCTGTCTATGTCCTCAAGACCTGCAGATTTAGCTCATCAATATTTCACTATGGAAAGAGAAAGCTGTCAGGAGGTCCCACGCCCCCAAGTCTACTGAGAGTTGATTCTCTATGGGAGCAGAGCAGCTACTCCCTGACAAATCATTCGTGCTCCAAGTATTCAGGCACATGCCAAATGAAGCTCTGTGGGCACACATGAAAAAGGAAAGAATGCGGGAGAGAGACCAGTTGAGAAGGCGTACACTGGGAAAAAAAGAGGAATAGGAATGGGAAATAAGGGGTGAAGATGTATATGTTTTCATATAGATCATGGAAAAGTATAAGAAGAAAACATTAAGTTATTCTAAGATACAAACAACCAATTCAAAAAATGCTAAATACAAATAGTCAATATACCCAGGAATTGTAATCTTTATGAAATTGAAAGTCTTTAAAATCCCAGGCTTTTCATCATTTATTGAGAAACAAAACCTGAACTGACCCAGGCTCATTCAATGGCACAGCTAGTGATGGTAGCACGTGCGAATGGTCTCTACCTGCCCCACTTCACAAGGATATTCACACATGTCACTGCAGATGAAGTAATTCACTTTCTTAGCGCTTCCTACTTTAGGACCTGAGATATCTTGACAATAACTATATCATGGTGCCCTGCTAAAATTCAAAACAAAATTCAAACTTTGAGGCAGCTGCTGAAATTTAAATCATGGACATCAGTAAGCAAAGAAATAAATGCACTGGTGAAATCTGTTTTTTCCAATCAAATCAAAAACTGTAAAAACATAATGGCCTCTGGCCTTTTGGAAACTGATCACCTTTCTCTACTTTCATGGTAGGATGACCATTACCTTTCATAACCCTGCCCCTTCACTGCCTGGAAAAGTAGGAAGATACAGGCAATGCAAAGTCAAGAATCCAAAAGAAGTATAGTCTTTGTTGACTATATTTAATTTTTTTAAAAGCATGCATAACTTAAAATGCAAAGGATATTAAATGTAAGCTGAGTGATTCCTCATATATCCAAGCATGTGATGTATCCATTTTATTTATTATATAAATATGAACTAAATAGAAACACTTATCAATCACACATTGGAAAAATAATTGTAGTTCACTTCAAGATGTCTTATTTGTGATATTGTCAGGGGACGACCCTGGGAGGGGGTGTCTGGACCATGGTGAACTGTGATCTCTAGCGCTGTTGAGTGCTCAATCTCCGTGGTGACTCATGTGGTGGCTCATATATTTTAGTGTCTTCATAAACATTACAGCAAAGCAATGTATCTTATGCATCCCACTTATATGTTTTATAAAAGCAAAGTCCAACTTGAATTTCTTGAATTCTAGACCAATATTGTACTAGACAGAACAAGGCATGTAATTTTTACATTTTACATTTTGGCCTCCCTGCCTCCTTCTGTCACCCACACCATAGACATACAATGTGATCAGTCTTATCAAATAACACTTCCAACTGAGACAAGAAAGACCCAACGTCTAAGTAGAAAGGTTTGAGAATCCTCACTGAGAAACATTATCTGGGTGTATAATTAAGTGAATGGAAACCGTGGATGAAAGCTTCCTAGTAATGCCTTGAATGGATTGCCATAAGATGTACCTGGAAATCCTGTAAGCATTCAACCTAGAATGTGTTCTTAGGCTTTTCAGAAGAATAAGCACATTGCACAAGACGTGAATATTAATGTACTTGCTTATTATCTCCAATGATAGCCTGCACTGCCTTTGCGATGTATTGCACCTTATTGCAGGATCCCTACTGATTTACAATGAGTCACAGACTGTTTTATTTTTAAGTAAGGAAATTGTGCATGTCTTAGCATACAGAATTATTTAGAGAAAGACACCTGAACCACCAGAATACAGAAATATATGCAATCAAAAACTACCTTACCAGGCAAGTTCTCTTGTCTCAACAAAATGAATATTATATGCCTGGTGTAATTTGCTTCCAACCATATTGAAATATAATTCAGAATAGATATGAAAAATGAGAATGATTTCTATTTTGCTTTCTCATGGGCATATATTTCATTGGGTAAATTATGAAACAATAGCCCGATGTCACATTGTTGGGCATTCGGTTTTTGGCAAGTGCCTGAAAGATATATCTGTATATCTGCATATCTGTACTCTATCATTAATATAAATAATTGATTTGTAGAAGCTTTAACAAAACAAAGTGCATTATAAAATATAGCTATGATTTTATAAGTGGATGGAAGAAAAGTAAAGGATTTTTCCAGAACTGTCATAACAACCAGTATCAATACTAATGCCAAGAGGCCTTTTGCAAACATCTCAAAGAGAAAATCAACCTCTAGTTAAGGCACACTAGAAGTCTAATTTTCTGAGTGAGGTGCCCAAAACATGCATATATAGGACAAAGCCAACAGAGTGTCTCATCCTGTATCAGTGGTTTAGCCTACTCCACAGGGAACTGTAGCACCCTCAGCCTCACTGTGTTGTGAAAGGAGGGGTGGTTGTTCAGTAACCAAGAAAAACATCCAGAAATAGCAAGTGTCCTGTGCTTATGGAACCTTACTGATAAGGAAATTGGCACGCAGGAAGTTATATGTCCAGAAGTGGCTGGACTTGAATAGATATGGATATGGACCTGAAACTTCATCCAGAATTTCAGGAGTCTCTGCCTCCCTGTATGCTATGGTCCAGAAGCAGCTGACTGAGCCAGAGGACTTGTTCTCCCCATATAGTTTTACCACTTCTGCTTCCTGCAGGAAGAAGAGTCTTCCGGGTTTGACTGCAGACAAAGTGATACCATCAGCTTGACTGACTTTCTCTTTTTGCAATCCAAGGGATACCCGGCCAAGGGGGAGGTAGGGGCAGGCTCTCTTCTCCATGGGCCTCTCCAGAGAACTTACACAAACATTCCAGTTTTTGTCTGCTCTCCTTGCCACCCTTGAATTGACAAGTCTTGGGAGTTGTTGCAGTTTGCCTGCATGGTTGCTGATAAATGACCATGAAACAGCTTAAGGGAACAGGGAATATATTTCATTTCCTTACGACAGTCCAGTTACAATTCTCAGTCCAGCTTGATGGGAGAGCACGCACCAACACCAGGGTTGAGGGAACTGACCACACCATCTCTACATAATGGCTGAGAGATGAACGATCCTTACTTGCCAGACCAGCATGTCTGGCCAAGTGTACAAAAGGATGACAACTCTGTCAGCCAGCTCTCAGTATTTTGTTCCAGGGCTCAATCCCACCCACCATGGGCTGGGTTTTCCCCATCAGCTAGACAATCTTCTTCAGGTTCGTTCTGGGCTTAACTCAACTACTACTTCTCTACAAATGTGCCCAGAGCTCAAATCCTCAACTGTCAAGTTGACACCTGTGCCTAACTATGACATGAGTGGAAAATGCATTTCTGAGAGGCAGTAAATACCTTTTTTCCCCTCAATGATCATGCAGTGACAAGTTCAAAGTTGTGGGCCAGTAGGGGAAAGAAGCTCACTGACTTGATGTTCCTCAAGTCAGGATGCTAATACCAATGGAAGAGGAAAGTCAACCCTCTGACAACTATAAAACCCTCAGCATTCAAGAGCCTATGAACTGAGGAGCCTGTGAAGTACCTTGGATGTCTATACTAAACAGTGCGCTACCATGCTCTGATACTGCTGGGACATGGGCAGCTATGATGTTATACATGGGGTGCTTGGGTGATAAGCATCATAAGAAGCTGAAAAAAATAAAAACTAATGACTGATGAGGTGCCTCAGCAGGTGCTTGCCACCAAACCTCACAGTGAACCTGTATGAATAGAGTGAACCTATTCCCCAAAGTTGTCCTCTGACCTCCATTCATGATTCCAACTACATTAACTAACTAAATAAAATAGGTAAATAGAAAGTAAAATATGACCCAAAGTGTCTAAGAAAATAAAAAAACAAAGTGTGTATTAAAATACATCCTTCTCAGAAATAAACAGTTACTTAAATGAAGCCAACATTTTCATTTCAGATAAAAGAAGGAAATAGTGTTTTTAAGGAAAATTTATGTGTAACACCTAGTTAAAGCATTTATACAAGTTGGTTCTCTTCCTGTTGCTTTGCTAAAATATCAGATGTAGCTACCATAAAGTATTTTCTCTACAATTATCCAAAATTATATGTAAGTATACAGTATATTCAAGCTATTAAGGACTGAAATGGATAGGAAGCATGTTTCAACTATTTTTCTCAAAATAAAATGAACCCAAAATAAACCCTCTGTGTACTTGTTCCAAAATTGCCCTCCACTCTACACCCAAGAGGTCACCATTCTAAATATTGAATATATTATTCACATATCTGGCTGCAAAAGTAAATTATGTTGTTTTAGCTACAGACAATATATTCACAATTAAAAAGAGAACTCCAGCGAATTTTTCTGTATTGGGCTTTCTTCATTCCACAGTTTCTATAACTTTTATTTACATTGAATCAATTAATCAATTCATTACTGTCTTTTCTTTTTCATAAGATTTATGTGAATAATTTTCTTTAAATTTTAATAACAAGCATTCTTATTTTTATATTTTCAAAACAGACACTTCAGATCTTTTTAATTCCCGCTGTAGTACCTTTAAGCTAATTATATTAACTTATGCTCAACTTTATTTGCTTCCTGCTATTTTTTTATTTCCTGTTTGAAACTAATATTTATTCTAAATTATTAAAGATAAAAAATAGATAGATAAATAACACAACCCTGATTTTGCTCCTGAACAATTATTCTCATATAAACTTTTATATACTATATTTTATAATAAGAAGAATGAACTACTTGTAATGTACAGTACCCCTTAATAATTGTTTTCTTTCTTTTTAAATGTAATTTATTAGGCAGAGAGAAGAGAGAGTCTGGAAGTATTCATGCCACAGTATGCATATTGAGGTCAGAGGACAACTTTCTAAAAACATTTCTCTCCTTTCACCATGTGGTCTCTGGGATATGAACACAATTGGCCAGGTTTGCATGCAACGTGCTTTTGCCTACTAAGCTCTCTCACCTGACTGCTGTTTTGTGTTCTTAAACTCACCAAGAAAGTCGATCTTTAATATTCTGACCACAAAAGGGCTACCAAGTAAGTTACGGACATGTTAATCATATTGATTTTAGTGATCACTTTATAACATTTATATATATATATATATATATATATATATTTTGACACGTTTTAAATCTTAAGTATATGCAATTAGTTAAGTATATGCAATTCATATTATGAGAAAATATGCCATACTTTAGGAATAAATTTTATAAGAAAATCAAAATTAATAAAAGTAGTAATTTGATTTAATTACATTTTACTACAATATCTTTTAGGTTCAGGAAAAGAATGATTTTTAGTGATAATTGTAAAGCATGGCATAATGTAACTTGAAATAAAATACTTAGCTCATATGTGGAAATATTCAAATTTCTAAGTAAACTTAAGAAGTTCTTCTAAGTGTTTGCTTTTTTTTATTTCCACTCCTACAAACTTAACAGGTACACCGGTCCCTTCCTTCCCTCCACCCCCCCAACTCCCCTGTGCCCCCAGCCCCTGCCCCTTCCCTCCCCATCCCCCAGTGCCTTCACCTCCCTTCCCCGGAGCATCCTTTAATGTGCATGCAAGACTTTCCTCTGGGTCCTCCTCTCCGATGAGGTGCAAGGACCCAGAAGCATTTCCCAGAACCCTTTTCTTTGTACCCCCTAAGCATAGGAACACTACTGTGGCTGTCAATTCCTTGACTCCCAGGATCCTAGTGCCTTTAGCAAATGCTAGACTTTGTGAAGTCAATAGTGTGTTGGACATTGCGCAGGGCATGTAAAGTCCAAATATGATTGCTTCGGCCCTAACTTGTGTGGAGTGTCTTGCATATCATTGCTCCTCCCATCCTTGTGCTCTTCCACTCTTACCGCCCCCTCTTCCACAAATGTCCCTGAGCTTCAGGATGGGGAGAAATTAGGCTGGCTTAGTTCCAGGTGATTGATATAAAGTCTCTGATGTTCTGGATTATGGTTTGTTGATTTTTTTTTTTCAGTTTTGCTGCTCCCGCAATGCCCTTGGCTCCACCCTGATGAGTACTGGATATCACCCCCTGGCCAGAGATAAAGACCTGTCAAATTAGAGTCTTGTTATAAGAGTATATTCAAAGGTAGATGTAATAAAAGTAGGAAACCGCGGTGAGGTAGGGGTCAATTACCCATCTGCGAAATGGTTACTTTCTCTCTTCCAGACTATACGCCCTCCCCTTCTGGTAAGATCATACCCCATCAGTTGCAAATGACCAGGAAGGAAGTCTGTGAGCTTAACCAGATGTCTCATTACTTACTTGCAGTCCTTGATGGTGGCCTATTTTCTCTGCTATAACATGGTCCCCTCTCTCCTTGTTTCTGGTGTGGCCCTCCTTCCCCATCCCTCCTGTTCATAATCTTAGCAATTACTGTAGTTATTACAGAGATTTATCTTTGAGTGTCTCGAAGTGGGCTTCATACTAGAAGCCACCTAATAGGGAGTACATATGGCACTTAATTTTCTGTGTCTGGTATATTTCACTCAATATAATTGTTTCTAATCCCATCCATTTCTGGGCAAATTCCATTAATTCATCATTTTTGATGGCTGAGTAGTATTCCATTGTATAGATATACCACTTTTCCGTATCCACTTGTCAACTGTTGGACATTTGGGTTGATTCCATGACTTTGCTCTTGTAAACAGTGCTGCTATGAACATGGTCGTGCTTGTGCTATCGAGGTAATTTTTTGCTGTATGGGGGATTATTCCCAAAAGTGGAATCGCAGGGTCATATGGCATTTCAACCTTTAATTTCTTTAAGAATCTCCAGATGGCTCGCCAGAGTGGCTGTATAAGCCTGCATTCCCACCAGCAATGTAGGAGAGTTCCCCTCTCTCCACATCCTCTCCAGCATTTGTTGTTGTTTGTATTGTGGATTTTTGCCATCCTAACCGAGATGAGATGGTATCTCAAGGACGTTTTGCTTCCTGCTATTTTTGACTGATTATTATGATCATTTCCCAAGTTTAGTTTTTTTCTTTCCTTTTCTTTCTTTCTTTCTTTCTTTCTTTCTTTCTTTCTTTCTTTCTTTCTTTCTTTTCTTTCTTTCTTTCTTTTTCTCTCTCTTTTATTCTTAACTTCTTTCCTTTCTATCATTCTTTTTCTCTAAATCTTTCTCTCCTGAGTTCAAGTTCCTGTACATCCTCTATTATATAGTGAATTTAATGGCAGGCTGGGCTACATGAAATAGTGTCTAAGAGGAGAGTTATAAATAAGAACTTGGAAAGTCAAATCATTCATTTGCAGACAATATGATCCTATGCACAGTGGAACCTATAGAATCATCAGAAAAAAATCTTAAAATTGTCAAATACAGTAAAATACCAGGATACAAAAATCAACATACAAAACTTGGTGACTTGTCCATATAATAATGACAAATTTGCTGAGAAGGAAATTAGAAAAATATCCCATACTTAATATTTATAAAGCTAGTTAGGATTATAAAGCCAGCAGGAATAAATTAAGCCAAGGAAATAAAAGATTGCTACATGAAAACCTAAAGACCCAGGGAAAAAAAAGAAACTGAAAAAGATGACAATGGAAAGATCTTTAAAACTCCAAATTAGCAAAAATTAACATTATGCAAATGTCTATGTTACCAAGGGTGCTCAGAAAATTCTACTCAATTCCCATCAAAATCCCAAAGCATTCTTCGCAGAACTAGAAAAAAATCTAAAATTTCCACAGAAACACAAAAGAACTCAAAAAACTAAATCAATCCTAAGTAGAAAGAAGAATACTGGCAGTATCACACATTTGACCTCAAATTGTACTGAGCCACAGTGAAAAAACCAACATGGTAGTATCATGAATGCAGACATGTAAATGGGGTAAATAGGATAAGAGAGGATAAACAAGAATAGAAGAGAACACCACCAAATGCAATGACATAATTACAGCCACATATATTTTTACAAAGATGGCAAAAATACATTGGAAAAAGACTTCAAAAATGTTGTCAGAAAACTGAACATCCACATACAGAAGGAGTAAATTAGATCCAATTTTTTTCATATATAAAAATCAGTTTAAATGGATCAAAGACTTTAACATAAAACTTGAAATGCTGAAACTGCTAGAGGAAAACATGGAGAAAATACTTCAAGGATTCTGGCAGCTCAGGACATTGAACCAAAAATTGACAAATGGGACTGAATCATATTAAAATCCTTCTGTATAGCCAATGAAACATTTAAATGAGTTACTTACTAGTTCATAGAATGGGAAAACAATTTCTTCTAACTATACATACAACAGAGATTAATAATGAGACTACATAGGATCTCAAAATACTAAATACTTAGAAACCAAATAGTTCAGTCAATAAATAGACAGTTCTCAAAAGATAAAAGCACAAATGACCAATAAATATTCAAAATATTCAGCATCCATTTCTATCAGAGAAATCTCAATAAAAAACAACACTGAGCCTGCAACTCAACACAGTTGTAATTGTTATCACTAGTAAAACAACAAATATTGGCAATGGTGGGAGACAAGAAGCCTTAATGTGGATATGTAAATTAGTCCAGCCAGTTTGTAAAGCAGTATGGAGATTCATAAAAACTAAAAAAAAAAAAAAACCCATGCAGCAGAGGTTCACCTCGATAGCACAAGCAGGACCATGTTTATAGCAGCACAGTTTACAATAGCAAAGTCATGGAATCAACCCAAATGTCCAACAGTTGACGAGTGGATAAGGAAACTGTGGTACATCTATACAATAGAGTACTACTCAGCCATCAAAAATGATGAATTACTGGAATTTGCCGGGAAATGGATGTCATTAGAAACAATTATATTAAGTGAAGTATCCCAAACCCAGAAAATTAAGCGCTATATGTACTCTCTACTAGGTGGCTCCTAGTACCAAACCCACCCACCCCACCTTGAGACACTCATAGGTAAATCTATGTAATACCTACAGTAATTGCAAGGATTATGAACAGGAGGGATGGGGTAGGAGGGCCACACCAGAAACAAGGAGAGAGGGGACCATGTTACAGCAGAGAAAATAGGCCTCCATCTAGGACTGCAAGTAAGTAATGAGACACCTGGTTAAGTTCACAGACGTTCCTGATCATTTACAACTGAGAGGGTATGATCTCACCAGAAGGGGAGGGCATATAGTCTGGCAGATAAAAAGTAACCATTTTGCAAATGGGTGATTGACCCCTCCCTCACTGAGGTTTCCTACTTTTATTACATCTACCCTTGAATGTGTTCTTATAACAAAACTCCAGTTTCTGCAAGTAAGTAATGAGAAACCTGGTTAAGTTCACAGACGTTCTTTCCTGATCTCACCAGAAGGGGAGGGCATATAGTCTAGCAGATAAAAAGTAATCATTTTGCAAATGGGTGATGGACCCCTCTCTCAGTGAGGTTTCCTACTCTTATTACATCTACCCTTGAATGTGCTATTACAACAAGACTCCAGTTTAACAGCTTTTTGTCTCTGGCCAGGGGGTGACATACAGTGCCCAGCAGAATGGAGTGAAGGGAATTGCAGGAGCAGCAAAACTGCAAAAGAAAATCAACAAACCACAATCCAGAACTTCAGAGACTCTATATCAATCACATAGAACTAGGACAGCCTAATCTCTCCCCATCCTGGAGCTCAGGGACATTTGCGGAAGAGGGGGCGGTAAGATTGTAAGAGCAAAAGGATGGGAGGAGCAACGATTTGCAAGATTCTCAACAATAGTTGGGGCCAAAGCAATCATAATGGAACTTTGCATGCCCTGCGCAATGTCCAGCGCACTGTTGCCCTCATAAAGTCTAGCATCTGATAAGGGCACCGAGACCCCTGGAGGCAAGGGATTGACAGCCATAGTAGTGATCTTATGCTTAAGGGGAACAAGAGAAAGGGCTTATGGAAATGCCACTGGGTCCTTATATGTCATCGGAGAGGAGGACACAGTGGAGAGTTAGGCACACACAATAAAGGACTCTCTGGGAATTGGGGGGGAGGCACTGGGGGAAGGGGAGGGGGAAGAGGGGGGAGGGAGGGAACTGGTAAAAAATTTTTAAAATGTATAATTAAATTTTTAATAAAAAAAAAAAGAAAAAAAAATAAAAAAAAATAAAAGCTTTTTGTCTCTGGCCAGGGGGTGACATAGAGTGCCCATCAGGATGGAGTGAAGGGCATTGCAGGAGCAGCAAAACTGCAAAAGAAAATCAACAAACCAAAATCCAGAACTTCGGAGACTCTTTATCAACCACCTAGAACTAGGCCAGACTAATCTTTCCCCATCCTGAAGCTCAGGGACATTTGCAGAAGAGGGGGCGGTAAGAGTGTAAGAGCAAAAGGATGGGAGGAGCAATGATTTGCAAGATACTCCACACAAGTTAGGGCTGAAGCAATCATAATTGGACTTTGCATGCCCTGTGCAATGTCCAACACACTATTGACCTCACAAAGTCTAGCATCTGCTTAAGGCACCAAGATCCTTGGAGGCAAGGGATTGACAGCCACAGTAGTGTTCCTATGCTTAAGGGGAACATGGTAAAGGGTTCAGGGAAATGCCACTGGGTCCTTGTACGTCATCGGAGAGGAGGACCCAGAGGAGAGTCAGGCATGCACAAGAAAGGACTCTCTGGGAATTGGGGGGGGGGAGGCACTGGGGGATGGGGAGTGAGGGGTGAGGGGAGGGGGACCAGGGAGTTCAGGGGGAGGAGGAGAGAGGGAGGGAACTGGTGTACCTATTAAGTTTGTATGAGCGGAAATAATAATAAAAAATGTAAAAAAAAAACTAAAAAAGAGAACTAGCATATGGTCTAGCTATGTCATTCTTGTGTATATATCCAAAGGACTTTAACACTATAGATATACATATACCGCCAAGTTAGGGAGTCAGCCTACTTATCCATCAACACTTAAAGGATCAATAAAATGTAGTATACATCCAAAGTGGGGTTTCATTCATCCATGAAGAAGGATGAAATTATGTCATTTTAGAGAAAGGATGGAAGGCTAAGGAGATGGATGAGGGGATAAAGTCATTGCCTAGCAAGCAAAATAACTTCAGTTCAAATCCTCAGATCCCATGTAAAAATAGCAGGCATGTATGGTGGTTGCTTGTAACTCTGGCCCTGGAAGACAGAATCTGGAACTCCTCAGAACAAAGCAGCATAGAGGTAGAGCAATCTAGGATTATTTCCAATGTCACCCTTTGTGGCTTATCAGATATATACAATGTTCTCTTGTACACACACACACACACACACACACACACACACACACACACGCACACACATGCACACACGCACACACACACACACGCGCACAAAAAAAAAGAAAAATGGATGGAAATATATCTCAACATATCACCATATTAATGAAATAAACCAGACTCAAAAACTCAGATATCACATTTTCTCTCATTTGAAAATTCTAGGTTTTATATAGATGCAGTAAAATTCATGTTAAAAATCACAGAGGTGGTATATTTTGTGTTACAAGGCTTGTGGGTTATCTGGCCCACCACGTTCCCAGTTTCAGCTCTGCTTTTCTGGACCTTTGTTCTTATCTTAGCACAGCATAAAATGAGATATTTCAACAAAGAATTTCAGTATTCATCATCAATCTTAGAACGACATGACTAATGTCTAGAAGGAATTAATTACAGCAAGAAAAAAGATATTCAATGATATTCAAAGGTTCATAGCCAAAAAAATTCCATCCGCTCTCTTTTGTTTAAAATCCAGGTATATTTGAGAGGTTCTCCCTTTTACATGTATTTTTCACATCTGCCTTTATTCATCTGATGTACAGAAAAGACTAGTCAAGTTTTTGCTTTATACTACTAAGGACCTAGCATGTTGAGCACTATTTAACATGTATTTGCTTCTGTTCTAGGCATATGACGTCCTTGTTTTACAGAACAGAAGCCTGCAGCTTAGAGAGGCTTGACAGCTGGTGAAGGTCACCATGGAGCAAAGCCAGGATGGAGATTAAATACAGACATGTCTGACTCCACGATCCAGGCAGGTTTCCAATGTTGTTATTTCCTTCACATCACAATTTTTCAGAAAATAATGATTCATTTTTGAACTGATTGCTTATTTTATATTTTCAGATTTTTTTAAAAAATAGGGTATTTCATCAGGATGCTCAACCAATATTTATCTACAATAAATATATAGCAACCCTCAAGGCACCCCTGCATGTGACCCACAGCCTTTCAGTATGTGCTGCTTAGCAAATTTGCATGATGCAAATGGAAATGCAGACATAGAGGAAATTCATGATTTCAACACAGCAGTTCATGAATTTAGCCTGGTTTCTTAGCAATCAAACTAGGCCATTTTCTTCTTATTCTTCTTTCTTGTCTTATTTGAAAACTGGCAGATCACTTAAAAAGAAAAATAAAGCCAAAAAGCAACAAATACTTGGCATGTAATAGATTCTGAAAGACTACTCAGAAAAGGAAGCCTATGGCGATGCTTCGGGGACAGGACCTTGGGTATTGGGTGGGCTCTACTGAATGCTATTGAAGATGTCTCAGATGGACCTTTCCAATTGTCATTTTCATAAAACATCTTTAGGTACTGCAGGTGACTGAGTTTTAATTTTGCTCTCACAAAGTTGCAAAGCAAAGTGCTACTTTTTTGTTTCAGATACAGCAAGCTGTCATCACTTTTCTATAGAATAGCGCATTAGTAAAATTCATGCTCATGATTACAGGAGCTTAAAGAAGATACCTTTATTTCCCAGAGAATCCTTTTGTATAGGAGCAAGTGTGATATTCTCTTACTGTCTCTTGCCTATGAAAACCATCCACATGTCTTTACTTATTTTCACTCTGGTAGTAAATCCTTTCATAGCCAAAAAAGAAACAAATCTAATGGAAAAAGTGTGTATACTGGATTTATTCTCAGTCTTAGATTTTCTTAAACACAACTAAATCAAACAATGAAGCAGTCAATTGCAATAATACTTGATGGACAGAAATGCTTCTATTGATGATATAACTGAAATAAGTATGAAGACTACAAAATAAGTTAGTACTTATTGTGATAACTGTGTAGACATGGAAATCATTCATTTGTTCAATAAATGTTTGTTAAGAACTAACTATGTGCTGCAGTGCTTGTCTGCTTGTCTAGATTCTTGAACTATTTGAATAGGAAAGAATTACAGCACTTAAGTTCACTGAAAGAATTGAACCTTTAATAATAGACACAAGAAATAACTTACATGACAGGTTATAAGAAAATAGGTGAAAGAACAAAGGTGGCATTGGGATCATCTGACAAATAGGAATGCCAGGACACAAGAGTAGCAGAAGGCTGTTTGTGCAATTGTGCTTGGGGTGTGAGCACAGGATCCTTTGAAAAGATGGTTTCAACCAAATGGACCACAGGCAGGAGATGTTGCATGCCAAGAGCAGAGTATCTTGTAATCAAGCAACTTGGTCTCCTATTCATCACCTCTGCAGACAGGAGCCAAGAAGCAACTTGAGCTGCTCAGCAATCTGGCTGCCAGCGTTGCATCTTTCATACTGACTCGTTCAAGAAACCACAATAATCTAGCAATATTCTCAGATTCTCCTTATAAACTTCAGACATGTGAAACAGCTACTATATATACACAAACATATACATGTATATATATATATTTGTGTGTTTGTGCATGTGTGTATTCAAACTGAAATTAGTACCAGAAAAATATAAGAAAAAAGAGAAAATCTGGATCAGTAGCAGTAGATAGGAAGAAAAGCAAAATTGAAGTCGCTTATTGGATATTCAAATATAAGATAACCAAAGTCAATAAATGAACAAACAGACTTGAAGTCTAAGAGAAAAGCCCAGCTCAGGATTAAGTAAACTCAGATATGGAGATGTAATCACAGGTGATTTCATGTGGTCTAAATGTCTGCATGCTTGACTTCTCCTTTCACTAAGGTCTCTCAGTCATTTGATAGCATTTTGATAGTCAGACAGTATTTTAATAGGCCCTTACATAGGTTCTAGAAGAAGCTACTGTACAACTCATCCTCTTATAGAACAGGTGAGAGTCCCTTAATCCATCTTCAAATTCACCTCAAAAGGATGTAATTTCATCAACTGCCTCTTGAATTAGAAAGCCAGCCACATCGATTCTTCCTTTATGGTAGTGGCTAGACAAATCAATGGTAAGTGAGTCATTGTGAGATCTCCTTGAGTCACTTAAGATGTTCCAAGGGTCTCTGGACTTAATATTTGCATACTGCCCTCCCCCTCTTGCATGAAGTAGCAATGTAGGAGACAAATACTGATGATCAAATGGGGCTATGTGAGCAGATGATTGATTTCAAGCATTAGGATGCAGTGTTTGCCTGCAGAGTGCCTGCTTCATTGTTTGATTTAGTTGTGTTTAAAAAAATCTAAGACTGAGAATAAATCCAGTATACACACCTTTTCCATTAGACTACACATTCCTCAAGGTTAGAGATCTCGTCCTATCCTATTTAATTTCAAAACCATTATCAAGTAACAAACATTAAAAGTACTTGGTTGTGGGCAGAGGAGAGGGCTCAGTGATTAAGGCTCTTGCTGCATAAGCAAAAGGCCAAGAGCATGGATCTTCAGATCCCACTTAAAGTATAGGACAGATAGGTTGACTTGCCTGTAATTCCTGCCTTGGAATGCAGAGCCTGGGAATCCCCCGATTAAGCTGGCTAGCCACACTAGCTCTACAGGTGAGCCTTGAGTTTAATTAGAGACCTAGCTTCAAAAAAAGTAAGGTGGAAAAGTGATTGAGGATGACTCCATATATCAATCTTGGACTTCCACAGACATGTGCACTTGTGTACATATATATGTATTTACATGGGTATCTACAGGCATGCAAGCACATGAGTGTACATCCCATAGACACAAACACATAAAAATGGAGAAGAGGAAAAAATATATATATATGGCTATTGCCTTTCAGGGTCTTTCAAGTATTTGAAAAATGACTTAATAAACAATTGAATATCTGACTAACAGCATTAGCTCTGAAGACTATAATATGAGGAAATTCACATGGTCAGATGTACTCTTTTTGATATATTATACAAAATGACACAAAAATAGAAAACAGAATCTTGCTTTGATAAATACATTGATCGAGGCAACAGATGAAAATATTAAAGATCAGAACAACCTTGATATTTTTTACCTAATTTGTTTGTACATTTGGATTAGATTAATATGGGGGAAATAAATTTGCAAATATAAAATCCTGGATTCAATTTAAAAACAAGTATACATCAAATAGCTTTAAGAAGCCTCCCTAGTGAGAGCCCATCTGTGCAAAAACTAATATGTATGAAAAAAATCTCATCTACCTTGAGAAATTTATAAAGAAGTGACATTATCACTAGTTTCTTTATGCTTTCATGCGTTTTATCCACTGAACCATCTCCTAGTCGACCTTGTTTTCCTTTTTATTGCTTCCCATAGGAAATTTATAAAGTAAAAGATGCCACACTAACCCTTCTTTTAGGGAAAGTAAAATTGTGACAACTCAAAATTATGTGCAACTGGGCAGTGATCTTAACATTACTAGATTTAAAAAATATGCTTCTTACAAAAACAGGTCATTGTGATAATAAATGATTCTCGTTTTCACGTTCCATAAGAAAGTTGGCCAAATGTGACACACAGCATGTGGAGATGTTTGGCAGGAAGCCTCTTCACATATTCTGCCTCCTTCTCCACATCTTCCCATGTGCACTTTGCAGCTCAGAGAGTTTGCAAAGTTGGTTAACAATTAAACAAACAAGGTGTAGAGTGAAAGAAGCCTTTCTTGGCTTGGCCCCCTGGGTCTTTGGACTAGTTTCTTGGAGGTTTAAGAGTCACTGGACAGGCAGATCAACAGGGGGCTGTTCAAAAGGGACTCTTCAGCTTGGCTGTTAGAGCTGGTATTGAAATAACCTCCCATGATGTCTTTAAGAGCAGATGTCAAAATCCTAACCATAAAACATCATCAGAATTCCCACAGGCCCTTTCCATAGAAGTAAAGTTTTGGCAGAGATTCTAACCAAACACCTGCCAATCATGCTGCATTCTACCTGCTGGCATATTCTCAGAATTACTTTTGGGAATAGATTACTTTCTGCGTCAGACTGTCATGGAATATTCTGGTGAGCTGTTTAAAAAGTGCTGCCTTGCATTCAATTAGGTGGTAGGTGGCATATGAAAAAACCACTAATGATGACCATGTAAAAAGGAAGAAATGTATATATGTATATACATATATAAATATTTTAACTTTATACATATAAAAAGTACATAAAGTTACTGTTTCCAAACATTAATCATATTGTGTGCATATATGTGTGTGTGTTGATCATGTTAAATAGAAGTAGATACACCACTAAACAAATAACCTCAAATCTATGATTTCATCAACAGAAACCATCTACTGTATCTAGAGACAAGGACACCAGAAGTCACTGCTGTTCATGGCACATTATGAAATGAGTATTTGAGATATTTATATCATCGTTTATATTTATATTATCTCAACTGGCAAAACATGATTAAGGTACATACATGCAATAAAATAATCACAATCACACCACAAGTTCATGAAATAAACAAATACTTTTCCCCATTTTCATTTATATGTAGGGGGATGCCTGCATATACGTATGTGTATTGGCATGTGTGTGGACGCGTGTGTGGGTGGGTGTACGTATAGTTATATGTGCACTGGAGTTCTGAGGAGAGTAATTAATGACAATTTATCATTACGTCTTCCACCTTTATTCTTAATTCTAGCTCTTTAATTAAATCCAGAGTTTACCAATAGGCCTAGTTTAATTACTCAGTCTCGTGTGGATATTCCCAGTCTCCAACTTCTAAGGCTGGAATTAAGAGGGACTGACATGCCCAATTGTCACTTTAAAATGATATCTTGGGATGAAAGTCCCAATCTTTTTGCTTGCATGACAAATGATTTAACTGCTGAGCCATCTCCCTAGGTGCAAATCCTTTTTCTCCACCAATGTCTTCTGCCAAGGTATTCATTTTCTTTTGCTATTGTTAATAACTTGCTTTTCTCTTCTGCATTTATGGACTAGCTCTCCCTTGGATGCTACATGTACTTGATGGCAAAAGTGTGAAATGAATTTTATAAGATAAAGCTTAAGATTGAGAGATTTTCATCACCATACTTTTCTATAGACAAAAACTGTTATCCAATCACAGTGATGAAGTATCTCGGTCCAGTTCACTGAGCTTCGCCAAGGAGCCATTGTCTCTTAATCACTTTTGCAGCAGTTATGCTGCGCATGTTTCCCAGGGACACAAACTGCACAACAGTCACTAAGATGAAAAGTCAGACAAGATAGCAACCCTTATTAAAAAGCGTTTAAGGCTGAAGAGAATAGAAAAAAAGGCCAATCCATGAATACTAGTTCAAAAACAGTCGTATGCTTAGATCACTATGCAGCATGAAGCAGAAACGCTGCAGTCATACTGCACCACATCTAGGAAGCTTCCTGAAAGAGATGGTATGGTTATTTTCAAAGATACCTCAAGAAGCAAGAGGAAGCACATTTAAAGAGAGCATGGCAAATGGAAGGATGCTCAGGGTGATTTGGATTGTGCTGGTGTTTTGTTATTACTGCAAGAGTCACCATAGATTCAGCATCTCAAAGCAGCTTCTGTTTACCAACTTACGGCTGTGTAAAACATGCCTTAAAGATGATTCACTTAGTTTCTCCTGATTTTCTGCCCAGGTTTCACAAAACTGAAAACAAGGTGTCAACAGACCTTTGTTCCTTGCTGGAGACTCCAGGGAAGAAGTTGCTCAGAGCTCATTCTAATGGTTGGTAGAAATGAGTTCCAAACAAAGTTTTCCTCTAAGTTAGTTGCAGTTTGGAGCAGTTCCCAGTTTCTACAGCCCTCTGTGTGAACTTCCTCTGCTCTTAAAGTAGGCAGTGGAGGGCTGGGTCCTTCCCATGCTTCCAGACTCCCAGAACTCCCTTCCTTCTCACCTTTCCTGACACGTCTCTCTGACTCCCTCTTCTGTCTTTTCCTGTTGCTTTTAAAGACACACATCCCTTGGCTCACGCCATTCAGTTTTCCTATTTTTAAGTCGATTGATCGGCAAAATTAATTTTCTCTGATAAGAGTGCAATGGTTACTCTTAACTATTGCTGTGAGAGAGCACCCAAAGTCAAGCAACTTAAGGGAGAAAGGGAGATTTATTTAGCTTACAGTGCTGGAGGGGAGATACAGTCTCTCAAGGCGGAGGTGGCATGACTGACTGACTGGCTGAAGCTGGAGGAGGCTATGTCACTGCAGACATCTTGGAGGCTGAGAGCTACCAGACTGCTTGCTGCAAAGGCAGACTTCTCCTAAAGGTAGGGTGGGACTAATCCAACTCAAGGCCCACCACTTGTGAATGCTTTCCTCCAGCAAGGCTCCATTCTCTCAAACACATGAGACTGTGGGGGACACATTTCAAACCCTGACGAAGAGTCTTTCCCCTTAGTTTTTATAGTGGTGTTCAAATCGACAAGGAGCAAGAATCTTGGGACAATTGAAGCACTCAGTCTACTCTGGGGATGTATGTTTTAAGCTTTGAACTCAAGAAGATCATGTAGGTGAAAGGACATGACCAGGTAATAAGTATCTGAAGAAGAAAAGACCATGACCACAGGAGCTATGGACTGTCAGCTTGCTAACTTCTTATGTGAGGTTGCGTCCTTTCCCACCTCCTTGTGCACAGTACTCAGAACCATGTTAACCTTTTGTGACTCATCTCTCATGCAGCATAACTTTGATCCTATTTTGTAAAAGTCTTTCACTTACACAGAACAGTGTATTGAGATTACACTACTACATACTCTGGAAAATACAATAATAATTATAATATATACATTCAATAATAGGGAATGTCTAAACAATGACACATTCATATGCTTGCCAAATAATAGGAATCATTCTTCCATAGAAATGGAAA
Organism: Typhlomys cinereus; assembly: GCA_023101885.1. Lineage (NCBI taxonomy): Eukaryota > Metazoa > Chordata > Mammalia > Rodentia > Platacanthomyidae > Typhlomys > Typhlomys cinereus. The sequence goes on from JALPQD010000026.1 coordinate 6,486,289, forward strand.
AATACTAGAAATACATTAACAGCTGAACAAACTACTTCTGGTATTGGCATCTCTTTGCATTTTTATTTATTCATTTCTGAACTTTCTAAACCCCACAAGATTTCACTTATTCACTTATATGTATAAGCATATCCTATAAAAAGCAAAAACAACAAGGCACCTGGTGGTAACAAACGATTGTTAAAGGAAGTGTTTATTACCCTACAAGTATGGAAAAAAACAAGTAAGGCATGCACTAAGATAGAGAAAGCAATTACCAAATCTCCAAAGTTATTTGAAATTAAGCTATTTTAATGAAAGGGGCTTTTATTTTCACTCTATAGCCCAAGAACTGATTCATCATAAGGTATTAATTAGTGCAGCCAAGCCATAAGGTTCTTGCAGCTGTTCTGGACTTTAACAAATAGATGTGATGGGAAAGATCACTAGTATGAGCTGATGAGCTGTGTTTGTATATATGTGCTTGTTTATCACATATATGTGTATCATATGTATGAATACCAACATATATTCTTAAACACTTAATAAGGATTATTTCTAGCTGGGGATTATATATATAGAGATATGTGTTATGTGTGTGTATATATATACACATATATATATATATATGTGTGTGTGTGTGTGTGTGTGTGTGTGTGCATATATACTATTTTCCAGAAAATGTGAAGCAGATTTTTCCTTTAAAAAGTGAGATCACCAAGACCACCAAGCTGGGACAATAGCTCAGAAGTTAAATCCTTTGTTTTTCAGCAAAAGGACTTGAGGTCAGATTCCCCATATCTCACCTAAAAAAGGAAAAAATGTCTAGCAGGAATGGTGGCAGCCTGAAATTCCAGTCCTGTAGAACAGAGCTTGAGAAACCCACAGCAAATCAAAAAGGAGATAGAACACTCCAGGAGGATTCCTATGTCATCTTTGGACCTATACAGGCACAACACACATTTAAGTGCTGTCTTGTATACACACACACATACACACAAATAAATAAAAAAGACCATCACAGGTAAATAAGATTGGGGGGCAGTAAGGGATGAAAACATATTTATTCATTTTATTTGTATATGAAAGTACCAAAATATAATTTGAAAACAAACAAAACAGAAATGTCAAAATAACAAAAACACTCAGTTTTGCATAGTTCATCAATTTTAATTAAAATATTATTAATGTTATAAAGTGGATTCTGGAAAATAGTATATTTGCGCACACACACACACACATATATATATGTGTGTGTATATATATATATATACACACACATAACACATATCTTTATATATATAATCCCCAGCTATCAGCTCATGCTAGTGATCTTTCCCATCACATCTATTTGTTAAAGTCCAGAACAGCTGCAAGAACCTTATGGCTTGGCTGCACTAATTAATACCTTATGATGAATCAGTTCTTGGGCTATAGAGTGAAAATAAAAGCCCCTTTCATTAAAATAGCTTAATTTCAAATAACTTTGGAGATTTGGTAATTGCTTTCTCTATCTTAGTGCATGCCTTACTTGTTTTTTTCCATACTTGTAGGGTAATAAACACTTCCTTCTGTTGTTTCAAACCATGTCCTAACTGCAAAATGTTCAATGTAATTTTCTGTTTTCATAACCAATCAAAACTTAAACAGGTACAGAATGGGAGAGGGCCTGGCTCAGCAGAAGAGTCATGTGTCAGTATTCAGATGCCACTACATTCAATATGGACATTGAATTGAACTAATTATCACAGCAAATGAAATATTAGGCTAAATTAATACATTAAGCATGAAAAGTGACAACTTTTTTTTCTTTTAGTTGAACTATAACTGGAGCAAATTAATTATGCTGTGTAATCCACATTTTTTCCATTGGTGGGATGTAATTAATTTTCAGAGAAATACTAACAAGTAGTAGACATACTGAAGAACTGTGAAGTCATTTGAAAAATAACTTAATTCACAGATGCCTGCCCAGAGAAGAAAAGATCTGTGTAACTTATATGTTTTCAAATAAAAGCCATTTTATATGAAGGAAAAACCTTTGGTCCAGCTCAACAGTTTCAATGATAATCAAAGAATGCATACTCCAGAAAAGTGATTTGTGGTTTACAAATAGACTTATCAAGAGGTGGACCAAACTTCCCATGAAGTAGTAAGATCTCTGGTTTTAGAAGCATTACTTAGACAAGTATTTGGCCAGACTATTACAGAGAACAATTGAACAATAAAGAAATTAACAAAAAAGCAATTACACTCACCTAAAAAAGTGAGAAACTATAACCAAGTGAATGATTTGTAACCATACATTTTAATCAATTTAAAACCCAATCAGTTCCAATTGTATTAGTTACAAAGATTACATTAATAATAACTGCCTTCATGGCATGATACATCCGGTGAAAAGGAAATCTAAGAAAAACCAAAAATGTGAAGGGTTTCAGGCAAGATATACTCAGCACACCAATATTAATTAAATTTGCAACAATCTGCTTCACTCTACCTGTTAAAAAATAACCACAGGCAAAAGTGGAGCACAAATAAACTATAAATAA